>QRDG01002157.1:0-514435 GCA_012064385.1 Puccinellia tenuiflora | reverse complement strand
GAGCTTCGACTACCCCAGCGACGCGCTCCTCCCCGGCGCGAGGCTCGTCTCGACAATGACACCGGAAGAACGTCTCGCTGACATTCAGGGTTTCTCACACAACGGCAGCCTCAGCGTCGACGCGAGCCGGAGGAACGGGTTCGTGCTCACCACCGACGGGCACGGCGACCGCGGCACCTTCCCGGACTGGATGGTGTCCTCGCTGGACAATGGCAGCCGCTGCTGCTGAACCACCCAGCGAACCCGAGCCGCCCCGAGTTCTTGCAGTTCCGTCTGGGGCAAGTCAGCCTGATGCGGTGGTCTGAATCAGGTCCCTCCGCAAACGGCAGCACTACCGCCGGCTGGGTCGCTCGCTGGACCTTCCCCTCCGATTGCAAATCCAGTGGGTTTTTCTGTGGCGATTTCGGCGCCTGCTCCAGCACCAGGGAGTGCGATTGCGTCGACGGATTCGCGCCGTCGTACCCGATCGAGTGGGGACTCGGGTACTTCGTCACTGGCTGCTCCAGGTCTCTCCCGCTGAGCTGTGAATCCGACGGCCAGACGGAGCACGACGACTCCTTCGCCCGTTGGACAAGCTGCAAGGGCTTCCTTACAACGCCCAGGACGAGGTGGCCGGAAACGATGAAGACTGCAGAGCGGCTTGCCGGAGCAAATGCTACTGCGTTGCCTACTCCTACAGCCATGGGTGCAGGCTCTGGTACTACAACCTGTACAATCTGAGCCTGGCTGCTAGGCCTCCATACAGCAAGATGTACCTCCGTTTGGGCTCCAAGCTCAGGAAGAAAGGCTTACAAACAAGAGGAATCGCGTTATTGGTCACTGGGTCCATAGCCATTGCTTCTTTGGTACTGGTGTTGGTGCTGCTATGGAGATATCGGAGGGATTCGTTTGCCTCGAGGAAGTTTGAGGCAGAAGGCCCTCTTGTGTTCTACTCTTATCGTCAGCTCAAGAAAGCCACGGGGAATTTCTCCGATAAAATCGGCGAGGGAGGATTCGGAAGTGTTTTCAGGGGCACAATGCCAGGATCAGCTGTCATCGCTGTGAAGAATCTCAAAGTCCTCGGACAAGCAGAGAAGCAATTCAGGACAGAAGTGCAGACACTTGGAGTGATCCAACACAGTAATCTTGTCCGTCTCTTGGGATTTTGCGTCAAAGCAAACAAGAGGCTGTTGGTCTATGAGTACATGCCAAATGGCTCTTTGGAAGCTCATCTATTTAAAGAGAAGTCTGGTCTGTGAGTTGGAATGTTCGGCATCAAATTGCGCTAGGCATTGCCAAGGGTCTTTCCTCTACACGAAGAATGTGAGGACTGCATCATACACTGCGATATCAAACCCGAAAACATACTGCTTGATGCGGAACTCTGCCCCAAGATGCTGATTTCGGCATGGCCAAGCTCCTTGACGAGAATTCAACTCGGCGCTGACCACTGTCCGTGGAACCATGGGCGTATCTTGCACCGGAGTGGATATCCGGAGCTGCCGATCACTAAGAAGGCGGACGTGTGTACAGCTTTGGCATTGTGCTCTTCGAGATAATCTCTGGGAGAAGGAGCCACTGAGATGATGAAATTTGGGAGCCATCGGTATTTTCCACTCTACGCAGCTGCTCAGGGTGAACGAAGGGGAGGTTATGTGCCTGCTGGATGGTAGGCTGGAAGGAAATGGTATGTGAAGGAGCTGGATGTCACCTGTAGGGTCGCCTGTTGGTGCATCCAAGATGAGGAGAATGACAGGCCGTCAATGGGTCAAGTTGTTCGCATGTTGGAAGGTGTCATCGATACTGAGATGCCTCCGATCCAGCTTCAATTCAGAACCTCGTGGAAGGTGATGACAGTACTATATATTCTGAATTTCTGAAGGAGGTTACTAGGGTACTCCACTTCATGCTGAGTTGTGATCTGAATCTGTGTTCAGATTTGTTTGAAATTCGAAACTACAAGCTCTCTCCTTTACAGACTCTAGTAGGGATTCAGCGAAGTTCAGAAAAGAAGAAACATTTTTGCTGCAGATTCGTCGATGCATTCATGTCCTATCGAGTGACGAAGATGTCACACAGTACTACGCCCTTTTAGCAGGTGGTGGATTCTCTACAATGATGTTATGCTGAAAGAGATGGTAGACGAATGCAAGCGGATCAAACAAGGGTACCCACACTGACCTCATCTGTATTCAGATCAGCGTCTTTTTTCGATACCTATGAACTCTGGGTATTCACTTGTACTATAGGAGTATATGGTATCAGTGAATGGATTTTAGGCATGTTCCTATTCATGTTGATTGCTTTACCAGAATGGGCATGGAATTAGCCAGGTCAGGCAGTAATAGACTGCAGTTGCATTGAACATATTAATAAGCTCTGTATTTAGGAGTTGTTTGTTGTTGTAATAGGTTTTGCCCGGTGGTGGTGTTCGAGATCAACACTGACAACATGTTTCCTACTAGTACTGCCCTAACTCGCTATCCCAGTCTTTTCCGCCCCCTTCTAATTGCTTCTGTAATGAGCTCTGTATTTTCATTAAGCGGGGGCTAGCCCGGTTGAAAAATATTACTAAGCTCTCATCTTAAGATCATCTATTCATTTCCGTTGGATGAATTGTTGTGCATCCGGCAGAGTGGGATTAATATATTTCTACAACAGGTCGTGCACTCATAAAATGCAGTAAAGAACTCGATTTTAACCCTTTTGGATTACTATGTTAGGTTGAGAAAAATTCTGTATAAACTTAATTTTGGAACAATCTAATTTGATTGCAATTGCACTTTGGTTCTTGTTTCAAACCACATAGATCCGGTTTTGTTTCCGAAACTTGTGTGTATGCAGCTGTAACTCTTTTAATGAGTTTGTGTATTTACAGGAAGGGGGTCAGTGATCTTGTTCAGAACAAGACTACACCTTATACATACTCTTTCAGGGAGTAATATACTACTACCTCCGGTCCGAAAACACTGTCGTGGAAACTTAACTGGGTAGTACAAAATACGTATAGAGTCAGCGACAGTAATTACGGATCTGATGGAGTAGTATAGTATCTACTAGATCACCACATTGTTTCATGCAACATTAGTTACTGAAGTTAATTTCAACTTTGCCGTTGTTCATGTCCTTGCATGAAAGAAGAATAGAGAGAGAAATGTGTCGATCAACAGCCGTACCCTCCCTGGTCGCTTCGGGTGACTCCGAGGGCTTCGCCGCGGCCACCTTAGGAGGCCCTCCTTGCTGGCCTTCGGAGGAGTTTTTTTTTTTTGCAAAATCTACCCCTTTACCCAAACTAATATCGCATCCAGACTCTCCGCAAAACTATTTGCAAATTTGGCCTTTGATGTCGGTGCCAATAAGGATGGACCCGAACTTGTACATATTGGCGTCAAGCCATTGCTGCACTCAGATGCTCCGATACGTCGGCGCAAACCAAAATTGGCGCCGAAAAGGTCGGTTTCATCCTCGTTGGCGCCGATCTTAGAGGTCAGCTTTGAGTAATAGTATTGTAAAGAGGCCACATATGTGATTAGTCTGTCCAAAGGGCCAGAATTGAAAAAAAATCCGAAGGAGGCCGGCCGAATGGTCGACAGCGGCGGCGGGGTGTCTCCGCCCGGTTTTTATGTTCTCCCGCATGGTGGTCTCCTCCTCTGCCCTGCAATCGTCTCTCGATCTGGCCGCATCGTCCTAGGGTCACCGGCTTCCTGATCTGTCTGTCGCTGCCGTGTGTCGCCGGCTCCCGGATCTGGCACTTCGCTGGTTATTGCCGGCCTTCCGATCTTGACCACGTCCATGGCCGAGGGCAACTCCAACGCAGAGACGCAAACGAACCTGGTTTTGGTCCGTTTTTCATCCGTTTGGGTTGGGCGATGAACAACAAATCTCCGGCGGCGTCCGGGCCGTGCGCAGCGCACCCAATGCGGCCGACCCATTTCTTTTTTGTTCCATCCTTAGCAGGCCAGTAAAAGGCCGTTTTCATTCATAGATAGGGGGATGAGCCACATACGGCCCGTTTACACATAACAAAAATAAATAAAAACCGCCGTAGCTACTACCCTAGCTACCACCGGCCTACTCCTCATCGTTGTCGTCATCGGCTAGGTCGATGAACGGCGGCGGGGCCCAAAGATGGGCCGGTGGCACACTCGCCATCGCTGGGGGCGTCGGCGGCTACTCCGGCAGCTCGGGGAGCAGGCCGGACCAGCAACAGTTCAGGCCGATTAACCCCTCGGGTAGAGGCGGAATCGACGGCAGCTCCATGGCCATTCGCTCGTGCCACGGCGGTCGCGGCGGCGGATGCTGGGCCTGCTCGGCGGACCGGCGCAGCATGATGTCCAGCCCTAGACACATGCGGGCCTCCTCCGCAGCTTGGGTGACCAGCGAGGCCGCCATGGCCTGCTTGAGCTCGAGGTCGTCCTGCTCCTCGTCCGGGTCGGGCTTGTGCTGCTAATCCTCCTTCACCCACATCGGTGGGGACGGCGACGGTGCCCGCACGGACAGGAACGTCGTCTGGCGACGAGCGTCGTGCTCGTCGCGGAACCAAGTGTCCCAGTAGGGACTCTCCGGCGCGAACGCCACGTCGTGGAGGAGGTCCGGCGGTAGCTGGGCCCGCTGACGCTGGATCTCCTGCTGCTTGGCTCGGCCGCTCGTCAGGACGACAGGCAGCGGAATCCTCTCCGGATTTAGATGCCACTTGTCCGGGGGATGGACGTCCGACCAGGGGAGCGGGACGGCGTTGTCCCAGTACCACCGGCAGGTGTCGACGCCGATGTAGGACTGTTCCCTCAAGCGCGGCTGGTTTGCCACCGCCGGCGGCGCAAACTGGAACGTAGGCGGGCGGGGCGGGAGCGCGGCGTCGCTGCCCCGACGAGGACCCGCCTCGGCGTTGTGCGCCCCCTTCCCGTTCTTCTTGAAGAACCCCATTGGGCGGTGGGGTTGTGGTCTAGGGTTTGGTGCCGGCGGAGGGAGCACTAGTGGCCAGAAGTGGGGATGAACTGGCCGGGCCCCCCCGCACGCGTGGATAAAAGGACCTGGTTGTAGGTTGTGTCGCTACCGAGTGGGGCCGCATCGGGGAGGTGAACCGGCGTGGACGGATGCGGCCGGGGGCGGTGACGCTCCGTTTCTCGTCCGTGTTGACGCAAACCTGCCCCAGATTTGGGCCAGGAATGGGTCTGGCCGCATGCGCGACAGACGAAAAACGGACCATGGGTCCGTTTGCGTCGGCGCGTTGGACCGTGCTTTGCACTCAAACGGACCGAAACGGAGCATTTCGGACAAAATGGGTCGACGCATTGGAGTTGCCCTGATGGCTTAGCGTGCGATCAAGGCGTGATTGCATGCATGGCTTGGGCCTGGATACATACGCATGCACGCGGCCGCTTGAGACATATGCGTGCGGAACATCGGCGGCTGCCCTGCCTGCCCAGCCTACGTGGTGTCAACTAGTCTCATGTGTCGCGATGCCGCAGTTGATGGCCGCGACGACGGGCCCCATTTTTCATCAGCGCCATCGATACATCCAGTGGCGGAGGTTGCGCAATTCCTATGCTCCGCCTACGGCGAAGCTAACAAAGCTCTGCGTACCACCCTGGAGCTAATGGGCCGGCTCATTAAGAGCATCCCCGTTTTTTCTCTGTTTTGCCTTTTGTTTTTTCTCTTTTTGTTTTTTTCTGTCTTATTTTTCTTCTATTTCTGTTTTACTTATTCTTTTTATGTTTAATATTTTTTCGTTTCTTCTTTCGTTTTTCCTTTTCTTTTTCGTTACCCTGTTTCTTTTTTTGTTTTCTTATTTGCATTTCCTTTTTTTCGTTTTTCTTATTTCTTTCTTATGTTTATTATCTGTTTTCTTTTTTTTTGTCTTCTCTCTTTTTTAGTTTTATATAAATAAATGTTTATGTTATGGAAAAAATGAATAGTTTATTATTTTAAGTAATATAAATGTTCTAAATTTCCAATAACATAAAAATGTTATATTTCGAAAAATCGTTCAATGAGGTAAATGTTTTATGAAAAATGTTCAAATAACGAAAAGTTCATATTTTGAAAATTCGTTTAAAACAACATATTTTTCATGTTTGAAAATTATTCAAATAAGATAATATTTTATTGAAATTTGTTCAAATAACATATTTTTTGTCATGTTTTGCATCCTTCAAATAAGATAAATGATTTATTGAAAATTCGTGCAAATAACATAATTGTTTATATTATGAAAATCTTTCAAATAAACATAAAATTTCATGTTTTGAAAATTGTTCAAATAAGATAAATATTTTATTAAAAATCGTTCAAATAACATAATAGTTCATATTTGGAAATTCGTTCAAATACATAATTGTTCATGTTTTGAAAATTGTTCAATATGATAAATTTTTATTGAAATTCGTTCAAATAACATAATTGTTCATGTTTGAAAATCATTGAAATGTGATAAATATTTTATTAAAAATTCGTTCAAATAACATAAATTTTCATGTTGGAATAGGTCAAATTAAATAAATATATTATATTTGTTATTTAAAATATACAAATATATTTTTATTACAATAAATTTTGTCCTTTTTACGACAAATATAAACATTGTATTTGTTAGTATAAAAACAGAAATGAAAATAAAAATATAAAATAAAACGAAAACTAAAAGATGAAGTGAAGCGTACTTGTGCAGTTGGGCCGACCCATTGGCCACGGAGGTGCGCGTTGCCCCGCTTCCTCCGCGTACTGCATGATATAGGAGCTCCTCGGAGCTTGGGCCTAATTCATCGGGGTGTAACGGGCTGGGAGGCTAAGCAATGACGCTTGGGCTTGCTTTCTTTGATAAATGGGCCTACCACCCCCCCCCCCCCCCCCAATATTTTAGCGGGGACTGTAGTAATTTACCCGGATTGAAAAAAGAAGAACTAGTAATTTTCCCGATAATTATGATTAATAGTCCTGGCCATGTATGGACCCGTCCGTTTGCAGCATTACATTGAAAGACGCCACTAATGTGAGGTATATAATGATGATAAAGTAACGTATTTCAAATTTGTTCGAGCAAGTTCAAGCGCTAAGGACTTCCTTGGTGGTACATAATTGAAGAAAATAAATGAAAATAACAGTTTTGCTAATTCTCACTCGAATGAGAATAATGTTACAGCTCACTCAACCCTAGAAGCGTCAAATTTGCATCGTGATTCGTGTAGCCCGTGAATTGTATATGGTTTGGAACTGAGATTTTTTCAAATTACACATGGGTTGCACATAGATTGTAACTAGATTTTCTTAATTGAATGTGGGTTGCACATGAGTTTAAACTAAGATTTTTTGCACTCGAATATATCGAGTTCTTCATGCATGGCCTCTAGACAACCCGAGCCTCGAGCTCCCTATTTACCTTTTTGGGTTCAAAACAAGCAAGTAATCGTGTGATGGCCACAAACATTCGCTAATTGTTTACGAGTATTTATCCCTTTTCTCACACTTCCTAGGACTTGGTCCAATGTATGGTAGTCTCTTCCTAACTTGGAAGCGATCTTTATTGCACGACATATTCGAGCTTCTTCTTCTACAGATTCTTGAGATTCTTTATTTTGAGGCACTTCTTCTTCGTAAGTTTGACAATCCTCTTGAACTTGATTTTTTACATCTTTTTGTGCACCGCCACCATTAGGTTGATCTTTATCAACATTTACATGATCTTTTTCACTTGTTGAGAGACATGTCTTGCTCTTGGATTGCTTGTAGATCTTGTGAAGATGATGGTTCCACTTCAGTAGAATAATGTTCTTGTATTTTCCACTACATGGGGTTTATCATTGGGAAGGATTTGACCCACACTCATTCTTCTTATAACTTGAGGAGAAATTTCATCACCTACATCATTAAGATCAACTTGTCCTGCTTGGCAGCCATTACTATCATCAAACTTCATGTTACAAGATTATTCAACACATCTCATGGATTTGTTGTAGACTATATAAGCATGAGAGTTTGAAGCATATCCATAAATATTCCCGCAACGGTTTTAATTTCAAATTTAGAAAAATGAATAC
Organism: Puccinellia tenuiflora; assembly: GCA_012064385.1. NCBI lineage: Eukaryota > Viridiplantae > Streptophyta > Magnoliopsida > Poales > Poaceae > Puccinellia > Puccinellia tenuiflora. The sequence goes on along the minus strand of QRDG01002157.1, from coordinate 506,423 downwards.
CTTTATAGAGATGAAACACTTACAACCGAAAACCCGGAAGTACGGAGGTTGGGCTCTTGCCAGTGAGTATTTGATATGGAGTTCCCGATACTGCGAAGGTAGAGCTAGTTGGTTGCATGACATATGGTGTTGATGGTTTCGGCCCAAAAATTATGCAGAGACTGTTTCGGCCTAAAAGTATATAGAGACTTGAACTCTGGCATCATAGTTCTTGCAAAATCCATAAGTGTTGGTCCTTCCTCGACATGAGATGCATGCTCACAACAAAGGATTAGTAGAATGAGCACTATCAATTATAGAAATAAGAAATCAAAGAGATGAGTTATTCATTTAGGACTGCGCGATTGAAGGAGTGAAGTGTGTCGAGTCGATGATAGCATCCACACATGCATCAACACTAGATTTCCTCACATAATATGCATGTATCCATAACTTACCACGACCTTACTACTCAACTAAGTTAAATACATGAACAACTAAAGCAATTCTAATTCAAGAACACGACCATAAAAGCTATTAGCATCATGACAAAGAAATCAAGCAGGTGAGGTATTACCTTGTGTCTCGGGGCGTCGATTAGAGGAAGCGTGTCTATGTCGAATGACTAATCTAAGAGCCCATGCACAACTTATGACATATGTTACATCCTAAAATCAAATTATTAGTTCGCCAAACGTGAAGTATACATGGAGCGGGGAGAATGGGAGCACGCATGTACCAAGCTTACAAAAACCACCAATTCCACGTATATCGCGGTTGGTTGTTGTCGTCGGCTTGCCGCTGGTGTAAGACTCACCTGTCACCCAAAGCAAAGCATTCAGATCGTAGCTCACACATTTGCGAAGCAATTAAGTACAAACAATAATTTTGTCAACACGTATACCTTGGAGCACAACTCTAAATTTGAATATACTCCCTCGTTCCTTAATATAAAGTGCCTAAGGTTTTGAGATTTTTTTTAAAATATACGGTGTATTGTGATATGTGGACAATTTTACACATCCACAAACGATTCACAATACGGAACGGAGTAATTTTACGAATAATTTTCAATTTGTGACTATTTGGAACTCCTCTTTCTCGATTTTTTTAGGAAAAAAATGAGTACACCCCATGTAAAATACCGTTACACCTTATATCAAGAAACAAAAGGGAGTATCATCCTAAAATCTTAGAGTAGAATATAATCATCTGAGATCAATCTGGCATCCTAAACCTTCAAAATCTATGAAGAAAAAAACATGAGTGAATTCCATTTTTAACCCCCAAGTTTGACATTTGTGACACAAATTAACCCATTTAACAACAATTCTTCCTATTTACCCCATTTAGTGGAACTCATGTCAATTTTTACCCCTTCTAAACTATTATTATTACACCTTGATGTGGCCTTCTGCTTCCCCTCGCCGGCGGCCCTCGCCTTTGCCCACGATGTCGTCATCTCCTCTCCCCTGCCGTGGTAGCCATGTCTCTCATTGACATTCCCCATCCCCGCCAGTATTAATTCCACCATGACACTAGCACTGCGCTCTTGTCCATTGCCCAAATACGTCTTAGTGTCCTGATGAAGCCGCAACGCCGTCATCTTTTGTCCGCTGGGCACAACTAAATACGACTAGTAGTTAGATAGCTATCTAGAGCATGCTACTGCACTAGTGGTGATATACTGAAATACGCATGTGGTGTTCTTCTCTTACTCTAAGCAATTTTCGTTCTTGGTCTTGTATCTTACACAGTACCGGTGCATGTTAGCTTCTCTATAAGTTGCAGCCGAATGATCGATGCAACTGGAGCAGCCGTAGCATCATATAAGACGAGCGCTGCCGGTGGGAGATCACGCGATGATCCCAACGGTGGCTCAATAGATCAGGCGGGCAACAACTACAAGTGCAAAATCATCCGGGATAAAACGAACCAGGACAAAATACACCACCAATATGGCAAGGCATGCAGACATGACGACCATATCTCAGCCAATAGAATGGGAAAAGTTTAATGGGGTAAATTTTGTCACAAGTTTTGATAAATGGGATAAGCCGGAAGAATTTGTGTTAAATGGGGTAGTCACTGTCACAAATGTCAAACTAGAGGGTAAAAAATAGAATTTACTCAAAAAAAAAAAGATAGTGTACTGCTCCAAAGCGCTCCTTGTGGTAAAGACATCTCACTTTGAGTAATTAAGGCATTACGACGAACATGTGGTAGGCAAACCTGGTCAGATGGTCATCGTCTTTGTTCCAACAAATTGTTTTGAAAGGGACCAAACACAGCAACAAATCAATATTACTACTACTATATGATTTTTTTTTTCTCAGGATGTCGGTCTCATTGACAATTCCAAGTGCTCCCTCTTTTAGACCACATGATTCAACCTTTTTGACTTTGGTAGCTTTCGAATCCGAAAAATGGAATTGACCAACTCAACGAACCGTGCAGAAATCGTTTCCCCTGCCTGCCGAAGCACCCAACAATCCCCACGCGTGTCCAGCGCGCACAAATGGCGCGTCACGCTGTGACCGTCTGTCTGACCAGTGACCACCCCAAGGCGCGGCCCATCGGCCATCACCCCAACTAAGCCCTCCTCCCCTCCCTCGCCTCGCACAACAGACAGACACGCCCTCCCTCCCCAAGCCAAGCAAGCGCAGCAGCCAGAGCCATCACCACCCACCTCTCCTTCGCTTCCACTCCGTGTGCGTCTCCATTACTCAGATCAAAGCAGCAGCACAGCCAGCTGCCCAGCTTGAACCACCACATCCTCCAGTCCCCACACGCTCGCGGCTCCTGCTGCTGTCCGCCACACTAGCCGCACCCTAGCCAGACGCCGGCAGGGCGGCGCTGCTCGACTTCCTCGCCGGGGTCGGTGACGTCCGCGCGCGCATCAACCCGCCCCGTCCGCGACGGGCGGCACCACCTACAGCAGAAAAGGGGGGTTGACTAGTATTCGGTACAAGGTTGGACCGCCGTGGTCTGGTCTTCATCTCTCTGGTCTCTGGACAAAACCGTGTTCTTGCGGCAGCCGCCATCCCCAACATTCGCCTATTCCAACACCCACCCACCTCGTCTTGTCACCGCTCCCTACTTTCTCCGGTCTTTGCTTGATTGCTTGCTTCCCCAGCTCACGCTCCGGGAAGCTATGATGAAGACCTCTGTACTCATCTTCCTGCTCGTCCTATCGCCGCTTCACGCTTCTGCTAATCTGTATGGCATCGAGTTCCCGCTGTTCAACACCGCCGTCGCCGACGCCGGCTGCGACGGCAAGCTGCTCGCCGAGGAGGAGGAGCTCGCGCGCCGGCCCCCCTCGCTGAAGCTGCACATGAACCACCGCTCCGCCGCCGACGCCGCGGCGGGCAGGACGAGGAAGGACTCCTTCCTGGATTCCGCCAAGAAAGACGCCATCCGCATCGACACGATGCGCGCGAGGGTGGGGGCCCTGTCCGGCGGCGGGCGCGGCGTGGCTTCTTCGTCGCCGCGGCGGGCGCTGTCCGAGCGGCTGGTGGCCACGGTGGAGTCCGGCGTGGCGATCGGCTCGGGGGAGTACCTGGTGGATCTCTACGTCGGCACGCCGCCGCGGCAGTTCCAGATGATCATGGACACCGGCAGCGACCTCAACTGGCTGCAGTGCGCGCCGTGCCTCGACTGCTTCGAGCAGCGCGGGCCCGTGTTCGACCCGGCGGCCTCCACCTCCTACCGCAACGTCACCTGCGGCGACAAGCGGTGCGGCCTCGTCTCGCCGCCGACGACGGCGCCCAGGACGTGCCGCCGCCCGCGGAGCGATCCCTGCCCGTACTACTACTGGTACGGCGACCAGTCCAACACCACCGGCGACCTCGCCCTCGAGGCGTTCACCGTCAACCTCACCGCGGCCGGCGCGTCCCGGCGCGTCGACGGCGTGGCGTTCGGGTGCGGCCACTGGAACCGCGGCCTCTTCCACGGCGCCGCGGGACTGCTGGGGCTCGGCCGCGGACCCCTCTCGTTCGCGTCCCAGCTGCGTAGCGTGTACGGACACGCCTTCTCCTACTGCCTCGTTGACCACGGCAGCGCGGTCGGCAGCAAGATCGTGTTCGGCGACGACAACGTGCTGCTCGCGCACCCGCAGCTCAACTACACGGCGTTCGCGCCCGCCGCCGCCGACTCGGCGGACACGTTCTACTACGTCCGGCTCAAGGGTGTCCTCGTCGGCGGGGAGATGCTGAACATCTCGTCGGAGACGTGGGGCGTGTCCAAGGATGGCTCTGGCGGCACGATCATAGACTCCGGCACGACGCTCACCTACTTCCCCGAGCCGGCGTACCAGGTGATCCGGCAGGCGTTCATCGAGCGCATGAAAAAGAGCTACCCGCTCATTAACGACTTCCCGGTGCTCAACCCATGCTACAATGTCTCCGGGGTGGAAAATGTCGAGGTGCCGGAATTCTCCCTGCTGTTCACCGACGGCGCCGTGTGGGACTTCCCGGCGGAGAACTACTTCATCCGGCTTGAACCGGACATCATGTGCCTCGCCGTCCTCGGCACGCCGCGCTCCGCGATGTCCATCATTGGCAACTACCAGCAACAGAATTTCCATGTTCTGTACGATTTGCAGAACAACCGGCTCGGCTTCGCGCCGCGGCGGTGCGCCGAGGTCTAAAAGTCTCCATTTTGATTGATTGGTTGATTGTGGAGTAGGTGGCTAACTGGGTGTACAAATTTTTGGGTAGCAAGGAGGATGCTATTTTTATACATGATCTTCTAGCAAAAGGTTTCGTAGTGGAACTCATAAGAGATGAGGGAACTAAGTAGTAATTAAGGATATGTTTTACCTTTCAGCTGTATACATTTTTATTGGTTAAACTTCTTGCATTCTTTCCAAGAAATTCTGTGGGCAAGAGATTATGTATTTTGTCCGGCTTGTGGTTCCTCTTTGAGGTATTGTTTGGTAGGAGTGTATTTCTAGGGATTTGTAGAGATTATCCCCACCAAATCCTAAATCTCCACTTATTTCTAAAATGATGTTTGGTTCTAAAGTATTGGGCTAGTTTAATCCCACATTCCTCTATTATCTTTCGAACTCTAGTGTATTTTCTTCAATATTCAATCCACTACCCCTCCCTAGTGGACTGGGGATAAGTGGGATTTGATAGGATTGGGCGAAGATGAGGGTTTCATACAATCCAATCCCTATGAGGATTATCCCACTTGTCGCAGCTGTGGGATCGGGGGGTCCCACAGCTCCTGCCAAAGTGAAACCACCGCCCAAGGTTCATCCATGAAGGCTAGGCATGCGCGCCAGCATGCCCTGGCAACGATAACCCCACTGGAGGCTACCCGTCAAGATCGTCACCGACCGAAGACGGGGTCCCATGGGAACTCGCCAGGAGGTTTTCTCAGGGAGTCTAGGACTTAGCCATCAGAAGGCTCCAGGGTGGGCTTGCCGGGTTCACCCGGCGTGGTGATCCCCCAACCCTGCCCCGAATAGGCCTCCGCACCCGGCCAAGACGAAGGGTCAAGGCCAGTAGAAGACTTGGACGTCAAGTCTTCTTCCAGCAAAGCCATGCTGGGGCGACGTCAGCAAAGGACAGTGGATTAGGTGTTGTCAGAGCCACCTACCCACGGTCATATGGCGCGCGGGAGATGGAGGCCACCTCATCTGCCCCCCCCCCCCCCCCCATCCTGACCAAACCCCTAGGGTTTTTTCCTCCTTCACGGGAAGGGAAACACTCTTCTCGGGTGAGCTTCTGCAGTGCCCCTACGCTATAAAGGGAGGGCCAAGGCCACCGAAAAGAAGGATGAATCCAGAGAGAGGTAGACAGGGTGAAGTAGGACGAGAGGCGATCTTCCCCGGGAAGCATCTGCTCTCCTTCTTCCTCCTCCCGACCACAAGAGAACACTCATGTAACCACCGTCTCGCCATCGGCGACCTCCATATATTCAGACATGCAGGAGTACGTTGTTACGTTTTTGAGCGGCCTGAACCTGGGTAAACCACCGTGTCCCTCTCCGTGCATGACCCGCGAACGTCCTCACCGTCGATAGCGAAGCCGTGCGAAACCTTCTTGCGCCCCGTGCCGAATCTCTAAAAGGGGGGTTCGAGGATCTCTCGGTGTCCGTTATCCAACACACGACACCACTTATGCCCTCAAAACTAATAATACCAAACAAGTCCTCAAGGGGCAAATTGCGTACACAAATCAGAAGCAACTTTCACACAATCAATCATGACCAAAGAGTTTTTTCAACCGACTTTAAATCCAATCCATTGGAGCATCTCCAACAGCCCTCCTAATAGTGTTATTGGGGCGCTGGATGCAACAAAAATGTCCAACACTCCCACCACATCCCCAGTACATATGTAGCGGTGTGAAAGTGCCGGACATACGTGAGAACCGTCTCCATGTAGAATACCAATAGTCGGGTACCACACGATTGCAATCAAGATTTGGCCGCTGTCCACCTCGTCTCTCCCATGCTCGTCTCCACTTCCACACCTACTGAATCACCTTTTTCTTCGTCCCGATTCGATGCCGAAAGGTCGGCTTCCTTTTCCACAACGATGGGTAACCCTCCCCTGCTACGCATGTCGCTCTCGCTTCGGCTCGTTAGATCACTGCAGTCGCCGCTTCTGTCAACCTTCTGACCTCCTTCTCCGTTTCGCCTGCGCTGACCATTGGTTACTCTTCGACCGTCCCTGCTCATCGACTGACCAGACACAGCCCCAGACAGGGCCCCCTCATGCCCTCCTCGCACACAAGGTGTTCGACGCTTTGCTAAAGTGTGTTTTTCTAGATTTTTTCCTAGTTAAAATTAGACAAGATGTTTGGTTGTTTGATTGGTTTATTGTTTGATTGATAGACTATGGATAACAATGACGAGATGATGGTACTAATGAAAAGTACAAAACAGGGCTTGTGACCAACGGGTATGCCCAAAAAGTAGGCGAATATTGAAGGGGTTCCGCAACAGAAAACATAAAATTTCCTAACAACACGAACCACAAACTAGCCAAGATCTATTACTATGCCGAAATAAAGTAACGAAGGGAATCGGTATTCATACCCTTGAAGACCAAAAGCGTTACGTTCCGATGAACATTGGCGATGGAGTCGTATGACGCCGACCTCAAGGTCGTGGAGTCGTACCGGCGACGAGTGCTGCAGTGGGCAGCACCTCTGTAGTTCTACACGCATATGGTGTAGCGAGGATCCCCCGGCTCCGGTCCAGCGGCAGCAGCGGAAGATGAACAGCTCGAACCGAAGCTCCAACAGCACGGCGGTGTGCATATGGTGGAGAAACCCCTAACCCCATATGCAGCTCCAATATTCCGGAACCACACGTGAGGGAGAGAGAGAGAGAGGAAATTGGGATGCCTTTGAAGGGAGAGGGGCACCAATATATATATATAGGTGGAGGGAGGAGGCCACCTCCCTTGGGGGGGGGGGCGGTGTGGGACTAAGGCCCAGTCCTTTTGGGGCTTCTCAGAGGCTTCTAGGTGAAAATAAGCCAGAGTGCAAAAGAACTGGATTTTAAGCCGCTTAACTGGACAGCCGGCTTCATCGATTCCTCACGGTGGGCAGAAGCTGGGTGTCGTGGGGTCACTCTTTGACTACCCCACGGTGGTGGTACCTGGGTCACGCCAAGAACATCTGCCTTGATGACGAGGGCCCAAGGAAGGCCCAAGGAGGACGATGTGCGGCCCAAGATAGTCGACGTTAGGTCATCAGCCTCGATCGTCTTGTAAGTGCCATCGGCACCGTTCACCCGAGACCTAGCCTACCATATAAAGGCTAGGAGGGTCCCTCGTCTAGGGTAACGCCAACGCATACGCTCATAGCCGCCATCTCAAACCCTAGCGAGATTGCCATCTCGCCATTGTAGCCACACTCAACATCAATACCAGACAAGCAGGAAGTAGGGTTTTATCCTCCGGGAGCCTGAACCTGGGTAAACGCCTCGCCTGTTAGCCGTCGTGATCACCAGCGCTCATCTCTCTCCCCCTCAATCAACCCGGGGTACTCGACCCAGGGATTTGCCGAGTCCTAGCCTCGTCAATTGGCGCCGTCTGTGGGAAAGAACGAGCGCTGGAAGCATGGTCGCACCGGCCCCATCAACCTTGAAGATCGACGCCTGCACCAGGGAGCCAATCCGCTTCGGCTCCCTCGAGTATGTCAGCCACCCGCCGGCTCATCGCTCGGTGTACGCTGAACTGCGTGAAGGTATGTGGATCACCTTTGGTACCATGCACTACCTCATAAACAGCTACGGAACACTCCGATCTACGGCGGCCGCGCTACGCGCGGTGGCGACACCCGCATCTGCCTCGACTACGTCAACCACGCCTTCACCCGCCGTGGAGATCGCATCTGCTGCGAATGCAGCGATCGCATCTTCGACTGCCGCGAAGATCGCGCTCGCCTCGACTACACCAACTGCCTCCATGGCAGAGATCGCGCCCAACGCAACCACGACACCCGCATCTCCGGCTGCCAAGGAGATCGCATCAGCTGTGACCCCTGCGCGGATCAAGTCTACTTCGACTACCTTGATCGCATCGCAGGCAAGGCCAAGATCTACATCGACTCCGACTACGTCAGCCACGCCTTCGCGCCGCGAGATCGCCCGCAAGCCAATCGCACCCGCGTCAATGACGGCGACTCCATTTCTCGCGTCCGCGGTGAAGGTCGCGAAACTCTACGGAAAGAGCCTCAATGGCGACTGTGGTACCCACCACGTTGCAGCCATTTTCGACTCCGAGCATGGCTCGGACGAAGGAAGCAGCAGTGGAAGCATCAGCCCCACTTCCCAGATTTACCCCGCACAAGTCTACATGGCCGGCCCGTCGCGGGCCAACGGCGACGAACCTGCATATCCACTGGAGGTGGTCATGCCGGACCAGACGACGCGACTCACCATCACCCGCGACATGGAAATCAGAGCCCTGAAGCACGTTGAGGAGGGCACGTACCCCCCACCAGACGCACCCCGAGAGGACCTTATGGCGGTCCAGTACCTGCTGCGGAAGGAAGGCGAACGACTTCGCGCAGAGAAGGCCGAGCTACTCCGACGCAAGGAGGAAGCCGATGCGGCGAGTGCCAGGAGGGCCGCTTATTCATTCACTGCTGCCTCGACAGAGGTCTCGCAAGGAGCAAGGCGCCACAGGGCCCGCGTGCCCCGGATGATAGAGGCCGAACGCGCCGGAATCACCCGCAACCTCGAATCATCATACATGACTGAAGACGCGGACGGGATACCCGTCCCCAAAACACCCGGAGCTGCCCTCATGGCAGTCAAAACATGCCTGTGACTGACGTAGCTGAGGGTGACGCCCGTGCTCTCCTCCACAAGCAACAAATCATGTCCATCAAGGCAGTTGAAGAAGCTCTGGCGAACAAGGCGCCAACAGAAAGGGCGCAGGAAAATCGGGGTCGCCGCGACCGCGAACCCGCAACACTCGCAGGCCCAGCTCCAAGACAACCGCGACAGCCGCAGCCAGGCGAAGACCTCCGCAACGTCATCACACAGAGGACGGTAGACCGCAACCGCACCCAGCGGACGGTCAGCACACCCAATGCTAACGACCGCGACGATAGCGACTTCGAGCCACGCGGACAAGCCCATACCTGGCCTACATACTGCATCAGAAGGTGCCAACGAACCCAGTCGAAGCCAAGCGCGTCATCCGCCGCTCCAAGGGCTTCACCGTCATCAACGGGGAACTCTACAAGCGAAGCATCTCAGGAGTCCTCCAAAGGTGCATCGACCCAGTCGACGGTCAAGCCATCTTACTCGAGATCCACGCCGGCATCTGTGGACACCACGCCAGCAGTCGAGCCTTGGTGGCCAAAGCCCTACGAGCAGGGTTCTACTGGCCCACCGCAATGCAAGACGCAGAAGAACTCGTGAGGAAATGCATCGGCTGCGAGGAGTTCGCCAACAAGCCGCACGCACCGGCATCACCACTAAAGATCATACCACTCGCATGGCCCTTAGCTCAATGGGGGCTCGACATGGTGGGTCCATTCAAGAAGTCTTCTCCGGGCGGACACACTCATCTCCTGGTGGCAGTCGACAAGTTCACGAAGTGGATCGAAGCCGCGCCCATCACAAGTTCGACTGCCTCCTCGGTAGTTAACTTCATCAGGTCGATCATCTTCAGGTTCGGTGTGCCACACAGCATCATCACCGACAACGGCTCGAACTTCACAGCCGAAGAATTCAAGGACTTCTGCTCTGACCAAGGCATCAAGCTCAACTACGCATCTGTCTCGCACCCGCAGTCCAACAGACAAGTCGAGAAAGCCAATGGCCTAGTCTGCAAGGGCGTAAAGAAGCGCCTGCGAGTACCATTGAGGCGCGCCGCAGGCGCCTGGGTCGAAGAGCTGCCATCTGTGCTGTGGAGTCTGCGCACCACGCCAAACAGATCTACCCAATACACGCCATTCTTCATGGTGTACGACGCTGAAGCAGTCCTGCCGTGCGACATCAAGTTCGACGCCCCCCGAGTGGTGGCCTACGATGAGTCTGATGCAGAAGAAGCACTCGAAGATGACATGGACACCCTGGACGAAGCACGCGACATCGCCCTTACCCCGCACAACCGTGTATCAGCAAGACCTACGCAACTATCACAGGCGGCGACTGCGGCCCAGAGCATTCGTCCCTGGTGATCTTGTCCTCCGTCTCAAACAGAAGAAGGTGCATAAACTTGCCTCCCCGTGGGAGGGTCCATACATCGTGACAGAGGCAATCGGTGGCGGAGCTTACCGCCTGAAGGACTCGAAGACGGGGACAGTCTGCAACAACCTGTGGAACGTTGCGCAACTGCGCCGCTTCTACGCCTGATCGACCCCAATTTGTAACAGTACAATGTCAATAAGCGGCAGGTTTCAGACGCACTCTTTCCCTCGCCAGGGTACTCGAGGGGACTGGAAGGGTTTTAATGAGGCGGCCTGCTCGCAAAAGTCAATAAAGTGATCTGAGGAACAATCTCTCCCCTCTACTTTCATCAGCAAGCAACGTAAACCTAGGCCGCCACCTGACGCACTCGGGGGCTGCGCCATAAAGGTTCAACTCGAAAATCCTCGGCCGCCACCCGAACCACTCGGGGGCTGCGCTGTACAGGTCTAAGTCAAAAGCTAGGCCGCCACAGCCGCGCCATACAGGTTCAACTCGAAAATCCTCGGCCGCCACCCGAACCACTCGGGGGCTGCGCTGTACAGGTATAAGTCAAAACCTAGGCCGCCACCCGACGCACTCGGGGCTGCGTCATGCGATCAACGACAAAGTTGGGAAGCCCTTCTTGGTCGCACCTGATGTAAAACCACTTCTTCCGCCAGCCCTGGACGGAGTCGGATTTCTTCATCTGAAAGTAGGTGGTGTCGCCACGCACCTGGATGCCGAAGCCGCCGACTGGATACACCTGCTTGCTCTTCCCAACGTTCCTCCTCACAAGGAACAACGACTTCCACAGCAGCCAGTTGGGAGATTCCCAGGAAACACTCACAGAGCACGATAAAGCTCGCGATGCTCAAGACGTTATTGGGAGTCAGATCGTGGATCTGAATCCCATAAGCATACAGGAGACCACGAACAAAATCGTGGAGAGGGAACCCGAAACCCCACGGAAGAAAATCCACGAAGCAAACGCGTTCCCCCTCACGGGGAGCGGGAAATACCGCCTTTCCTGGAGCGCGCACCGCCGCCTGGTCCGCCAGCGGCAACAGCCCCTGCGTGCGGAGGGCCTCGAGGTCAGCCTTCTTCACCGACGATTTTGCCCAGTCGCCGTCGGGCTTCTTCATCACGCTAGCCTCGGTGGCAGTGACGGCGCCGGCGGCAGACTTCCCCCTCTTCATCGTGACCTTGCTCATGGAGGACGGAGAAGAATTTGACAGAGGAGCAGCAATGGAGGAGAGAGCACCGGAGACGACGGCGAAATAGAGATGGGATGAACTATTCCCCACCGCGGTGAAAAATATATACCGCGGGGTCAGTTCATCCTGGCCATTCCCCACGAAACCGCTCTCCACAACCTCATCTGGCCGTCCACGTGTCGCGCAGAGATAGCAACCGTCGCCAGCCACGCCGCCCACTACGCGCGGGAACCGAGGCGCCATCATCACGCCGTGAAAATTTCGCGCCCAACGGTCAGATCAGTCAATACTGACACTGGGACCACCCTGTCACGTCCCATCGGACACAGAGTGTGCCAAAAACGTCAGCGCTGACGTCACCTGCGGAGGCGTAGCAAGTAAGCCAACAGGCTGATGGAGCACCCGGATAATTCATTCGAGTGCAACAAAGATACAGTAAGCTTTAAGAGCTGAATAGACTCGACAAGTCCATTCGAGTGGAAAAGAAATTCAGTAAGCTCTACGAGCTGAGTAATACTCAAAGTAGTAAACCAAACCGGCCGAGTACAAAGTAAGTCACGCAAAGCCAGTTGCGACTCCGTCAGCTCGAGTCTCTTCTTTACTCCCATCGGGAGTGGGCTTTTCGACTGAAGGAAAAATTGAGTTTAACCTTAATTGCAAGCAATTCAGCTTAATCTCAGGGGCTACTCCCATCGGGAGCGCTGTACACGCTCCCGAATGACTCAGAACAATCGCAGTCGAAAAATCACCGACCAAAGCAATACTCGCAGTTTTTACCCTGCAGTCGATGTTTCGACTAAGGAATCCTCCATAAGCCCTGAACGGCCGGAGTCGACCAATTTTATTTGTTCCTTTCAGGAACCTGGTGGCGTGCCCAGAAGGAAGGAGTCCTTTACCCGACTCTACGATTCGACTAAGCACTCGGGGGCTACTATCGTGGGGTCACTCTTTGACTACCCCACGGTGGTGGTACCTGGGTCACGCCAAGAACATCTGCCTTGATGACGAGGGCCCAAGGAAGGCCCAAGGAGGACGACGTGCGGCCCAAGATAGTCGACGTTAGGTCATCAGCCTCGATCGTCTTGTAAGTGCCATCGGCACCGTTCACCCGAGACCTAGCCTACCATATAAAGGCTAGGAGGGTCCCTCGTCTAGGGTAACGCCAACGCATACGCTCATAGCCGCCATCTCAAACCCTAGCGAGATTGCCATCTCACCATTGTAGCCACACTCAACATCAATACCAGACAAGCAGGAAGTAGGGTTTTATCCTCCGGGAGCCTGAACCTGGGTAAACGCCTCGCCTGTTAGCCGTCGTGATCACCAGCGCTCATCTCTCTCCCCCTCAATCAACCCGGGGTACTCGACCCAGGGATTTGCCGAGTCCCAGCCTCGTCACTGGGTACCCCCTACTTCCCGCCGCCGCGCCTGGCTTCCCGCGAGTGAGTTGAATGGGTATTTGGCGTTGCCCCTCTTGGACACTGAATTTACAGAAGATTGCCACCGCGCAGCAGGTGCCGAACCGGCCAGTTTCCTATTATTTCTTTTCCTCTCCTCGCGAGCGAGTCTGAGCTCTCTGTCCCGAGCGAACCGAGCAGTTGAGCTAGCTAGGGTTCCTCGGCCGCTCTTTGTCGCTTGAACCTTATCGTTGTTCACCATTCCTTTTGTCACACGATATCAAGTTTGTCCGGGATCCCCATCTTGTTCCCGACAAAACTTATTTACTCGTCTCCATGATATTACATCTCCCTGACCTAGTCACAAGCTTGCAAGACTTGATGTAATATCACCTAGTAGGCCAATGATATCTGTCCGTCACGTGGATGGACAAATCCCGCTCTTGATGCATATGCCTCAATGTATTCCTTCAGGATACCTGATGGACACCTTTATGATCACCCTATTACGGTGTGACGGTTGATGCAGTCAAAGCTTCCCTCTGGAACAGTGATTAAATATGATCTCACGGTCTAAGGACTTGGTTACTACTAAGTATCTTTTAAGTTATCGCAATGCTGATATTCGTGACCGATCTTATTGCGTTTAACTTACATTGGGTGGTATCCATCATGTCATTCCCCAATGACACGACTCCATTGTCAATTGACATAAATGTCCATGATCAGGAAACCTTGATCATCGGTTGACCAATGGACTAGTCAAATAGAGGCTACTAGGGACCTGGTTGTTTATATACCACACCTATATTAATGTTTCTGCTTAATACAGTTATATCATGGTATAAAACTTATTATGAACATATGAGTTATGCTAATAAAACACCTTTATTATTTGCCTCTAGGGCATAACTCCTACAGGGTCCCACTTGCACTAGAGTCCAAATAATCTAGTTTACACCATTAGCCTCCTAGTGCTTCAACTAAGCATTGCTTGTGGAAACTGTTTAGTTAACAGATTAGACCCATTGAGATCTGTATGTACTTTGCAAAACTTTTGTGTCACCTAATTTGACATCGTTCCGTATCTTATGACAACGGTTGAAATATATGTTTCGGCGATGGAGTGAGACTCGAAACTTCGCGTAGCATGGGCCTTGATAGTCCAAGAGATCTCTCAAGGTAAGCCATACATGCTCGGGAAAACCTGCTCAGTCCTATCACACTTGCCACTTCTGAAGCAGCCATATATTCCTATACCTATGTAGATTGTGCGGCAGTGCAATCATATGCAACTTCGCAACTCAACCATGTTCTATCTTAAACAACAGACTTCTCCCGTATGAGATTTCTAGTCGTAGAGTCTTTAACTTGCATCATCATAACTCTTTTACGGCATCGTAACTCTTTACGGTATCGTAAGTCCTTACGGCAAGTTGTCTACACTCTCACCTTAGACCAGAAAACATATCTTCAGTTCTCTCCAGACACTAAAGGATATACTTAACATTTGTTCATCGATCCATCCAGGGATCGCTCTAGAACCTGTTCTTCAACCAAGAACTAGGGTCACACCAGATCGAGCATTCAACACTATAAACATGGAAGAATCTATGGCTAAGGCACAGATGATGTCAGACATCCTTTCATTAGTTATTGCCGACATGCTGAGATAAACTCAATATTTTCCCTAGTCACACAAGCAAGAACTCCTTCTTCGCTTGTTCCATTCTAAACATCTTCAGAATCTATTCTAGGAAAATATTCCGACCTAATGTTATTAGGCTTCTTGATCTATATACACTATAGATCCAATGCCTAATACTCTTAACTTCATTCATAGAGAATTTATTCACTTAAATAATCATTTATACCTTACTAGAGGACCTGTATCATTCCCAATATGTCACCACATATAAAACTATGAATGATACCTAGATCCCACTCAAATATGCATTCGCATATAAGACGAGGAAATTTTCCTTAGCTCCCACTCAAATATGCCATTCACATATGAGATCAGAAAGCTACATAACTCCCACTTACTTTATTGTAAATGCAGGTCTCTTCAACTATTTTGGACACCTCCAAAATCCTTTGATCACACTATCAAATTGAAGATTCCAGCTTCGATATGCTTGTCTCAGCCCATGAATGGACAACTCAAGTTTGCATACATGTCTAGCATCCTTAGGATTACCAAAACCTATTCTTTGTAACAATTACAACTTTCCCTTAATATTACCATTAGGGAACACGGTTTCTTTGTCGATCTATCAATTTCTCCATTTGAAATTATAGTAACTGCTAAGACAATCCTAAATAGACTTAAGCTTCGCCACATGAGACATTGTATCGTTGTGGTCAACTCCTTGAATTTGTCGAAACCATTTCGTGACAAATCGAACTTTATTAGACGGCTGCCATTCCGTCAATGTCTATTTTCCATAAAATTCCATTTGCTCTCAACAGCCTAGAGGCCATCGAGACAATTTTCCCAAGTCACCACTTGGTAATCATACATGGATTCTATCTAGGATTATATATGGCTCACAGCCATTTATCGGACTTGGGTCCACCATCGCTTCTTTGTATTTCGTAGGTTTGTCTTGTTTCATTGACATGACGGTCATCACAAGATTGCCGTACCACACAGTGCGGAACGCATTCTTGTATGCCTACGATCTTAGTATGAGCTTAGTTGAGAGCATCATGATCATTATCACTAGCTTCCTTCCAGATGACGGTTCCGGAACAACTTCCATCGCGCCACTCGATGTCCGGAAGGGAAGTTCATTAACTTCGTCTTGCTCTACTTTTTCTCTCACTTATACCCCTGTCAAGATACAACTTCTTGAGTAAGGTACGATCCAGAAATAAATCGCCTTCGTGAAAGATGTATCCAATCAAATCGTTGGATACTCTACAAAGATGAATCTATCCGCTTTAGGTTCGAACTTATCGAAACACTAAATTTCAGAAACGACAATCTAGGCCAAAATCCATGCCATAACTCATATGGTATTATCTCCATGGATTTAGATGGTTTCCCTAAAGCGAATGTTTTGATTCTAACACATAACTCAAATGATAACAATAATTTGATAAGAGATATTATTTATCATACACTATCAAAATAGAGTATGACTACAACGTGCAAACACCATAGCACTGTGGTGTTCCATGCGGTGTAATTCGTAACTCTTTTCACAAGTCTTCCAATGATATGCACAAGAGCCATAACTCAAATTCTTTTCTCCTCGATCTGTATCGCAAGAAATTGATTTTCTTGTTAAGTTTATTTTCTACTTCACTCTGAATTTGTTTGGACTCGTCAAACTTTTCAGACTAGCATTTCATTAAGTGGATATACACATATCAACTTAAATCTTTGGTGAAGTTTATAAAATAATGATTCCACTATTTGTTGAAGTACTCATTGATTCCACACACATCAACATGTATGATTTTCAACTAGTTAAATGCCCGCTTCCTCAAACCGAAGACGGGGTCTTTAGTTATCTTCATCCATGAAGGACGATTTGCATGTGTCACAAGATCAAAATCTGAAGACTCGGAGATCCATCAGAATGGAGCTTCTTCATGCATATAGCGTTGACATGACTTTAAACGATAGTGCCACGCGAATGTGGTGTCATTACTAAGTTTCTATCCTTTGGGATTAATGTTATCAATGTAGGAGCTGCTACCATCTAGTTCCAAACAAGAACAATCAATTCATAATCATCGTATGACCATAAAAGATATTACTCATAAATATAGGACAATGATTTGTCACTAACATCTATGAATAATCATCCTGCCAGAGGCAAGACACACTTATAATGATCATGCTAACAAGCGATTATAAACAACTTATTCAAATGGTAAATGTAGAGGGAGAGTGTTGATGGCCATCACAACATGTTGCTTGCCATTACCGACACACATCGTATCCTCGTCCTTCCATGCAACTCAAGCAGAAAATCTTGTTTCATAAAACATGACTAGTATCATAACTCAGTCACTGCAGCGAGTATTAGGTAAAATATTCATAACTCATATATCATATATAACATCATCATTGATGACTTCCCGGTGATCTGCCACATCTTCTTGGTCTTTCAATGCAACCAAGAATTCACGAAGGTGAACGTTTCCCCTTGCATGCCATAGTCTATGACAATTTATTTGCAATTGAGGTGGGCAGCAAGTGCAGCACCTCATCATGAGCAAAGATGTATGTCATCCATTAATCGAGCCAAGCGCGGCTATCTAATGTCATCAAGAATGACTGTCACGCGCTCTTCCAACGCGAGTGTTCTCTTACATTTTGGTTGAGATGAAAAAACAGCCAAGTGTTGAACAACTTCATCCACCCGACTCGCGGTGCATAAAGTACATCGAGCTCAGCGACCATTCCGAATGATCGTGATCCATCAATGCACACCCACAGTTCATTCTCTATGGCAGAGATCACAACATACTGGACTATGATGGAATTATCCGTACGAACTTGATAATCCAAATTATCTCTTCGTCAGCAGAATCTCCGGGTTTATCTCCTAATAGGTTTTGTATCATATAGAGCTGAAAGTTTGAAAAAGGAGTATCCTCAAGTTACGGTACAAAACTATGAAGTTGGACCCACCTTTTAAGTTTCTCAAACGAAGGGTTGTGTCTAAGTTTAAAAAAGGCTAAGGGGCAGCCGCCGGCCCCTTAAGAGGGCTAACGAACAGGTTATTATCTACATAGATTTTTTGCAAAGTAATTTAGACTATGTTTATAATAGGAGTTCATGTTTATCTATAAAAACTATAAGAACTCCCACTCAAAACGAACATCCCTCGTCGTCGTTTTAGTGATCACATGACCCCCATCCATCATATTACCCCCGATCATCACGGCCAATAGCATAGCTTCAAAGGTAGACATCTCCCAGTCAATCACATCATCCATGTGACTCATGCTCGACCTTTCGGTCTCTTGTGTTCCGAGGACATGTCTGTACATGCTAGGCTCGCCGATTGAACCTTAATATGTTGTTGTGCATACATGGCTTACACCCACCGTATGCGAACGCAAATATGTTTGACACCCGATCGTCACATCCTGCCTCCATAACGGCGAACTTTCTTGGTGGTGCGTACTAAGGGAGAACATGACATTGGTATTAATCGAGGGATCCCTATATTGCTACCGTCGTATATCTAATACAAACAATATAGCTAGCACACAACATCTATTAACACCTAATAAAATGTGTGCGATATGATATGGTCTCCCGCGCCATGATCTCCATCGTGCACTCCGACGCCGCACCGGGTCATTGTGCCTCCACGCCAGAAATAAAATATTTTGCTAAATACTTACCGTTACCATATCATATCATGCGCCCCTGCAAAATAAAGTCAGATGCCTCTACTTTATCTTTTGCATATTTTACGTGGCTGAAGGGCTTTCACAAAAAAGAACCGCCTTCTAACTTACGAACCTGCAACCACAACACCGATAAAATAATTGTCTCTATTACACCCCTTTCGGGGCCCTCCGTTGAAAATGCCATACCACCATTGCTAGAGAGACAGACACCCGCCAGCCGCATATATGGTACAAGCCATATGTTAATTGCGGAATCAGTCTCGCGTAAGAGTACGCGTAAGGTCGATCCGGGCCGATTCATCAAACAATCCAATAGTATGAACAAATGCACGTGAGAGGGTAAAAATTATATGATCGAGTGCCCACATATTACTATGTGCTCTAACCTTACTCTATATCTACGCATAGATCGGCTCTGATACCAATGAAGGGGTTGCGCAGCAGAAAAACAAAAAAATTCCGAACAACGCGAACCACAAACTAGCCAAGATCTATTACTATACAGATATAAAGTAACGGAGGGAATCGGTATTCATACCCTTGAAGACCGGAAGTGTTATGTTCCGATGAACGTTGGCGATGGAGTCGTATTACGCCGATCTCAAGGTCGTGGAGTCGTACCGGCAATGAGTGCTGCAGTGGGCAGCACCTCCGTAGTTCTACACGCATACGGTGTAGCGACGATCCCCCGGCTCCGGTCCAGCGGCAGCAGCGGAAGATGAACAGCTCAAACCGAAGCTCCAACAGCACGACGGTGTGCGTATGGTGGAGAAACCCCTAACCCCATATGCAGCTCCAATATTCCAGAACCACACGTGAGGGAGAGAGAGAGAGAGAGAGAGAGAGAGAGAGAGAGAGAGAGAGAGAGGCCATTGGGATGCCTTCAAAGGGAGAGGGGGCACCCATATATATAGGTGGAGGGAGGAGGCCACCTCCCTTGGGGGCGGTGTGGGACTAATCCCCACACCAGCCCGCACCCCCTTGGTGCGCCGGCCCCATGCTGGGCCCCATGTGGCCCAGCCGGCCGGCCCCTCCCATGGCTCTTTGGGGTGGTTTCCCTAATGGGCCCCATAGGGCCCATTTAGGTGGGCTGCCCCTAATAAATTAAAATAAATATTATTTAATTATTAATTACTCTAATTAATATTAAATACATATTATTTAATTCATCTTGCATTGAAACTCCTTTCGTTGCCCTCCGATCTCCATCGGATACTTCTCCGTTATTCCGATACACCTTCGGAACCACTCCGATGTCCATCGGAAATTTCTCTCTCATTCCGAAACACTTCGGAACTCCTCCGATCATCATCGGATAACTCCCGGAATAATTCCAGAGTTCATTTCTCATTTCTATTCGGTACCGAAACTATTCCTAAGTGTCGTCTACCCTTAAGCGTCCCAGGATCACTCCAGACATGATCGAGACCCCTCTCCGATCAATGACCAACAGCGGGATCTAGAAACCCATGATGGCCCCTGTGTGTTCCACAAAGTTCTTTGTCGCTTGAACCTTATCGTTGTTCACCATTCCTTTTGTCACGCGATATCAAGTTTGTCCGAGATCCCCATCTTGTTCCCGACAAAACTTATTTACTCGTCTCCATGATATTACATCTCCGTGACCTGGTCACAAGCTTGCAATACTTGATGTAATATCACCGAGTGGGCCCAGTGATATTTGTTCGTCACGCGGATGGACAAATCCCGCTCTTGATGCATATGACTCAATGTATTCCTTCAGGATACCTGATAGACACCTTTATGATCACCCTGTTACGGTGTGACGGTTGATGCAGTCAAAGCTTCCCTCCAGAACAGTGATTAAATATGATCTCACGGTCTAAGGACTTGGTTACTACTACGTATCTTTTAAGTTATCGCAATGCCGATATTCATGATAGATCTTATTGCGTTTAACTTACATTGGGTGGTATCCATCATGTCATTCCCCAATGACACGACTCCATTGTCAATTGACATAAATGTCCATGATCGGGAAACCTTGATCATCGGTTGATCAATGGACTAGTCAAATAGAGGCTACTAGGGACCTGGTTGTTTATATACCACATCTGTATTAATGTTTCCGCTTAATACAGTTATAGCATGGTATAAAACTTATTATGAACATATGAGTTATGCTAATAAAACACCTTTATTATTTGCCTCTAGGGCATAACTCCTACAAATATTTCTTTAAGATTTACTCACTTGTTGCTAGACTATTCACAGTTCGAGTACTACTGTCATTGGCTGCTTCACACCGTCTTGTCATGCATCAAATGAATGTTAAGACGTCTTTACTGAATGAAGAATTAGACGAGAAAATTTATATGGATTAGCCTGATGCATGGTTCTGCACTAAAGGTTCTGGAAAGAATTGTTTGTAAGCTGCGAAAAGCTTTGTATGGCCTGAAACAAGCTCCCAATCAACGGCATGAGAAGTTTGCATTAACTTTAACATATGTGGTCTTTGTTGTAAATTAACCTGACAAATGTGTATGCTACTGCCATGGTGGGGGTGAGGGAGTTGTCATATACTTGTATGTAGATGGCATACTATTTTTTTGGACAAAGTGATTGACGTGGTTAAAACCATATTATGTGAATGTTTTGAGATGAAAGATCTCGGAGAAATAGATTTTATCTTGAGATGAAAATAGTGGAATTAAACTTGTGCAATCTCACTATGTGGAAAGGATGTTGAACATATTTGGCTATGCCGATTGCAACCTTGCTCCCACACATTATGATCCTAGTGTGAAGTTTTGAAAGAATAAAAAAACACTAGAGATCAATTGAGATACTCTCATGTCATTTGCTCGCTCATGTATTTAGCTTGCGCTACGACGTCTGACATCTCATTTGTTGTGAACAAACTAAGACGGTTCATGGCCAATTCGGGAGATGATCATTGCCATGCTCTTGAAAGGGTAATGCGCTATCTAAAAGGAACATTGAGTTATATAATTCATTATACTGGATATCCGAGAGTAGTTGAAGGGTATAGTGATTCAAACTAGATTTCAGATGTTGATAATATGAAGTCCACAAGTGGATTATAAAGTCCATGAGTTATATAATTCAGTATTGGTGGGGCATTGTTTTTTGAAAGTCTTGCAAGAAGACCATATCAACAAGGTCAACAATGGAAACACAACTCACAATATTAGACACAACTAGTGTCGAAGCAGAATATCTTTGTGTCCTTAAACGGACTTACCTATGGTTGCAAAACCAATACCGGCTATCATCATGAAATTTGACCACCAAACTATGATTGTCAAAGTGAATAGTTCTAAGCATAATATGAAAATGCAAGGCATGTTAACAGAAAACTAATGATTGTCAGAAAATTGAAAAACTCGGGAGTTATAGCATTGGATTGTCCAAATGGCTAAGAATCCGGCGTATCCTTTTATAAAAGGTCTATCAAGAAATATGGAAGACAATGCATCAATGGAGTTATAACATTGGAAGAGAAAACTAAGGATTGTCCAAATGGCCAAGAATCTGGCGTATCCTTTTATAAAAGGTCTATCAAGAAATATGGAAGACAATGCATCAATGGGGATGGGTTTGAGACCCGTCTGAGTTGCCGGGGGGAGGGGTGGGGGTAACCCAACCTATGTGATTAGAGATCCCGTGAATTAGGATCTCGCAAAACAAACCGGAGCAGCTTTCTGAGAGAACCATAATAAAACTCCCACTCCGCTGCAGATACAGTTCTCTCCCAGGATACTATTAGACAAGTTGATTATATCTTAATATGTTATGTTTGGCTCTTGATGAGTGAAGACGTTGTCCTACAAGACGTTCTTAAAATAATAACCCTACTTGAGCCACACTACTAAGCTCATGAAAGGACCGAGAAGTATATGCTCCACCCGCAGGGTAGACTCGGCACCCTAGTACCAGTAACGACATTGAGTGAAACTGACTACACAAGACTAACAATTCAAGGTCTAGTCCATTATTTAGTTATAGTCAAGCTTAGCTCCTTCTCTAGGTGAAATTTCAACTAATTTGCAAGTATATTAAATAGTAATATGAAACCAGAGTGCAACCTAATGTTACTGTGAGATCTAATGGGGGTTGTTAGATTTTATGGGTGTTGGCCCATCTAGTCTAAGAAAATCCTACAAACTAAAAATCCCATTCAGTTTGACTGCATGACATGTACATGAAGTAAGATTAAGTTTAGTCCCATATTGTTAGTGGGAGAGAGATTTGGACCTTCTTATAAGGGACATTTATACCTTCACTAAGTGAGAATACAATCAGTTCATGCACACTCCTCCTATGTGTGTACATGTCAAGGTGTATGTGCATGTTTGACAAGTATCCGGCTTATTCCACCGCGAGACGCTTGTGTTATGTGATTTTCTCTAGGCTATGAAGAAGACGACATGGCGAACGGATTTAGAACACATCACTAACTCTCTGTTTCGTCACCGTCTAGTTCATTTTGTTGTCCTGCTTTCAGATTTCCCCATCCCGACGATCGCATGCATGGTCATCCGGAGGAGCATGCCTCCTAAATCTCGATTCTTGAGATCCGGCACGAGATATGGCCGATAAGGTTTTGGGGGGACGTTTTATGTGCGTTACTTCCGTTCGCCTACATCTACGCCTACTATTCGTCTACTTTCTCTACGTCGCTGCACGTCCACGTCATATTCAACACTATGGCTGACGATGGCAACGTTGCGGTTGGGTGACTTTCTCGATTTATACGTATGTGTTACTTTCTCTCTGTTTACACTAGTATTTGATTCATATGCAGTTATATTAGATAAGTTTAGTTTGTCGTAGATGGTTAGATTTACTAATACACATGTGTTGTGATGTGATGTTGTTTTCCTTACTTAAACTATTGAAAAATCTTTAATATTCAAACAATTATCAGGTGTATTCCGTTGATCTCGTCAAGTTCAACCCCGGACTGGCTCTCATTGAGAAAAAGACCAGACTTTCTCTAAAAAAAAACATAGACTAGGGTTATTTTGCTGAACTTTGAAATGAGGACCATTTCTTTCAATTCGCACCGCAGGTGGAGGGAGTTTCTATGGTGTGGTCAACTTGTGTTAGAAAAGAGAGGGGAACACGTCAGTCTCGGTAGTATAACAGTCATCGTTCCGTATAGAAAAAGAAAGAGGAAAATACTTGGTTGGTGCATGGAACGAACAACTAATTGATTTTGATATTACCAGAGGAAACGTCATTCGAGGCGGTGCTCCTGTTGCGCCAGGATTACCGACGCTTTGCCTCGATCATGTGCATAAACAAATACGTACTCCACGCCAGGAGTACACCACGCAGATTGGTGCAAGTACTCAAGTAGTCAAGTACGTACAGGAGTACTTTACTGTTTCTAAAGATGGTTTACTACATCTAACTAGATGGATCTCGGCTATGTGTTGCCATTATCTCAAAGATACTTACTGCAAGTTTAAAAATGCTGAAACATTGATATCTTGATAGAATCATTTTTGCTTAAAACTTTGTTGAGACGAGTTTTGCATAGAACTTGAGAGGCATGCCCACTGGTACGACAGTCAACTTGAGGGTCCCTTTCAGGATAAGAAGAAAGTACAGTAGACAAGACTTTTTAATACTTGGAATGGATGCAATTTTAGTGGGGCCACCGGTATCTATTATATACTAAAAGCACAATACGGGGGTCCAAAATAGAGACACCACGTCGATCCACATCATCTGGATTATTTTCTATGGTTAGATCTGTAATTGATGGTTAGGATTAACCAAAAATTACGTAAAGGTTAACATAAATAATCTACCCTAACACGTACAAAACACATGTTGACCGTACCACGTACATGCCTAGACACGAGGAGCCGGGCGTTAAAAATCCTAACCTAACACGTATACAAAACATGATTAGGAGTTCTCGGTCGGAACTCGGAAAGCCAACCACAAATTCAGATCGGGCATGCGGGGGAAGGGGGAAGGGCGTGAAGAGCCAAACTATGCCGCCATACGTGCATATCTTCGTCTCTTCTCCCGCGTGTGTACATATCGGATCGACGCCAGTTGCGGTGAATTAAACATGTGTTTTTCTTCGTCTAGCGCACTTCCTACTTTGGGATGCATAATCAAACAAGCATCGCCTTTGATTGCTGCCTGTCCGGCATGATAAATCAGATTGATAATACGACATAGATACGAATCGATCGAACCAAGCAGGTGGCATGCATTTGTATCGGACGACGGCATTTTTTTTTCTTCAAGAAAAGGGTTCCCATGCGTATCCGTCCATGCACTGATGCACAAGCAGCTGGGATGCATGCCCATCGGCCGGCCATGCACAAGCAGCTGGGATCCACGATTAATTTCAATATAAGATTTCAACTTGCTTTGGGTGTTTTTCATCGGTGTTTATGTCATGCTTCATATCCATGCAACAATTACTCGCAGCAATCACCATCTCCGAAAAACTGAACTTGCTTGGTGTTTTTAATCAGTGTTTATGTCATACTTCACATCCACATAACAATTAGGCCCCGCTTGGATGGACGTATTTTACCCAAAACGATCAGAAAAAAATACGGACCACCTAACCTCCTACTAAAAAATCCGGCGCCGGAGGGGAAAACTTTTCAGCTCCATAATTCTAAACGGGAATCCAAGCGGGCCCTTACTCGCTGCAATCACGATCTCTGTAAAACTCGGTACCTGCATAAATATATGTCCCTACTCCCTACTTTATACTTGGAGTCAATGTATTTATACCCTACTCCCTACTTTATACTTGGAGTCAATGTATTTATCGGTTTTTGACTCATGATGTTATTTAACTATTCAGAAAGAGTTAGTCTTAGAAACAACCTTGATAAAACTACTGGATTTTGGAAATATATTACACAAAACATGCATGTGAAGTGATATTTTGTAGACAAGACAAGCTTCCTCGATGGCCTGGCAAGCTTCACATGGCGGCCAGATTGGAATTGGTCAACTCTGTTCTCTCAGCCATCCCTATTTATTGTTGGCAGTTTTGCAAATTGGCAAGTGGGATATAATTTATTTAGATTTTAAACATTAATGTTCATCTGTACAACGTATATACCCCGAAGCGGGCATAATTCTCGATAGGATTGTATTGGTACAAAATGTGAGCCGATATGAACATGATGGTGAAAAAATGCTGCAGCTAAATGGTGAGTGCGACAAAGAATATATTCGGCATTTTTTTCACTTAGAATTCTGAGTATTCATTATTAAGAAAATTTATATCAATGCATGGGCTGTAGTAATGTGCCTGACAAAATTTCTTGATAGCATTTGTTTAGTGAAATAATTTGTATGGTTCAAGTATAATAATCCCGTTAGGTTTTTCATGGAAAAAAGTTCTCGGGTGTACAACGTTTTGCATAGTATTACCTTCTTCAGATCATTACCATTGTGACTTTCAAATGCTCTTCACTCCCAACAAATAAGTTTATCTTCTCGATATTGTATTTTTCTTTGAGAGATAGGTAATAATGTATTGCCACATATAGTTGAAATTATCCGGACACTAAAAATATAGTTCTACCAAATATCCAAGTTTAAGGTATTAATGGCGATGAAAAAAATATCCTGTGCAACTACAAAAGCAAGATAAATGATAATAAAATCAAAAAAGATCTCCATTAACTTGATGAACCCCTTTTTAGTAGTGAATCATAACTGATGGATCTTCATAATTGTATGTAAAAACAATCATGAAGTTTATATCTTTAGCAAGGTACCCGAACAAATAACACTTGTCAGATATAATTACTAAATGAAATATCATATAATCCCGAAGAGAGTTACAGGGAAATATATAATTATACTACTACCTCACAGTAAAAAAACACTCTAAAAACCAATAAGCCAAATGAAATTCATATCATTAAATTATTGTTATTTTTTATTTTATTCAATGTATTTAGTAACGTCCATCTCTAAAATAATAGCCGAAGTTGTATTTTGAAGCCATGCAAACTATTTATAAAAATGAGAGAATATCGTGTATATATTGTGAAATGGAGGAAGTAAATACGGAGAGTAATGTTCCAAAGAGTCTAAACAAAAATTCTTATTATTTAGACCCCTTTTAACAATGACAGATACTTTTTTGTTAACTAAATGATCTTTTGATCCATTCGAAATTCCATATGAACGTGATCGGGCTATTGCTCAGGTGGATCCCAACCATTACTTGGACCATTACATACATATTTTGATGAATATACTTCTAATACTAATCATCCACGGACAATTAACCGATACGATCGAACATCACATTAAGTTTATTGGCTAGCTCAATATGAGAAGAACAATTCTATGCACCGATTTATCATAATGTAGAGACAATACATATGGTCATTATTGTGGGGCTTCGGAATTGCAAAACCATCTCCACCGACAAAATCAAAAATATTAAATACATTCCCACACATGTGATACTTACTTAGCATAACTTCTATGCATGGTAGCTATAGAACCATATTATTTCTTGATAAATGAATATCCTTCAAACCATAAATATATTTCTTGGTCATTTTTTTTTTCACTAAAGTTGATGGCCTCACATTTGCGAGGGCCACCATGCTAGTTTAACCAAAGTTGAACTAAGTATCGGTGGACAAACTAATTTTACACATAATCCAAGAAGGCTCTAAGTATATTGTCCTCAGCTTTGAAAGTGGAAAACCAGGCATGCAAATAAGTCAATACTAATATATCTGTCCCCACTTACAAAATAAGTACAACATGATACTGTTTCGACAATATATTGGTGCCCGTGTCAAGACTACTAAGGGCCAAAAAGGAGTAGCATCTAACATTAGGGCGGTCACAAATTCACAATGTTTGATTGTTGATCCTATTTAAATTTGCCACGTCGGAATTTGTTTCTTACCTCGAGCTCTAATTAAGAAGAGAGGGAGGAGAAACTCATAGTATCGTACTTGAGACATGGCTCATGTCGGCGCTCGCGAGGCAAACTAGTTCACTTGCCGATCCCATGTAGTCATTTCCCATTGTGCATGACTTTCTTCGTCCATCCCGTTGGCTCCTACTCGCCCCCACGGTTGGCGAGCATGGCCCCATCAACCTCACAAGAGGTGAACCACGATGCTCAGAGCAAGACCATGTCGATGGCTGCCGCCAGCCTCACCGAATTTTCCACTTCTTTTTCAAGTTTGGGCAATTTCACGACAAATTGATCTTCCTGTGCGAAACCAAGGTCGAATCCTTCATCCCGGCCATGTTCGTACCCTAATCTATATTTCCCGTTAACCAAATTTTGGATTTAGTTGTCCAAGTCTCACGGGAAGGCTGACGCCACCGCTATCTGTTGGCACCGACACAGCCATATGATTTTGTTCTGCCTTAGAAGAAGCTCCTTACAAGATCAGGGCAACTCCCTAGTTCCATTTTCACAGTCTCCTTGCCCTATAACAGTGATTTGCATGGCCTATGAACTTGTACATTCAAGCCGGCCACCATGGCAGCATTCTGCTGTCGGTATCCTATACATATGTCTCCTCCTTGGTTGTAATTTAGTGTGGTCCGTGATTGACCACGTGATGGCAATCTTCCAAATCGTGATTTAACCTGTTAAAGTTCAACTAGGGGTGAAGCCAGCAAAAATGATTATTGGGGTCATCCTTCTAAGTGTAGCGATAGCATTATGTATATGTAAGAGTAATTCCTTAGTTCTATCGAGGAGTAGCATGGAATCATTGGTGTCATTTCACACCAATAATTACATGATAGCTTCACCCCCAAGTTCAACAATTAGAGGTATGGTCGCCATTTTTTTTAAATGTATGGTTCTTTAATACAAGTGCACTTGTATTCATATTCCTATCAACATACCTCTAATTGTTGAACTGAGGGGTGGAGCTACCATGTAGTTATTGGTATTCATATTTGTAATGTAGGTTTAAATATCTCGATGTGAGGAGTTAAAAGTGACAATAGTTCGTAATTTGAACAAACTGTTGTCAAGATATTTTGATTTAAATCTTCAGTTTGAAAAAATAAAATAAAAAACTGTACTCACATCCCTCCGGTGTATGTCTTTCTCCTCCTCATCCCACTTTTCTTCTCATTACGACACTTGGCGAACATGCTGACACCCAACAAGGGACCACATAAAAGGAGACGACACTTGTTGAATTGTAAGCGAGAGAATAATACAACTATACAAGGTCTAGCTCATGTCAAAAAAAAAAAAAAAAGACGGCCTGCACACTGAACCCAAGAAAAGAGAAAAGGCCTACTCAGCCCGCTCCACATCAAGCTTGACCCACTCCATGTTTCATCGATGGAAAGGCCCAGCAGCTTGTTAAAATCCAACGCCTCGACAGAGGACGGCAATAGCGCGCATAATAGGATCGCCAGGCGCTTCCGATGGCAGAGACGTCGACTGAAACTTAATCATCATCGCGGCTCAGGCCACCCAGGCGCGGCGAGGCCCTATGCTCCCCCGCTGCAGTGCGACCGCCCCTCCCCACTCCCAAGCGACTCGCCCTCCTTCATCAGGCGGTTGAGTAGCCGCTGCTCTAGGCGTGCGGCCCCTTCCACAAGATCTCCGTATCGCGCCAACCGGATGGGGCAGCCGACCAGGTGCCGGCGGCGGCCTTCACCGCAGCAGCGCGCGAGGTCCTAGATATGTAGATACATGGTGGTCAGCGACATATTTCATATGATGGTCAGTAACGATTGCTCTCTTCAGTTTTGATGGATTATTCCCTTGCCCACTAGTTGTTCGACGTAATGGCTTGAATTGTCACTTCCAACAGTATAAATTCTTAGATAACCAAGACTTTTCGTGCTTTCGGAAAATGACAACTGCTTAACACTAGATTATCAATATACACCGAAAAAAACGGCGGGGCTTAATGCTAAAATATCCATTTGGAGTATCTTTGGACTTTTACTGGGAAAGCAATTCTACCTCATGCTAACCGTTTTAACAAATTTATTTTAGACATGGTTGAAGGGATCAATAAATGGATATGTTTCTACGGAGCTCCTCTAATGATTTTATGTTGTTCCTGGCACATACACATTATTTCACTTTTTGATCTTGTTGTGCAATTGGAATAGGAAACTAATTCAATAGTGGCTTGTAGGGAAATAGTATTGGATTAGAGCTTACTGACGGAGTGTTCCCTAAAATTGCATGCATAAGAGAGTGATTGGTTCTCCATTTTTGTGTACAAATGATGTTGTTTACAGTCATTAAACTCTGATCTTTTCAACACAAAATTCAGAATGGCCTTCTATCACACAAATGTACATTCTTACGAACATTCCAAGTCCATTTTCTGCAAATTAATCTGCCTCCATCTGTTTTGTACCGGCTCTCGTAAATATTTGTCCCCGTTCTGCTTCTAATTAATCTGTTCATTAACGATTACATTTGCTATTAAGATGGTACCATGGTAGCTTGCATCCTTGTGGAAGAGCTGGTACAGAGGTCACTGCCGATCATGTCAAGGTTACCGCCGCCAGGTTTGACGGTAGTGCAGCTTTTCACGCATTCCTTCTCCGCTGGCTCTCCGACAGCTTCCACCGATGAGCTCTGGTTCATTTACATCGTCACGCATCTTCAGATGGTTTCAATTCAAAATATGTAGTCTCATATTTTTTGTTTGGAATTTTTTTTTTTTGAGAAAACGCAAAAGACTTTTGCGTTTCATTTCATTGGAAAGACAGAGTTGGTACAATCCTCCTAGGAGGCCGGTTACAAGCGAAAAAAAACAGAAATTAGTGTACATCCCAGGCCTGGGGCAGAATGACTCGTAGGCCAAGAGCACCAGCTCGTGCCCAAAGGGCGGCCTCGTCTCTGATCTTGGTGCCCAGGGCGTTCGACGATGGGCGGGCGCCATTGAACACGCAGTCATTGCGGTGCTTCCAGATCATCCAGGGGATGAGCAGGGTCACGGTTGCCAGGCCCTTGTGCATCGGCTTCGGGGTGGCCTGTCTCGCGGCGTGCCACCATTCTGTCAAGGTTGCCTCGTCGTTTGGCACACGGCAAGAGAGGCGCAGCCATGAGAGGGTCTCGTGCCACACTTGCTTGGAGAATGAGCACCCAAGGATCAGATGGTGGATCGTCTCCGGGGCCTAGTCGCACAGCGGGCAGCGCAGTGGGTGCGGCAGCCCCCGTCTAGCCAGGCGGTCAGCAGTCCAGCAGCGACCAAGGTTGGCTAGCCAGTGGAAAAACTTCACCCGCGGCGGCGCCCAGCTTCGCCAGGTAAGCTTCCAGGCTTGGCAAGAGGTCGAGCCCTGGAACGTTGCCAGGTAGGCAGATTCTGCAGAGTACGTCCCCTTCGCGTTCCACTTGAAGGTGGTCCGGCTCGGCGCTGAGGGTTGTGTGCTCGATCGCACGCCAGAGCATTAGGTACTGACCAATCTCGTCGAGGCCGAGGTTGCCGTGGATGTCGGCTGCCCAGCTGTGTGCGTGCAGGCCATCTGCAACCGTCCTGGCTTTGCGGCGTCTCTTCGGGATGCATGCGTACAGGTCTGGCGCAATCTCAGAGACTGAACGGCCACCGATCCAGCGGTCTTCCCAGAACAGAGCGCGCTGACCGTTTCCGATGATCATGGTGGTGGACGCGAAGAAGAAGGCGCGTTCCTCAGGCGTGAATTGTAAGTCGAGCCCACTCCAGGCCTTGCTGTCATCGACGCGGCTGAACCACAGCCATCGCGTGCGCAGGGCGAGGCCAGTGCGCGCTAGGTCATGTACGCCGAGGCCGCCCAGCGAGATTGGCCGGCAGACGCGCCGCCAATTGACATGGCAATTGCCGCCGTTCGCTTCAGCTCGTCCGGCCCAAAGGAAACCCCTCTGAATCTTTTTGTTTGGACTATGCAGTTCTCCTACTTTGCGACGGCTTCCCTTGCTCCTGCTTTGCTCCGGTACAGCCTTTGATGTGTAAGTGTGCCTACTTTGCTTTGTGAAGAGTTCATCAAATTGCTCTCGGGGCATCATGTGAGCTTCAGAGATGTGATGATAGTGACATAATTTTTTTCTTATGCTTAAAGAAGCTTCTCGGCAGACATCAAGTTCACTGTAATTTGGCAACAAAGGGTATGGCGGAGTTCATAAACTGCTCATCAGGTTAATATTTGAACTTCTTGTTTCAGAACTGTTATTTTCAAGTGGATATATGATTCTATGATATGTAACAATCATGTAAGCGAGAGTCGGATATACTCATTCTCTAGGAGCTACTAATTTTTATTGTCAGTACCGTCAGAGCCGGATATGTTTTCAGTTGTTTTGTACATTTGGAACTCTCTTCTTGTCAAAAATGGGGTTCGATGGCCTTGATTATTTTCTAGGATGAAAATTAGATTGATGTTTTTCTTCTCACACAATCAACTGCATTAACTTATGAAGTTCCTTTTGTTGTACATTCAGCTAGGGCTAGGAACTACTGAACATCAAAATATTTCGTTCTTAGTTATGGTATACAAAAGGGGACAGAGAGAGTGCAAGCATTTAAAGATGATAATGAAAACCACGGTGTTTTTTTCTAAAACAAATTTACCCATAGTACACGTCTATTGATGTTGGTTTTGTATGTATCAAGGACTCAAAAGATGGATACTAACTTCTAGAATTTCAAGTCAAACATGGCACAGATTATATTCTTATTCTCCACTAGAAGAGATTGAGATGCAGGTCAGAAGGTATTTAAGCCATATGTGATTTTAGAATTTCGTTATCTTTATCTTTACCTTTTTGGAGTCACTGTAAATACTTATAATGATTTTAATAAATTATTTGCTAATTTTAATGCGCTATGACTCAGGTTATTTGTGTGCACCAACGAGTTCTGGATCGTGAACTTCATCTAGAATTTACGCCTGATATTTGTTATACTGCTGTGAAATTATTGCATGATCCTTATGGATTGTAATTTTATTTTTTACGATATGTTACATTTTCTATTTATATATTAGCTAAGACGTGCGCTTGCACGTGCACGGTTACTAGTATATCCAATGTTAATATAGAAATTATTTTGGGTGTGCTATAGAAAATCTGTGTCTGAGTAATTAAATCTTGTTTACTGTGCTATGCTGCTTCGTAAGTGCATGAAAGGAAGGTTCTGTGCTTGCTGCATGGTATGCTGAAAGGAGAAGGTAATGTGATGGAGCTGGATGTCACCTCTAGGTTGCCTGTTGGTGCGTACAGGACGATGTTGGACTACAGGCCATCACCCTGATGCCTCCGGTATATTCCAGCTTTGTTGTTCGCATGTTGGAAGGTGTCGTCGACACTGAGATGCCTCTGATATATTCCATCTTTGTTTCAGAACCTTATGGAGGGTGATAACAGATTCACAGTGCTTTTGTGCTTTATACTCTTTACTAAAGGAGGGTGCTAGGAAAAACTCACCAACGATGATCTAATTACACGTAGTCACTTATTGCTGATTGTGATCTGTATATGTGTTAAGATTTGTTCCTCTTCCAAACACAAGTTCTCTCATGCAAGAACTCGTTTTGCAGACTGTAGTAGGGATTCAGGGAAGTTGGAAAGAAGAGACAGTCTTGTTTCAGATTCTTCCAATGGTCTTTGATCGACTGACGAAGAAGATGATGTACATGTATTTTTTTCAGCAGGAGGTGAATCTCTACAACCATGTTGTGCCGATTTTTTTTATCCATGGATATTTGCGTTTTTTTGTCCAATACTGGTGATCTCTAATTAGAACTTTGTTTTCTTCCTGTGCTTGCCGAAAGAAGATTGCACTGACCATGAGAGCGATGGTCATTGAGTAGATAATACCATATTTATTCCCTGAAAAGACTTTCATGTTTGTTTCTCTTCCAGGCTCTGACTCTTTCGTGTACTACATAGCTGAAGTAAATAAAATAATAAATAACATAAAATAAATCATCAACTCATTGGGATGTCACTATCAGGGGTGTGCGTATGTCCTGGCGGCAGTTAGTAGGCTGGAGCAATGCATGTGACTCAAAAGCCTCGTTGAATGGAATGTCTGGTAAAACGCCATTAGCCAAAACAATCTGCAACCATTTTTCGTTCTTGATTAGTCAAAACATATCGTTTCACCATGCTTCCACTTGGACAGCTAGCCGTCCTGATCGGCTTAAATGCGAGCTCGGCCAAACAAGTCGCTCCCTGTTTCTAAACAACCAACCACCACTACTGGAGAACTTGAGGAGTGCCGAGTGCCTGAGTCTTGCTTGGAGACGAGAGCATTATGAAGCTTCTTTGCTCGAGGTATATATTATTTGTTCTTGTTACAAAATTTCTCGTAGCTTTGTACATATCAATCATTTCTTGTGTTTGTCTTCTTCTAGTTGATAGATAGATTGGGATTTTGCATGAAGAAATGAACCGCGAGTGTTCTATCTCTCTCCTCTTTGTTGCACTGCTCCCCTACGTGTTCCTAGTATTTGATGGAAC
Source organism: Puccinellia tenuiflora (assembly GCA_012064385.1). NCBI lineage: Eukaryota > Viridiplantae > Streptophyta > Magnoliopsida > Poales > Poaceae > Puccinellia > Puccinellia tenuiflora. The sequence goes on along the minus strand of QRDG01002157.1, from coordinate 472,350 downwards.
TCAAGCGGCGGTTGCAACGGATACCCTTCTTCCTGGTCAATCTATCTCGGGCGGCGAAATCCTGGTGTCCAAGAATGGTGTATTTGAGCTGGGGTTCTTCTCCCCGTCCCTAGGTGGCGCGAAGCACTACTTGGGGATACAGTACAAGAACCTGGCAGGCAGCCGCCCAGCTAAATTCTGGTTGGGGAACAGAACTCCTATCACCAGCTTCCTCAACGCAACGTTGTACCTCGCCGCAGGAGAATTATATATTGAGGAGCTCGGTTCTGTTCTCTGGACATCCGATTCAGCAACAAATGGATCAGCCAGTGCTGTGGCGGTTCTACTTGATAATGGGAATTTTGTTGTGAAAGATCAGACCAGCCATTCGAACGTCATATGGCAGAGCTTTGATCATCCAGCCGATGCCCTGCTACCTGGAGCATGGCTAGGGCTGGACCTGGCCACCAGAGCCAACATCTCGCTTACTCTGTACAAATCTCCTTATAATTGCAGTCTCATCATTGACCAGAGTAGGAAGATGGGGTTTGTCATGTTAATTGATGGGCATGACCATTTTGGAACCTTTCCGGATTGGATGGTAACGCAGGAAGAAAGCTCAATCCAGCTAAATCATCCAGAAAACCCAAATAATATCGAATTTATGAGACTGAGTACGGGGCAAGTGAGTTTGCTGAGGTGGGTAAATAATGAGACAATTACTGGTTGGGAACCTCTGTGGAGCTATCCTTCCAGCTGCAAAATCAGTGCTTTCTGTTGTGGTGCATTCGGTGTTTGCACAAGCAGAGGAACATGCACATGCATTGATGGTTTCAGACCAAGTGATCCAAATGAATGGGAGCTCGGGCATTTTGTTAGCGGCTGCTCTCGAATAATTCCCTCGGATTGCGAAGGTGGCATCTCCACCGACAAGTTCATTTTGTTAGACAACCTGCAGGGGCTTCCTGACAACCCTCAGTATACAAGGCAAGAAACCAGTGATGACTGTGAAGCAACATGTCTGAGCCAATGTTATTGTGTTGCATATTCCTATCATGACTCTGGGTGTATGATATGGTATGACGTGTTGCTTAATTTGACTTTAGGAAATACCACTCTCCGCAACAATATTTACATGCGTGTAGGTTCTCATGGTAAAAGGCGGCCACGACACATAGAACTTGCCATGTTGATTGTTGGGCCAATAGTTGTTGCTCTTCTTGTCATGCTGGTGTTTTTATGGTTGTACAACAGATCTTCAAGACAGACTAAAGTCAAAGGTTTTCTTTCTGTTTACTCTTATGCACAGCTCAAGAGAGCTACAAGAAATTTCTCTGACAAACTCGGGGAAGGAGGTTTTGGAAGTGTTTTCAAGGGAACAGTTGCAGAGCCAAGTGTTGTTGCCGTGAAGAGGCTTAAAGGGATCGGGCACAGAGATAAGCAATTCCGAGCAGAAGTACAGACTCTTGGGATGATTCAACACACCAATCTTGTTCGCCTTTTAGGATTCTGCGCCGAGGGGACCAGAAGGCTGCTGGTCTATGAGTATATGCCAAATGGTTCTTTGGATTCTCATCTCTTTTCAGAAGAAACTACTGTATTGAGTTGGTGTCTTCGCCGTCGCATTGCCATTGGTATCGCTAAAGGTTTGGCTTATCTGCACGAGGAATGCAGGGACTGCATCATACACTGTGATATCAAGCCCGAGAACATACTATTGGATGCTGAATTCTGCCCCAAAATCGCTGATTTTGGCATGGCGAAGCTTCTCGGACGGGACTTCAACGCGGCACTGACCACTCTCCGTGGAACCATCGGCTATCTCGCACCGGAGTGGGTGTACGGTCATGCTATTACTCACAAGGTAGATGTGTACAGCTTTGGTGTCGTGCTCTTAGAATTGATCTCCGGGAGGAGAACTAGTGGGAACATGAGATTTGGAAATCATCGGTACTTTCCTCTTTATGCGGCAGCTAAAGTGAATGAAGGAGATGTGTTGTGCTTGCTCGATGGTGGGCTCGGAGGAGATGGCAATGTAAATGAGCTGGATGTTGCCTGTAGGGTTGCTTGCTGGTGCATCCAGGATGACGAGATCCATAGGCCGTCAATGGGGCAAGTCGTTCGGATGCTGGAAGGTGTTGTCGACATTGAATTGCCTCCGATTCCAACTTCATTTCAGAACATTATGGATGGTGATGACAGTGGCATATATTCTGCAGAAGGGTGATGTGAGCTCTCCTCAGCACACGACAGATGACGCATTTTGTATGACCCTAGAATTAAAATTGTATTTGCATATAAGCTGTAATATTTATGGTCAAAAGCATAGTTGTATTTCTAGACAATTGTGGTAATTGTATTCTTAATGTACTATACTTAATTTACCGTCATAGTTACAACCTGGACAAGCGGTATTGCCTGATTTTACAAAATGGTATTGTCAACGAACCAAGCTCGAGCAATCATGACTGGATCTTGGAGATTGCTTCCAAGCTCAAGCTCCGCTCGATGGAAACCTGAGATGGGAACTCGGCCCGATTGGGTTCGAGCTTGAACAATGTTTACTTGTTTGAAAAAAAATCGATAAAGTTATGATAATCACCTAAATGTGCATTGAAGCAAACTTTGGAAAGCTATTCAAGCCGGTAGCGTCATGGCCGGAAATGCTCTAAACTCTATAAACAATAAACCTATGCTCTTTTTTTTCCCTTTTTTTTTGAAACAAGGCCTGCTCTTTTTTACTTGACACCTTGGAATGTGGTTCCTCAAATTTAATATCATCCTGGTATTAATGTATTACTTTTTTATCGAAAAAATGAGATACCTCTCTATGGCGACCATTTCTAGTTCGATGTCGCATGACTGTTATCCCAAACTCAAGAATACAGGGAGAAATCTCGATGAACGCACAGGATTTTTGGTGCGGGGTACTATATGCTGCTTTTCTGTTCTTACTCCTCTTTATTCAAAAACAAAACGAGAACGTGCCGTGGTTTTCGCCACACCCCGACTGAAACGTTCCATCCCACGTTTCGGAGTGTGATCCACAGTGATCCTAACGACTTGCTCGCGACGCACAGAGGGCTGAGCAACAAAATCCAACTGACAAACGCTAGCTGAAAAATAGCTAGTCTAACGAAACTGACACACATCCTAACTGAAGTAACTGAACCTGATAGTAGCTAAACTGAAGAAACTGGAAACAGCAGAGGTTATTGAGCAATCTCCCCGAAGCTAGCTTTTGTAGAGGAATATTTGATCTCGATGACGCCAATCCTCTCGCGGTGTTTGTGGAACTTGACACGCCCAAGCGCTTTGGTGAGGATGTCTACGAGTCGCCGGAGCTGATGAAGTCGACGGTGAACTGGCCACCCTCGAATCCTCGATGCACTCCCTGATAAAGTGATATTGTACGTCGATATGCTTACTCCGGCCATGGAGCAATGGGTTCTTGCAGAGCTGGATCATAGACTTGTTGTCCACGAGCATGGTAGGAACCGTGGGGTCCGTGGTGAACAGATCGACGATGAGCCGTCCGAGCCAGACGGCCTGGCACGCCGCACTTGAGGCGGCCATATACTCTGTTTGACAGGACGATAAGGTGATTACAAGGTGATTGAACTCTGGTCGAGGAAGAAGATGGTCGGCTAGATCAGCATGTGCGTCTTCGCTGCCGCTGAAGCAATAGCTGAATTCAAAATGCAGAGTCCCTGCAATGTACCTGAGGATGTACTTGACGACGCTCATGTGCTCGGTCGTTGGTGTTTCCATGAATCAACTGACTGTTGAAGCCAACTAGCGGTGTATGCACGAGATAGCAGAGATTGTCAATGATGCTCTGGTACAGGGTGACGTCCACAGGTGCATTGGAGCTCCCCTTGGACAGTTTGAGATGCGGCTCCATTGACACATTACGGCGTTGTAGCTTGACATGCCTGCTTTCTCTAGAAGCTTGTCGGCGAACACGACTTGCTTCAGGGTGATCACCCTAGGTGCTTGCTTGACCTCTATGCTAAGATAGAGCGTCAGCATCCCTAAGTCGCTCATGCACAACTTGCACCTCATCTCCTCCTTAAACTTGGAGATGATTTTGGTGCACGCCTCGGTCAGGATCAGTTCGTCGACATAGACACCCTGAAGGAGCCACTCGCGATCCTCTCCACGGGGGTACACGGCATTTTCAGACAACCTACGAGTGAACCGAGCGACATGAGGACACTGTCCAACTTGGTGTTCCATGTCCTTGCAGCCTGACGAAGACCGTCCCTTGTGGAGACGCAACACCTTGCTCAGTGTGCCGGAGTTTGCAAAGATCGGTGGTTGCACGACGTTGACCTCCTCGCCAAGTTCCTCGTTCAGTTACGTAGTCTTCACATACATGTGGTGCACCTCCCACTTCTTCTGCGTAGTGACAGCGAGAAGGAGATGCATCAAGTCCAGACGAGCCACCTGAGCGAAAACCTCATCGGAGTCAATCTCGGTCGCTACGCACACCCTTTCATTACCAGGTGAGACTTGTGCTTCTATAAGTTATTGTTGGTGTCTCGTTTGAGTTTAAACACCCTTTTGAGATTGATCAGTTTGTGACCTGTAGGAAAATCGGTGAGCGTCCAAGTTTTTTCTCCTCGATGGACACCATGTCGACATGCATCGCTGCACACCAGTGACCATCTTGCTCCGCCTCAGAGTACATGGAGGGTTTGCTGGAGGGAGTGAGTAAGTACAGGTGCATCTGGCTCCATCAGGTCAAGGACGCAACGGTAATGGTGTGTCATCTATGCGTTAAATATAAATATACTGCTTACCTCTTTCCATAAGTTCGGACTTTTGGTTTATTTGGCTAGCGCATCAATTCAATACGGTATCAGAGTCAAGAGGTCTCGAGTTCAAGATCCTGCTCATGCAGTTAAAAAAAGGATTATGCGGCCTACACCGAACCCATGCTAATTACTAAAATAGCCAAGACGTGAGGGGGAGAGTTAAATATAAATATACCGCCTTGCTCTTTCCATAAGTTCGGACTTTTGTTTCAGTCGGCTAGCGCATCAATTCAATTGTATAGATTGTCGCAGTTTTTTTTTGAAGTGATCTAGGTCCGACTCGGATGGTGGCGTGGCGAACTTCACCGATTCTGCCGCGCCAGCAGGGCTCATGGCAGGATTTTTAGCTTGTTTTCCTGTCACGATAGCGGAACGTGTTGAGGACGTGGGCATCGTGGCTGGTGTCGGTGCGTGGGAGTACTCGACGATGAACTTCCATCCGTTGTGATCTGCTACATCCTTGCAATCCCAGTTCCAGCCAGCACCCTTGTCAAAGACGACATCACGTGAGACATAGACACACGCTTGGACACCGGGTCGTAGAGCCGACACGCCTTGTTGCCGATTCTTAACCGAGCATCACCTTGGGCTTCCTCCGTTCATCGAGTGTGTGCCCTCCAACCAAAGACACGAAGAAAGTGTACGTACGGTTTGCTGCCGTGCCATGCCTCGTACAGGGTTCGCTCGTCCATGCTCCTTGTGAACAAACAGTTGAGGACAAAGACGGCCGTCGTGACCCCCTCCCCCAAAAACGTGTCGATGTCCATGTACCCTTGAGCATGCATCGTCAGTGCCGACGATCGTTTGGTTTCTTTGCTCCACCACCCGTTCTGCTGGGGCGAGTATGGGGCGATAAGGTGCCTCTTGATGCCTAAATCTATGCACTAGTCCGTGAACATTGTCGTGGTGAACTCGCCAACCTTGTGTGTGCAAAAGAAACACAACGTACGCTGCGACTCCACCTCCACGCTGGTTTGAAACCGATGGATCGTGTCCGCCACATCTTCCTTCGTGCGAAGAAGGGTTATCCACATGTACTTGCTGAAATCGTCGACGATGAGGAGGAAGTATTGTTTCCCTCCCCGCGTGGGCGGCGAGATGGGGCCGCACTGGTCATCGTACATAAGTTCTAGTGTTGCGGTGGCACGAAATTTGGCCACCTGGAGAAACGGGGCGTGCGGTGTTTGCCACGAGGCACACCTCGCACAACTGCTCAATATTGTTGACCGTGGGAAGGTCGCGCACCATGTACTTCCTGGCCAGCTTCCCGAGTCCCTCAAAGCTGGTGCGATGTCCGCCCTCGCTGGTGTGTGCGGTGAGGCAGACCAGCCTCCGGATCTTCAGGTGCACCACATGCAGACGGTTGCGCAAACGCAACGCCTTCGTGATGATTTTCTTCTGCTGGTCGCAGATCATCATCGTGCGTTGTACACCCTATTTCGTCAAGATGTCCAATGATGACGATGTTTGTCTTGAGCCGTGGAATCCAGTACACGTTCATCAGGACCTTGTGTCGTTCGCCGCCCACAGTGTGCCACGCTCGTGGATGTCGACAAAGGAACCATCGTTGAAGCATACAAAACCGACACCTTCTTATTGAGCTCGATGAAGACTGTGGAGTCGACGGCCACACAACTCCTCGATCATCAGCTTCTTCAGGTTCACAACCTGTTTGATCGCCATGCTTGCACGGCACCACGACAGGAATTTGAGCACGAACTTGTACTCGTCCATGTTATATATTGTCGGCCTGGAGCTGGACGAGTATCACCATCGCCCACTCGGCGTAGTTCAGCCATGTCAAGGTCGGATACTGAGCGGAATTGGCATTCTCGTGCACGACTTGCTCACTACCGCCGTGTCGCGATGGACTGCTGAAAGTGCATAGTTGCCACCATGTGTGGTTTTGATAATTAATGACAATCTCTATGGACTAATGTTTGTATTGAGCTACTTGTAGGTTGTGTCCATATGCGTTACTTGATCTCCATATGTTGGAGTCAAGGCAAGGTAAGAAGATTATATGTTGATCAAGGCTAAGTGCGAGTTGATCAACACTCAAGTCCAAGTGAAGATATGTCGAAGAGTGTCTCTCCCATATTGGTGTATGGGGGAGCAATATGCGAGTCTTCACCAAGCGAAGCGCTATCAAGAAAGGTGGTTCGTCTTGAGAAGATGAAGATCAAGTGGATTATGCGCAAGGCAAAGGTATGATCTTGATAGGCTTTCTATTTTACCGGTCTCATGATGTTAGTTGAGAGACCGGGTTATAGGATAGATAGCCGTTCTATCAAGAGGGGCTCTCGACCGAGTATCTTGATCGTATCGTTCGTGGAGAGACCAAACCTTTGCATCCTTGCAATCATCTTTATTGGTTCTTATTTGGCTCTTATCGTGGTGTGGTCTTGGTGTTTGTCGTGCTCGTCATGACAAGGCCAAGTTCACCGAAAACGGTTTTCGTATGCGTCTTCTATTGTGTTTTTGGTTTAGGAGATTTTGTCGGTTCGTCCTTATGGAAGGGTTCACTCTTCCGTTTATTAGAAAAATCACCCTTACTTGGTTTCAATATTTTCACTTTTTATAGGGTAGCATATGTCGTTCTCTTTCCAACAAAATTGGATTCACTCGATTCGGAGTCATTTGCAAAAGTTATGGCGTTTCGGGTCTGCAGCTTTCTGAGGACACGGTAGTACCGGGCTATGGCCAGTAGTACCGACCGGCCGGTAGTTCTGGACTAGTTCCGGACTACCTCCGGAGTTCGCCTCTGTTTGAGGTTCGAAAGTCGGCCGACAGTAGGTCGGTAGTGGCGGGACTCCGGTACTACCGCCTTACTACCGGGCCACTACCGCTTTTGCTCTCTGTTTGAGGTTCGGTAGTAGGCCGGCAGTAGGCCGGTAGTACCGGGACTCCGGTACTACCGCCCTACTACCGGGCTCCCCGGGTTTTGTTTGTTACTGTTGGTGCACAGGTTCCTGTGGGGCGGTAGTACCGCCCTTGGGCCGGTACTACCGGCCCCCGCAGGATCTGAGCCCAACGGCCAGTTTTCCGAGACACCTATTTAAGGGGCCTTCTTCCCCAATAGGTAGCCAATTCTTGAGCCCATTCATTCTCTCTCTCCTCTATTGTTTGACCTCGAAAAAGCTTGGGCTTATCTCTGTCCCTCTAATGACTCTTGCCCATATTTAGGGATTGAAGAGAGGAGATCTAGATCTACATTTCCACCCATCCATCTCTCCTCTAAGTGAGGGGAAACTTTTGGATCTATATCTTGGGATTCATTTGTTAAGTTCTTTCTTGTTCTTACTCTCCTATTCCCCGAAAAGCATTTGTTGCTTAGGTGGAATTTGAGAGTGAAGGATTTGAGCACTTGTGCTCTTGCCATTGCATTTTGGTGCATAGGTTTGCTCTCTCCACGAAGATTCGTGGAAGTTGAAGTTCGAGAAGCTTGTTACTCTTGGGTGCATTGTGTTCCCAAGAGCTTGTGCCTCTTGGGTGCATTGTGTACCCTAGACGGTTGGTGGTGTCGCGAAGACTTCGAGTTGTGAAGCTTCGGGTAAGGTTTGGGAGCCCCCGATTGAGTTGTGGGTGTGTGCCCCAAGATCATTGTAAAGGCTCCGGATTCCGCCTTGAAGGATTCCGATAGTGGAAGGTGAACCTAACCCTTGGGGTGATGTTCATCGGAGAATAGGGTGAGGCCTTTTGTGGCATCTTGAGTAGGCCTTTTGTGGCGAGCTCACACCCCTCCAACGAGACGTACTCACTTAACAAGGAGGAACTCGGGAATACATCCTCGTCTCCGCGTGTCCCGGTTATTTCTATACCCAAGCTATTTACTTATGCTCTTTACATTGTGATAGCCCTCGTGCTTGAAGTATTATATCTTGCTATCACCTTGTTGTTATATTTCTTACCATATGTTGTTGGTGCACATAGGTGAACCTAGTATATTAGGTTTTGTGTGCTTGATAAATTAAACGCTAATTTTATTCCGCATTTATCAAGCCTGATCGTAAAAGTTTTAAATCGCCTATTCACCCCCCCCCCCTAGGCGACATCGTTTGTTCTTTCAACTGGGACCACGCCGTGGAACATGAGACGGCAAGGGGCACTGCTTTGTGGCTGGTGGTGGCGTCTTGGACCCGATGTCTTCTCCCTCCACATGGGTTTTGACATCTCCGACTCGGATACCAATTTTTGTGCTAAAGTCAAGATTTCAGAGAGAAATCGAGATGAAGGCACAAAATTTTTGGTGTAGCGTGCTATCTGTTGCTTTTCCGTTCTTACTCCTCTTTATCAGAAATGAAACGTGTCGTGGCTCGCCACACCTCCTAACTGAAATGCACCATTACACGTTTCGGTGTGTGATCCATGGTGATCAAAACTCGCTCGCGACACACAGATCCCCTAATTGAACCGAAAAACACTACCACGTGAAAAATAACTTGTCTGCGAAACTACCCCATGATTGGCTAGGTATAGACACTTTTTTAGGGGTTGCTATGTGTTTGGTTTATAGGATGAAAGAGGATAGGGATAACCAGATTTAGAGAATATTCCTTTAAAAACTGGTTGAGCTGCTCCGGCCAAAAGTGCCGGATGAGGCCAACCACTCTGGACTAGCTCACCTCTGAACCGTTTTGCTCGCTCACCTTCATCATAAAAGATCCCAGCGACCCCTCCCCGACCTTATCCCCTCTGTCTCTCCTTCTCATTAGCGGCGGCAGCGGCGACACCCGCACCAGATCGAGCTGCCGTGCGGCTGCGCATGAAGGTCTTACTCGAGGCGGTAGGAAATGGTGCCCCTTCTTCATCTCTCTCCGCGGGCGTCTCTCGCGCACGCACGCATCGAAGCTAGCTAGCTTCCTCTCTCCGTGCGCGTCTCCGGACCAGATGGAACACGCGGGTGGCTGGCAGAGGAAGATGACATGCGCGCGGCGGCTCAACAGGAGCAAGACTGGAAGCAAGCGGCAGCTTGGGGGACGAAGATAGCTAGCTTCCTCTCTTGTGTGCAGCTAGCTAAGAGCAACTCCAGCTAGCCCCCAGGAGGCCTTTTTGACTGCCGACGAGCAAAAATTCTCCCAGCCGTCCCTACACAAGCTCAATTTTCGCCGGATTTGTGAAATTTTTTTGCCGGCATTCCCATACCAAACCCAGCATGTTGGGTTTCAGCTGGGGGCGCCGGCAACCGACGAAAACCCCACTGTCAGCCACCTACATACCCTCTCTCCTCCTTTTTCATCCCCACCCAACGACCCCTCCTCTCTCTCCTCCTTTTTCTCCCCACCAGCCACTCTCTCTCCCTTCACGCTCCTAGTCCGGCCGATGCTGCCTCTCCTGTGCTCCCCCAGTCCGGCCGCATCGGCGCCGCTGCCGCTCGCCAGGCCGCCCTCGCGCCGCCTCCGCCCGGCCGCCTGGTTCGGAACCCTTCTTGCCCGATGCCGGCGGCGCGGACGCCGAACCCACGGCCACCTGCGTGTGGGGCGGATGGGGCTGTTGTTGCTGTTGCGGCGACGGTGGCGGGCGCAGCTCCTCGCTCGAGGAATCACCAAGCACCGCGGGGGCGGACAACGGACGCTGTAACTGGCGGGCGCTTCCGCACGTGCGACGGGTCGAGGAGGAGCGGCATGAGCCGGGTGTTGGCGCCGGTCGGGGTCGCCACTGCCGAGGGGGACGGCGAGAGGGAGGCGACCATCACAACCGGCTCGCGGCGGTGGAAGCTGCGGACCTGCGGTGGCAGCTGCACGCGACGCAGAGCAGCGCGGCGTTCCCGTCGCCCGGGGAAAGCATGAACTCGCCGCAGCCGTCGAGCACGTGTACCTCCAGGGCAGTGCCTCCGGCGCCGCCGGCCCCGCGGAAGCGCCACCGGTGACGAGGGCGAGCGTAGGAGTCGGGGGAGGCATGGTGCTGCTGCTGCTGCTGGCGCTCGGGCTCCCGTGGTGGTGGCGGCCAGGGACAAGAACGTCGTGGGGCGGCCCGTCGTCGGCGAGGGAGATGGAGGAGGTGCTGGACATCGTGCCGCTCGGCGTCAGCGTGCTCTGCAGCCTGATCTTCGTCGTCTTCGTCGGGGTGGTGGCGTCGCCGGAGGAGGCGCAGTCCCCTTCCACCAGAGCGCACGAAGTGCAACGGCTTCACTCCAGGGTCTTGGGTGGGAGCACGGCACACCTCTAGGAGGCTGAAAAAATGCCTCCTGGGGGGCACAACGGCTGGAGATGCTCTAAGATTTGTTTGGTCTCACAGCTAGCTAGTGAAATATCCTATTTTTCTTTATTTTTACATTAAGATTTTTAATCTTTTTGTTTGGGAGAAATAGATGGACGAAAATAACATGCAAATAAACCTCTATAGAGAGGTGATTTTTAATCTTTTTCTCACCGCCTCAATTGAAGAGGTGACTACATCGACACATCCCCTCTTCATTTTCTGAACCAAACACAAAAATGGCTATCCCTAAGAGCATCTCCACGGGGGTCGTAAAAGGGCCGTAAAGCTCATTTGGGGCGCCGACAGAAAAACAGGCCACAACGGGGGGGCGGGGGGGGGGGGGGGTCGCAAAGCCTTTGTCCGGCCCAAAATCTTTCCGGCACCGTGAACAGGGCCTCCAACTTTAGGGGCTGCCTTCACGCTGCCGGACACTGTCCGGCCCGAGCCTCCGACATATATGGCCCAGTCATACACACGAAATGAACCGGCAGTCATTTGTGCTTCCACCCCTCCATCCTCTACTCCCTGCCCGGCGATTCGCGCTACCGCCGCCATCGTCGCCGTAGCCATCTCTGCCGTTCCCATCTCTACCGCCGATTGTCGTCCCCAACCGCAACACTCGCCGCCGCCGCTCTCTGGCAAGGGCGGCATTCATCTCCGACGCAAACTCTTCTCTACCGGCGCGAGCAGTAAGTCCCTCCCTCTCACCCGCAAGGTGTTCGGTTGTTTGCCGACAATCCACTCTTTTATGATTTCTGACGTTTCGATGCTTAATTAGGCTATGGATTCGGACGACGAAATGATGTTTTACCAAATGACAGAAGATATGACCGCACTTGAAATGGATGATCAGGAGAATGAAGAGGTCATCCGCATTCTTGTCGCGGTGGTGCAGGAGGAGGAAGCCGAACCCAAATGCGGAGGATATAGGCGTGGAAAGAAGGGCAACATGAACCGGGATCGGGCGACGGGACATATTCTATTGTTCAACGATTATTTTTCGCACCAGCCGACAAACGATGAGGTTGCTTTTCGCCGGCGCTTCAGGATGCAAAGAGGTTTGTTACAGAGCATTGTGCATGGTGTGCGAGAATATGATGAGTACTTTGAGCTAAAGAGTGACTACACCGGACTTCTTGAATTCTCATTTATTCATAAATGCTCCGTTGCTTTACAGTCTCTTGCATATGGGGCTCCCACCGATTCTATGGTCGACTACTACCGTATGTCTGAGTCGACTGCCACTGAAGCCACTTACAGGTTTTGCAAGGCGGTGAATGTGGTATTTGGACCAACGTATCTGAGACAACCAAATGCTCAAGACACTGCTCAGCTCTTGGCAGTAGTTGAAGCGAGAGGTTTTTCAGGGATGCTTGGAAGCGTCGCTTGCATGCATTGGAAGTGGAATAATTGTCCGTATGCTTGGTAGGGGATGTATAAAGGAGGACATCTTGGAGCATGCTCAGTTGCACTTGAAGCGGTGGCCGACTATGATACGTGGATTTGTAGGAATGGCAATGGGGCGGGTTTGGATGGGTCGAGTGTAACCAAATCCATGCCCATATCCACGAGCTCATCCATTGCCCACCCGCGAAACTATCCATGGGTCACAGATGCTACCCGTGCCCATACCTGTTGGATATCCAGCAATCCATGGATATCCAGATCCATGAAGCAATATAAACACCGTCCATAACAATGTGTACATGAGGACATCAACAATAAAAATAAAGGTCACATAACAAAATAAACACTACAAATATTAATTTTAGATACAACACACTAACGATTGGCACGACATAATACGAAGTTGCAAGTTTACAATAATAAGACAACATAAATAAAAAACTCACATACATGTGGGCCTTACTTTTCAAATGGATTTCTGATGGGTATCCATGGAGCCAGTTTTAAATCCATGCCTAACCTACAAGTTCATGGATACCCACCCGCGAAAATTCATGGGTAGAATATGCCCTCCAAACCCTTACCCAACGGGTTGGATATCCACGGATATCCGGATCCGTGGATAATATTGCCATCCCTATGGATTTGGCATGCTTTTTTTTGTAGGGTCATTTAACAGATTGCCACTAGAGGCTTGGTAGTACTCAGTTTTGCCACTAGTTTCAAATGGCTTACAGTTTTGCCACTACTTCAGTTGCGGCTGCTATAGCGAGGCCAAACGGCCAGTCTGAAGCGGATTCCGTCTGTTAGGCGTTAGTGGACTTGGTCCGCGTCTTACAGGTGGGACCAGTTTACTTCTTACAGGTGGGACTGGGCAAGGCGCTAGCTGCTGATGAGTGGGACCCACATGCCCTTGCTGAAAATAAACAAACACACCCATCTTTCTCTCTCTTATACGTGGGACCAAGGCAACAAAAGGAAAGTAAAAAAAGGCAACAAAGGGAAATAGGAAAACAGTCCTGGCCATGCCGGCGGCCCTCGACACCGGAGCAGAGCCGACCTCGACGCCGCCGGAGCGAGGGCGGCGCGGCCGAAACGGCGGCGGCGTTCGTCGCGGTGGTGTCCTGCTCCAACTGCCGCTTCAAGTGCTGGCTTCTCCGTCCATGACGCTCCATCCGCTCATGGTCGTCTCCCTCACCCGGAGCTCCACCCCGCGGTCTTCGCCGTCCACGACGACCTCAGGAGGCAAGCGACAGGGAAAAGATGCATATGAGGATCAGTTGCTCACCCTAGTCGCTCTAGTATTATCAATTGGGGCGGAGGATCTCTAAGGCGCTCGATATCATCCGCGGCGAGCTTCGGCCGGTGGTGAAGGGGACGAGCTGATTCCGACTGCCCCAACTCGAACCAGTGCCACATTGGGCTCCGCCGGGTCCTACTATTCCTCCACGCGAAAGGACGCGAGCCGGGATGGACTAAAACGTCGGGATCGACGCCGTCTTCCTCGCCTCCGACCGAAGGTCGCCGTGCTCGATTCGCTTCCTTATGACCTCCCCCGACCTCTAAATCCACTCTATTTTGTTCCACGAGAGCCTATGGTCCTAACGGGCAAGTTTTTATGCGCGAGGGATGGCTTATCCGACGACCACGACCGGGCGGCGCCGTCGATATTTTGTCGAGCACCTTGTGGGCGTGCTCTGGACATGGCCATGTCGGCATGAGTGCGTTCCGGGATATTCCTAACGATTTAGGAAGAAAACTTTATATCTTTGTGCGCCAAATGGGAAATACTACAACTTTGTAGTTATAAGGTTTCGCTAGTTTGGAACTTTCTATATTGCGATTTTGTGAAAAACATTTCTGGTCCAAATAGCATTGCCATGTTTGAGTAGCAAATGAATTTGTCGAAATGAGGCCATATTTCACACACTCATGGTATATTTCACACACTCATGGTAATGCATCAATATGGTATAGCCAAAGGTGTGAGATTTCAAGCATTGCATGAAAATGCATCAATATGCACCAAAATGAGCTACAAAAGAGCCCCAAAGGTAGCCCAAACAACCCCATTTCTAATCCTGTCATTTTTTCGACCTTCTCCAAATGATCTCAAACTCTAGGGTTAACATCTATTGCACTAATATAGTGTCCTTGACCAATATGGAGTCATTTCTCAAAACATAAACCACCTCTCTTCACACATGAGAGTTCATAGTTTGAGATGTGAGATTTTACACCATATTGAAGCATTTCTTGTTTGATATATATCTAGACCTTATTTATCAGTTGGAGCTGTTAGTACATGACAAACTAAGACCATGTGCACTGGATTTTCATTTTTTGAAGTTTTATGAATATTTTATGATTATTTCAAAATCGGTCAAACCCAAGTTTGACCAACATTTAAACAAGTTTTAAATACCAAAATGAAAAACTAAGCCTGGGTTATTCTTAGTCACACCAAAATGAAGCTTTGGTGATTTTTTCAATTTTTTTAAATTTTCAAAACATCAACCACCTCTCTTCACACATGAGAGTTCATAGTTTGAGATGTGAGATTTCACACCATATTGAAGCATTTCTTGTTGATATATATCTAGACCTTATTTATCAGTTGGAGCTGTTAGTACATGACAAACTAAGACCATGTGCACTGGATTTTCATTTTTTTTGAAGGTTTATGAATATTTTATGATTATTTCAAAATCGGTCAAACCCAAGTTTGACCAACATTTAAACAAGTTTTAAATACCAAAATGAAAAACTAAGCCTGGGTCATTCTTAGTCACACCAAAATGAAGCTTTGGTGATTTTTTCAATTTTTTTAAATTTTCAAAACATCAACCACCTCTCTTCACACATGAGAGTTCATAGTTTGAGATGTGAGATTTCACACCATATTGAAGCATTTCTTGTTTGATATATATCTAGACCTTATTTATCAGTTGGAGCTATTAGTACATGACAAACTAAGACCATGTGCACTGGATTTTCATTTTTTTGAAGGTTTATGAATATTTTATGATTATTTCAAATCGGTCAAACCCAAGTTTGACCAACATTTAAACAAGTTTTAAATACCAAAATGAAAACTAAGCCTGGGTCATTCTTAGTCACACCAAAATGAAGCTTTGGTGATTTTTTCAATTTTTTAAATTTTCAAAACATCAAACCCTCTCTCACTTCCTTGAACTCTCTGCAACTTCGTTCGTGGTAAGTCATTTGTGTGAAGGATTTCTCATGAAAATACTCATATACCAAGTTTATATTTTTTTTTCATAACTATGTCATGTAAGTAGACCATGTGCGCTGGTTTTATGTTATTTTGATTTTTTTGAATTATTTGTGCTCATTTGAATGTTTGGTCAACTTTGCACAAAACCGTTGACCGACTCAAAATCAAAGTTTATATTTTTTTATAACTATGTCCTGTAAGTAGACCATGTGCGCTGGTTTTATATTTATTTGATTTTTTTTGAATTACTTATGCTCAACCCTAGCTCATTCCATCGATATCGTGAACGTGTGAATGTTGGAATTGAAATATGGATATAACAAGTTTATATTTTTTATAGCAACTTAGTTGCATAAGTAGACCATGTGCGCTGGTTGTATGTTGTTTTGATTTTTTTTGAATTAGTTGTCCTCAACCCTAGCTCATTCCATCGATAGCATGAATTGTGTGAATGTTTTTCATTTAACTGTGGATATAACAAGTTTTAAATTTTTTTTAGCAACGTAGCTGCATAAGTAAACAGTGAGCGAAAGTTTCATATTTATTTGATTTTTTCTAAATTATTTATGCTCAACCCTAGCTCACTGAAACCCTAAACCCCGGAAACCCTAAACCCCGTCCGAAACCCCGGAATTTGTCATTTTTACATAGACCAAACTAAACAATATTACACACCGAAATTTTGCACATAAGAATAAATGTTCATTGTTGACATCCAGGATTTTTTCACATTTTTATCTAAAACTTGAAAAATTCGAATTTTTTAGATCTAGATCTTAGATCCCGAAATTTGTCACAATGTTTTACGATTGTTTCATTTTACACAGGCCAAACAACACAAGAATTTGGAAAATCGCTTTGGCAAAGTTGTTTACTATATCATTGGCAACATCTGAGATTTTTTCACATTTAAATTCGAAAGTTGAATTTTTTCGAATTCTGAACGGTTCTAGATCTAGATGTCGGATCTAGAAATTTGTCTTTTTTACACAGGCCAAATAACACAAGAATTTCGAAAATCGCTTTGGCAAAGTTGTTTCTTATATCATTGGCAACATCGGAGATTTTTTTCACATTTAAATTCGAAAGTTGACTTTTTTCGAATTCTGCACTATTCTAGATCTAGATGTTAGATCTTGAAATTTGTTTTTTTACAGATGCCAAACGACATAAGAATTTGGAAAATCATTTTGGCAAAGTTGTTTCCTATATCATTGGCAATATCGGAGATTTTTTTCACATTTAAATTCGAAAGTTGACTTTTTTGAATTTTGCACGGTTCAAATCTAGATGTCAGATCTAGAAATTTGTTTTTTTTACACAGGCCAAACGACACAAGAATTTGGAAAATAGCTTTGGCAAATTTGTTTCCTATATCATTGCCAACATCGGAGATTTTTTTCACATTTAAATTCGAAAGTTGACTTTTTTCGAATTCTGCACTGTTCTAGATCTAGATCTCCGATCTAGATGTCAGATCTAGAAATTTGTCTTTTTTACACAGGCCAAACGAAATAAGAATTTGGAAAATCGCTTTGGCAAAGTTGTTTCCTATATCATTAGCAACACCTGGAATTTTTTTCACATTTTCGAATTTTTCAAACTTGAAATTCGAATTTAAACCTGTAAGTTCAGGGCCCACTGTCAGTAACGCCAACAGACGGAATCGACTTCAAACTTGCCGTCGGGGGCAAAGTAGAGCAGACGCGACCAAACTAGGGGCAAAACTGAGGTCGATTCGCAACTAGGGGCAAAACTGAGGTCGTGGGCACAACCGAGGGCAATCCATTAAATAGCCCTTTTTTGTATGACCGATGCTCATAACGATATCAACGTGCTGCAACGTTCTCCCGTTTTTGCCAGACTTGCCAATGGTCAAGTTCCCGAGCGTAACTATGAGATCAATGGTCACCAGTATAACATGAGATACTACCTAGCGGATGGCATCTATCCAACATATTCGACATTTGTGAAGACCATTCGCAATCCTGTTCCCCCGGCAAAGAAATATTTTGCGAAGAAACAAGAGAGTGCTCGGAAAGATGTGGAACGACAATTCAGTATACTTCAAGCCCAGTTTGCGATCGTCAGGCATCCTTCTCTATGGACGATAGAACATATGTGGGAGGTCATGAATGCTTGCATTATTATGCACAATATGATCATCGAGAATGAACGCGACCCTAACGTGCTTTTGCCGCTCCAGCTTCCAGATGACCATTATGTTCGGAACCCGTTTGATGGGCAGGGGCAACTTGAACCGATGGTGCATGGCCCGCCGCAAGGCTTCTCGAAATTTCTCGCGGTGCATCAGCAAATTCATGATGGAGTTGCGCATCAACAACTGCAGGATGATTTAGTGGCGCACCTGTGAGAGCGCCATGGTGGAGAGGGCGATGGCCTTGTTTGAAGCACAATTTAGAGGATTTTAAGACTTTATCGTTGTAATAAATAACTAGATTTTAACCCGTATCAAGTTTGCTATTATTGTATGTTTGAACCAATATTTGATATTCTGTGTATGGTATTATGTTTGGGGAATTCGTTTAGGGGGTGCCGGTGTGGGAGGGAAAAAAAGTACCGGACACAATTTAGACACTCCCTGTGAAGATGCTCTGACTACCTCTCATCCGATCGAACCAAACAGAAAAAATGACTATACCTAACCAGATGGTTGCGGATACCCTCATCCCCACATCTAATCCTCTGAACCAAACACCCTCATAGTATTTCGGTGATTCCGGTAGTTCCGTCAGACGACACTGCCTGCGCCCGTGCCTCGCGTCGGCAAGCCTAGCGACAAGCCGGAGGAGGACGCGATCTTTTCGCCGGGTACAACGAATTATTGGGAGCATACGCAACGATTTGTTAGCATCCAAATCTACTGGCGTCGCCTTCACGGGCTAGCAATGACAAGTCCAAACCCCGCTCGTCTTGTCGCGCATCCTGGCCTAACCTCCCCAGCTAGCGCGAGCGACACAGCAACAATCCACCTACGCTTCGTCATCATCTGATCCCCTTTTCGTATCATGAGAGGGCCAATTGACAATTGTCCTATCCCTTCGACGGTTTCTCCAGCAGGCAGTAGTACGGCAACTCAAGGATTTCGCTGAAAATTACAGCTCCGGCCTGAATTCGCAGTGCAGACTTTAGCCGGAAGCGAGAGCTAGTTTTCGCCGTTGAAATGATGCGAATGATAACGGTAGAAGTGCCGGTGAACTACCCAGGCTGCTCTGCGTCGCCATCCTCTACGTATGTTTGTTCCTGGTAGTTGAGCTACTGATGCTACTGCGTGACATCGTGACCCAAGGTCTTCACAAGACACTGTACGCCAGAGCTTGCTTGAGAAATGAAATATGGTTAGTCAATGACTTGCAGAGTCGTTAATTTCGCATGATTGCCAAGCGGACTAAAGAAATGAGTCGTTCCGATCATGGCCAAAAAGTTGGTAGATGCTCCATGCTGATAGAGATTGGAGAAGCGGGGTTTCAAACTCAAGTCGGCAAAGCCAAAAGGCGAGGGATCAACGATGATCGGTGGCCGTGCTGATGTAGTGATGTGATGCGCAATAGGCATGTTAGGCGGTTTGAAAATCGGGTGCGCGGTAACGTCATCCCTCGGACCTTTTGAGCTTGGACCATTTTTTTTTCTTCTGATTTCCGGCTCTTTCCAGTTTGCATATATACTACTGTAGATAATTTTTAATACCCAAATAAATTAAAAAAATAAATTAAATGTTAGAACATAATTTGCACTAATTTTAAATTCAAATTTCGATAATCCTAAAAATCAATATATTGTCCAATTCAAGACATGAAATGGAGGATTACTCGTTTCCTTTGTGCACCCACACACGTTCACCTAGATAAATTTGGAATTCTCGCGAATTTTATTATGCATCTAAAGAAAATTTTCAAACTTGGACGGTGCATGCTCGGGCTCAATCAAAGGGTCTTTTTTTCGAGGTAAATGGCAGTCGTTTGCCTTCCAATTAGTGAGAGAGAATGTTTTTTACATAATTGGTTCGTAAACTCGATCATCATGTTGATACACTACAACCATGCTGTGCATGATCACATAAACAACCATCACCTCCCACGTTGTGCCGACATTACATGTCTTAGCAGGGTGTCGAACCATAGTCCAACGAGTTTGGAGCATACCAAATGTTTGCGCCACAACCGTCCTACAACCCCCTCCTTCTTTTGCGAAGAGAGATTTTTTTGTTACCTTTAGTGTTGGAGATTGAATTTACGAATATAGACCGCTCGGGATAGGTATTGTCGGCTAGGTAGTATACATTGTTGTATTGGTGTCCAATTTGGAGGCGGAGGGGACTTACCATGCCGTCGCCGGCCTTAGAAGCTTCTTGGTCCAAGAAAAGGGCATCACATACCGCCATCAACCTCGACAACATGGAGTTGAAGGTCATTATCATCTCAAGATCTGACCGCTGCATTCTCCACACGACCACGATGGCCGAGACCATCGAAGAACCTGGGTCACCACTCCTATAACTAAACTCATACTCAATTTCATATTAGTTCACTCTCAAATGGATACATCTGCTCTTATCAAACAGAGAAATGAATAGTCACAGTGCCATAGTCACATTGCCAATGCCTATGGATCACGATATGCCGAGTGAGTGGTCCATTCAATGATTCAATGTCGAGTCCTACCAAAAACCACGCACGAGACCAACCCCTCTAAAAAGCATGCCTAAGTAACGGAAAGTCAATATGGAACCCGAGCTCCATGGAGCTCGGGTTTCCAAAAAAAATTGAATCCGCAAATTTGACTATCAAAAAATTCTGAAAAAAATTATGGTCGTAGATAATACTATGATCTACCACTGTGAAAAATTTCAACCACAAACTCGAAATATTTTGATCTATGCAAAAAAGAGAAGTCTGGTAAGATTTCAAAATTTTCAGATTGCGCACTGTTCACCCGAATCAGATCTGCAGATTTCTCTTTTTGCTCAGAACAGAATACAAGGAATTTTTGATTGAAAATTTTCACAGTGGTAGATCACAATATTATCTACGACCATAAATTTTTTCAGAAATTTTCAAAACAAAATTTTACGGATTCAATTTTTTTTAGGAAACCGAGCTCCATGGAGCTCGGCCTCCGTATCGCCGCACTCGCCTAAGTAAAGTTTTCTCTAGATGCCTATGTAGTTTTGAGACACGTCTCTCTCGTCAAGAAGGTAAATTGAGCATGGTCCAGCGAGCTGGGCGTACAGATACTAGTACAACTATTTTCGTACTATACGGATTCAGATCGCTGGCTGGTAGGCCAATTAAGATTCTCGATCGGATCGCGGTTGTACGTGGGGTGCGTATGTACGGATAGTACATCGAACAAAATATGCTTTTCTTCAGTATGGA
This sequence comes from Puccinellia tenuiflora, assembly GCA_012064385.1. NCBI lineage: Eukaryota > Viridiplantae > Streptophyta > Magnoliopsida > Poales > Poaceae > Puccinellia > Puccinellia tenuiflora. The sequence goes on along the minus strand of QRDG01002157.1, from coordinate 451,309 downwards.
AGATATATTAACATGCGGAACATATTAACGCACTCTGTGCCATCAACTGCCGTCGTATCCTACCTCCAGTCCTCCACCCCACAGTGCAGTGCCGACGATTTCGAAAAATATTTAAATTTTTGGTCACATCAGGAGAAACAAAAGACAAATTCAACTGACGGTTTACCTGGCCAGTACTATCATTTTTTTGTTGGTGGCTCGTTGGCAGTCCGTAGTCCATAGATGCATCATTAGGCTCGTACTAGCATTGAAACACATGTCATTGTTCTTATGACCAGGAGCGGAGCTAGAAGATCTGAAACCAGGGTGCATCTGGGTGCCACAACACATACTTTTTTTTGAGTGGTGCATCTGTGGTAAAAAATACAATTTTACAAAGAAATTTCATTTTATTCGGAGTCATGTGCACCCGGTTGGCATGCCTTGCATCCGCCCTACTTATGACTGGCCTCCATCCCCCCCCCCCCCCCCCCCCCTATGCAACCAAGATCTTAGCGAGCGGCCGTTCAAGCGCGAGGATCAACCGCGGGATGAGGATGAATAATGAGAAAGACATGGAGAGATGTGAGGAGGGACATGTGGACTAAATGTACATCTTAAGGGCATATTGAATACCTTCGCAGCCTCTATAGGATTAATAGTTATTTTTCACAAGTCCAGCTTGATCACAATTCAAATCCATAGGAACAAATTTCTAACTAGAGCTCTCCAATGCCAACTTAGTTCCATGCTATTTACCTATGCGTTCTGCATCCTGGAACAACTAAATAAAGTTAAACATGTTTTAACTTTGGTATTCAGAAAAGGCTTGTGAGTTTCTCCCAATTCTTCACTTATATGTGGAAATTAGAAATGGTCAATTTAGTCATGTCTCGGCCAACTTACTATTTAAGTTCTTTAATGGCCTATTCGGCTCGAACGACGTTAGTTTCAGATGTGTGCATTGCATTCATGCATATGAATTTCATAGGAAAAAAACTCAGCAAAACTTGTCATGGGATCAAAGTTTCGCTTAAGTTGATGAGTTAGGTTAGATCGTCAATTTATGTGCATTTTTTTCGACACGGCCTTTGCTCATTTTGTTTTGTTTTTTAGCACAATTTAAATATGGGACAAATAAACAAAGTGCATATATTCATGACATTATAAAAATGAAATTCAAACTTTGGAATTAAATTCCAAATAAATTTAAAAAATGAAAATCACAAATATTCAAATAAAAATTAAATAAATAAAATAAAAATGTGCAAAATTACAAGTATTTATTGATTATTCAGAATATTTACAAGATCTAAAATGAATATTACATGAATAAAAGACATAGATATATTTTAGATGTATCACCACCACCCTAGCTTTGTCGAGGGGGGGTAGGGTCCATCATGTGCTTTGTCTCGCCTCTCCTTCTGCCATTCGTCTACATATAGAAAGATAATCTTTCTTCGGAAGCACAGAGTTTCCAACATGGCAACAAACTGTTCAATTCAAACTAGACAAACATTCTTTACACTGCTAACCAAGTTTAAGGGCCACCCTACACCACTTTGCATGTTTCAGGGAGTATTTGCAATCCATGACAAGTTTGTGGGTGCCCCATGTATTTAACTCTTATTTAAATGACAGAAGATGGGCATTTCCATATTATTCTTGGAAAACCATTGTTAAACACCACAAGAGCTGTTATTGATTGCACAAAAATGAAGAATACATTTAATCTTGAAGGGAATAACATACAATACTATCTATTTTCCAAAGAATAGTATTAATGAGACCACCAAGAGAAATACTAACTTTTTGAAGGTGATGACAATTGATATTTCAAAGATTGAATTGAACATTCCCTCTAAAACTTTTTATCAGATAATAATTATCGGGGCAATCAGAATTAAGGTCGAGGTAACTTGAATTTTATCTTCTATTATCACGAAGTCACATTTTCTCCCTATTTTTCATCAAAATATTAATGAGGCCCGATCAACCGCATTAAAATTTTGATAGAATTAGTTAGATCAGACTAACTTATTTATATTATTTTCTTATTTTTGTTATGTTTTAACCTCTTTTAATGTACACTTTTAAAATTTAAAAGCCAGAAATTGGCTGCTTTAAGCTTTCTAAGTTTCCATGGAGAATTATTTTTCATAAAAATCCGTATTTTTCAGTTCCACATTTTTTTTCTTCCAATGGAGGCAAAACCTGCGGTTTGAGCTTGCATACTGACGTGAATACATGAAACCACTGGCACCCGGTTGTTGGTACATATTATAGAATGGCGACCACACACTGATTGCATTCCTAATTGCAAACTCGATCGTGGTAGATCAACAACTCCCGATCAACAACAAATGATGCGACCCATCATGCTAAAGCCGAGGCGTGTACGTATATGCAGCGCTTGCGACCGTCTCTTTAGTTTGAAGGCGCTCCCGTCTTTCTCATGTCCAGAATCCAACTAACCTTTTTTGTTTGAATCCGCGCGTTGACATGATTGCTCTCTGATGACGCTAATGGCAGTGCCCCACAAGCGAGATTCAAATAGTAGCTCTTCTGGTAGTATAGCTTGGGATGTTCAAACTTGTCTGAATGATCTGACAAAAAGCAAAAGCGAAAGTGGAAGTCAAGCAAGCAAGCAGCCAAGAAGCAGGATGCAATCATCTCCGCTCCCGTCTTTTTCATGTTCAGAAATCAGAATCCATGGGAATCGACACGCTTTTCCCGCCGGCCCCCGTCCGAAGATAACCACTGCCTCCTCCGTCTGTTGATGTTGATGTGGATGTGTGATTTAGCACTGTCTTACTCATGTAATCGTTGTCAGCCGTACCTGGCTACAGAATTTTCCGAGGAAATGCAGTGCTTTGCTGCTTTTGACTTTTTATAAAGACATGTTAGGGCAGTGGTTGGGCATGTGAAGAATGTCACCTTCACGTGGTTAACCGAATATCTTAATGCAGCTTAGGTTTGAACAACAATTTTGATAGTGGAGTGCTCTTTGTTAGTGGATCGAATCACCCAAGTACAGAATGAGCTCAGTTCGTTCTTGGCATCTTCTCGTGCTTTCATAACTTAGGAAAAAGAATGCAACTGCGTGGAAACCATGGGATCATGGCACCATGGATTGTGATCGAATCACCTAAGTCACAACGGTGCCACGTAGGATGATTGTTAACTTGGAGGACAGAGAATTTTTTCAAAAAACTTGTCTTGCTTAGCTAAGTGATTAATTATCTCTTATCACAATATGTCACGGCAAATTTTGGGATATCTGATTATTACAGATGGGACAAAAAAAATCCATTGTGTATCATGTTTTATTGACATATATGAATTTGTGGTGTTTAAACATAAGATTTTCTTATCAACCATTATACATGCCCTTATCCACCGGAGCCATCAGGATCCTTCCTTTTGTTCGAATAAAAATTTCCCTACACGAAGACGACACGTAAATCCAGATACCACCATTGGGATCCCACTCTTTACACTCTATCACAAAATGAAGGTCAACCACTTTTCCCCCTTAAGACGAATTATTCTTACTATTAAACAAAGTAGGAAACTAATGAAGCAAAACCATCAAAAAGATTTCGATAAGGGCTTAGTTGATTTAAAGGAACTTCATATGTTTTTCGGAGTAGCAGCACTAGAACTGGATTTTCTTAGATTTCGATTGTACTCTGTTTCGGGTAAAACTAACTCGTCGTGGCGGCGTTTTTCACTCGACTTGGCCAGTTTTGACCTTTGGTGTACCACTTAGGCAAGTTTTTATATTAAACTGAAAGGTTTAAAATTTTATGTATCAGAAGAACATCCCTATCAAGTTTTGTACTCACTGTGTATTTTACTCTTGTTTTTTCGGTATCCAACATTTTTAATTTAAATTTTTGTAGTTTACAAGTCCTATACGATTCAAGAGTGAAAGTGCATGGTTGATCCCATGCATGGTTTTGGTAATTAATGACAATCTCTATGGACTAATATTTGTGTCGAGCTAATTGTAGGATGTGTTTATTTGCGTTGCTTGATCTCCATATGTTGGAATCAAGGCTAATGGAAGAAGAAGATTATATGTTGATCAAGGCTATGTGCAAGTTGATCAACACACAAGGCTAGTAATGTACCATGAGGGATCATGTGATCTCATGGTATGGTAAGCACTCGTCAATATAGCCTTGTGAACTAACCATGATCTATGTGCTTGGTATATCTATGTTGGGTTAGGTGTCTTGTCATGAGCTTGCATCAAAAGGAAGATCTCGTGTAGCTCATGAAGGACGGTGTCAAGTGGTGTGGTTCAAGTTCAAGATGATCAACAAGAAGATGTCATATGCTTGGATCTTGCCAACCATTTGAAGATAAAGGCCAAGTGAAGATTTGTCTATGTGGTGCTTCTCCTATCTTGGTGTATGGGGGAGCATCATGTGGATCTTCACCAAGCAAAGCGCAATCAAGAAAGGTGGTGCGTCTTGAGGAGATGAAGATCGACTTCGTCGACCTCAAGTGGATTAATGCGCAAGGCAAAGGTATCATCTTGATAGGGTTTGTATTTTACCGGTCTCATAATGTTTAGTGAGAGACCGGGTTATAGGATAGATAGCCGTACTATCAAGAGGGGCTCTCGACCGTATATCGTGATCGTATCGTCGTAGAGAGCACAAACCTTTGCATCCATGCAATCATCTTTATTGGTTCTTATTTGGCTTTTATCCATGTGAGAATTTAGAGCTTGTGTTCATCTCCATACCAAGCTCTAGTTCATCAAAAACGGATTTCATGAATACCTTCTTGCGTTTTTTATTTTGGAGGTTTTTCCGGTTTGTCTCTTCTAAGAGAGGTCAAACTCTCTCCTTATGGTTTCCTCCTAACATGATGGACAATGATGTTTCTCTGCATGATCTTGTAGAGCTTTTCGTTGCGAGTCTAACGAGCCCAAGATCATCGAAAACGGAGTCCGGATGCAAAAGATATGCCTATTTTCATATTGCAATTTCTGCTGTTTTCTGTGGGGCGGAAATTCCGGCCCTGAGGCCGGAAATTCCGGCCGTTGCACCGGAATATCCGGCCCATATTTTCATCTGAGCTTTTTTGGCTAAGTCTTTTTGGCTTTTCTCTCTGGAGGGGATCCGGAATTTTGCCTCGGAATTTCCGGTCTTTGGTCCGGAATATCCGGCCCAAGGAAAATTTGGCTAAGTCATTTTCGCGTTTTCTCTCGGGTGGGGGTCCGGAACTTTGCACCGGAGGTTTGCTCCGGAAATTTCCGGGGCACCGGAAATTCCGGTGTAAGCCCCGGAATATCCGGCCCCCGGCCGGAAGTTCCGGCCCTTTAACCCGGAATTTCCGGCCCCTCGTTTTTCCAACGGCTAGTTTTTGGGGGAGGCTATAAATAGCCCCCTTCTTCCCCCAAGTGCTGGTTGCTTGTCTTGCTCACTTGCTTTTCTCTCTCCTCCATTGTTGCTAATCTTGTGAGCTTGATTCCTCTCAATCCCTCCAATGATTCTTGCCCAAACTTAGGGATTCAAGAGAGGAGATCTAGATCTACCATTCCACCAATCAAATTCTCCTCTAAGTGAGGGGAACCTAGTGGATCTAGATTTGGGGTTACTTTGTGTTCATCCCTTTTGTTCTTCCTCTCTTATTCCCCCCAAAGCATTTGTTGCTTGGTTGGAATTTGAGAGTGAAGGATTTGATCACTTGGTGTGTTCTTGCCTTTTGCATTAGTTGCATCGGGTTGCTCTCTCCGCGGTGATACGTGAAGATCGAAGTTGAGAAGCTTGTTACTCTTGGGTGCATTGTGTTCCCAAGAGCTTGTTGCCTCTTGGGTGCATCGTGTACCCTAGACGGTTGGAGGTGCCGCGAAGACTTCGGTTGTGAAGCTTCGGCACATTTTGGGAGCCCCCAATTGAGTTGTGGGTGTGTGCCCCAAGCAAGTTGTAAAAGGGCTCCGGAATCCGCCTCGAAGGATTCCGATAGTGGAAGGTGAACCAATCCCTTGGGTGAGGTTCATCGGAGAATAGGGTGAGGCCTTTGTGGCTTCTTGAGTAGGCCTTTTGTGGCGAGCTCACACCCCTCCAACGAGACTTACTCCCTTAACAAGGAGGAACTCGGGAATACATCCTCGTCTCCGCGTGCCTCGGTTATCTCTATACCCGAGCTTTTACTTATGCAAATTTACATTGTGATAGCCATCGTGCTTGAAGTTCTATATCTTGCTTTCACCTTGTTGCTTGCCTTGTTTAGCATAAGTTGTTGGTGCACTTAGGCAAACCTAATATATTAGGTTGTTGGCTTGTTAATTTAACCACATAGTTTTATTCCGCAATTATCAAGCCTATAAATAGAAAAAGTTTTAATCGCCTATTCACCCCCCCCCCTCTAGGCGACATCCTAGGCATAGTTTGTTCTTTTAAAGAGGCCATGGCACTCTAATTCGTTTTTTAAGTGTTTTGAAAATCCTACGAATAAAAAAGGCCCTAAAACTAAAACTCTGACAAGATCACTCGAAGCCAATGTCTATCTTTGCGTCTCAACGAATTTCTGATCTCGTATAAGTAATCCACGAAAAATAATATTTATGAACCACATGAACATCACCGGTTCTGTAAATGAGGATCTACGATTGTTGGCTTGTTGCACATGTTGTGGTTGAAAACACTTGAAATGCACTTTTACAAACCGTTTTGCGGAAACGACAATAAAATTACCAAAAGCACAAGAAGACGAAGATGCCACGTATGAGTCGTATGACTCTAGGGTTTTGGTGCCCGAGCTCAATGTAGATCATCTTAATTTTTTTTGCATTTTTCAGTTTCATAATATTCGGGAGAACCTTCCAGATGTAGCTAGTGATATGTCTACAAGTGTTTAAAATTTTAATTCAAAATTCGTTGTATTTTAGGCTGGGCAAAAATGAAAATGCATGGATTTAGGTGGTGAACAGTATACAGTTTAAAAAACTTGAAATTTTGCCAGACTTATATTTTTTATGTAGTTTAGAATAATGAAAATTTTGGATTGAAATTTTCCACACTGTAGATCTCGATATTATCTACATGTAGGATTTTTGTTTCAAATTTATTGAAACTAAAAAACACCAATTTCATTTTTTTGGAAAACGGGCTACATGGATCTCGAGCTCTATTTGCACTTTCCGCATGTATGACTCTAGGGTTTTGGCGTTCATTTGCGCAACCTCTCGAAGAATGGAGGGCGCTCCTGCAATCCGTATATATAGAATAGAGTTGACCCAGTTTATAAGGGAAACCAAGCCAAACGCCTTATATATAGTGTCCTATTTCTGAGGGAAACAAGACCAAAACGTAAAAGCGATGCAACCTTGTCGCCCACACGACCCTAGACTTAGCGGCGGAGCCAGGATAGTAACTCTGTGGGGTCGGAGCTAAAATTGACCCAAATTTTATCTAGTTTTAATTTTTTATATAAAAATAAATGAATATGAAGGATTTGTTAAAAAGTCGTGGGGTCAGCTGACCCCACATATTGAACATGGATTCGCCACTGCCTAGACTAACACTGCAACAAGACACACACCTTCAGGTTCGGGGCCGCCGGCTCGACTTCCACCGCTCGGCACCAAAGCCGCCTGCGAGCAGCAGCGTCGCACGTCACAACCGTCTTGTAGCCCTATATGTCCAGACAGCTACCCGTTGTAAGATCGCGCCACGTAGGAGCCAGATCTAGTTTCGCATTGGTCGAAGGCGGATCAGTCGGGTCGACTAACTCGCTGCCCGCACAACCCTAGGTCACCACCCGAAACCACGCAAGGCCACGACCCTTCCTCATAGACCGCTGCCGCCCCGGCGTCCACCTCCCTCGACCATAGAGTTATCCTGCACATCTGTCGTGAACCTGTCGCACCGCGCGGGACATTAACTTCAAGTCAACACCTCCAACAAGGTAGTGATGCGTCCGTCACCGTCGCCCGCTCCGATGGAGTTTAAGTTTTTACCCGGAGATTTTTGGAACCACTCATGTCAGATCGGATCAAAACTCTACAATAGCGCAATCAAGAAGGGAACGATGGCCGAATGCGCCGCCATTCGTTGGCACTTACCGAAGTCCGTCGTTGGCACTGACCGAAATCCGTTTGCACTTTCCGCATGTATGACTAGGGTTTTCCCGTCTTCCACTTCGGTGGGGTTTTAACATGGACGATTCCGGCGGCTAGGTTTTCCTCCCGTGACTGCTCGAACCGAGCAGGAAAGGGTGTCCAGCGCGCACAATCGCGCGGCGCACGGTGACCGCCTGACCGACACCACCGAAGTCGCGCCGGAGACCGCCCCGCCCCGCCGCTCCCACCACCACTCTCCGCACATGCAGCTCCCACGAATCCAGCACAAAAACCACCAATCCACGATCTCCACACGCCCCCTACTTCCTCCGTAGCTCCAACTCCCCAACCCTTCCTTCCCTCGCTCCCGCAACAGACACGCTTCCCCAAGCAAAGCCAAGCAAGCGCAGTGCGCAGCAGCAGCAGCCACCTTCGCTTCCACTCCGCGCCTCCCTTCCTCAGATCCAAGCAGCAGCACAGCGAGCTCGAACCACCACCACCACCACCACACCCTCCCCGACACGCACGCGCGCGGGGCAGCACCACCATGCTGCTCCGCCTAGCCGCGCTCCTGCTGCTCTGCGCCACACTGGCCGCGCCGGAGCCGGACGCCGACAGGGCAGCGCTGCTCGACTTCCTCGCCGGCGTGGGCGGCGGCGGCAGCCGCGCGCGCATCAACTGGTCCGCCACCCGCCCCGTCTGCGCCGGCAACTGGACGGGGGTCACCTGCAGCGCCGACGGCGCCCGCGTCGTCGCGCTGCGCCTCCCGGGCCTCGCCCTCTCGGGCCCCGTCCCACCCCGCACGCTCGGCCGCCTCACCGCGCTCCAGGTCCTCAGCCTCCGCGCCAACAGCCTCTCCGGCGCGTTCCCGGACGAACTCCTCGCCCTCGACGCCCTCACGGGGCTCCACCTCCAGCGCAACGCCTTCTCCGGCGCCCTGCCCCACACCGGGCTCGCGCGCCTGCGGAGGCTGCAGGTGCTCGACCTCTCATTCAACGGCTTCGACGGAAGCTTGCCGGACGAGCTCTCCAACCTCACCCAGCTCCTCGCGCTCAACCTCTCCAACAACTCGCTCTCCGGCCCCGTCCCGGACCTCGGCCTCCCGGCGCTCCAGTTCCTCAACCTCTCCAACAACCACCTCGACGGCCCCGTGCCCAGCTCCTTGCTGAGGTTCCCCGACACATCCTTCGCCGGGAACACCATGACGCGGTCGGCGGCATCGGTGTCACCATCTCTCCCGCCGCCGTCACTGACCCCACCGGCGGCCGGCGCGGCCCCCAAGAAACGGGCGAGGCTCACCGAGGCGGTCATCCTCGCCATTGTCGTCGGTGGGTGCGTCCTGCTGTTCGCGGTCGTCGCGGTGCTCCTGATAGCGTTCTGCAACAGGCGGGCCGGCGAGGAGGGGGACAGCCGGGTGATGTCCGGGAAGGGCGGCGACAAAAAGGGGAGGGAGTCGCCGGAGTCCAAGGCGGTCACCGGCAAGGCCGGGGACGGCAACCGGCTGGTGTTTTTCGAGGGCCCGTCGCTGGCGTTCGATCTCGAAGACCTCCTCCACGCCTCCGCCGAGGTTCTCGGGAAGGGGGCGTTCGGCACGGCGTACCGGGCGTTGCTGGAGGACGCGACGACGGTGGTGGTGAAGAGGCTCAAGGAGGTCACCGCGGGGCGGCGCGAGTTCGAGCAGCAGATGGAGCTCATTGGGCGGATCCGGCACGACAATGTGGCGGAGCTCCGGGCGTACTACTACTCCAAGGACGAGAAGCTGCTCGTGTATGATTACTACAGCAGGGGAAGTGTATCCAACATGCTTCATGGTATAGTTTCTTGCTCTCTCGTTCTTCATGCCCCTTTCATAGTTTTGATGCGAATGTGGCAACTGAAAATTTGCAAATTTTAATTGTTTGATTGATGCCGCTGGTTGTTGGAACAATTTTAACGGTGAGGATAATGATAGTGGTCACATCGGGGTCGGGGACATCTGATAAAATTGGAATGGTACTGAGAAGATTAGCATGGTCCCTGCCCAAGAGTGAACCGACACTGAAGAAAACGTCTTTTTCAGGATTTAGGAGGTGTCGGAGCAGTTGAGATGGGCGGTGATATTCTAATTTTACATGGAGATCTGAGGTTTCTTTTTGTTTTGAAAGGGCTTAGGGTTATATTAGTAAGCAGCTTGTTTAGCTCACAGAAGTTCTGTTAACTAAATCAAATTGCATGACAGGGTGGACATTATCAGATTGCATGAAAAGTTGGACAACTTGTATGAGCTTAACCATAGAATTAGTGAAGTATAGAAAGGCTACCAGCTGCTCTATAGGTCCTTACGTGGTCTATTAATGGTCACTGTCAAACAACTGCTGTTTGCACTTCTTCTGTTCCGACTGTAATGCTCAATTTTCTTTTCTTGCTTGAATACTTGGAACTAGTTTCCTTCTCTAAAAGGTTGAGCTTACTGTACTTGCTTCACCAAGGGTTAGCATGTTATATTTTCTTATACTACTGAATCTTGGATTGTTGGTCTAAATTGAGTTTTCTTGCATTCTTAGATCTAGCTGCTAAGGTATGCCTCAAGTTCCATATCATGCTTAGCTGCATTGACTTGCATGTGTATTAAAGTTCACATGGCATGCTTGGTGTATAGTGATCTAGTCAGGCCAATATAGTAGCATGAGAAGCTGTTTCCTTAGCTATACAGTGATGTTATGTTAATCATGGCATCTTGTCATTGAAGCACTTAATTACCAAACTCCTGGAATTCAGATTTCACATTGCATACTTAACACGTTACTCCTCTGTTCCATATTATAAGACGTTTTGGCAAACCTATTTAGGAGTAGTAATGACACGCTGTGGATATGTGCAAGGAATGGTACTAAAGATATGGTGTTATGGACAGGCACAAGAAAATGGTAAACAGGGATAATGTCTGGAAAATAAAGGCTACAGATAGTGGTGGACGTTTGTCACTAGCTAGGAAGCTAATGATGTACAGTTTATTTGGTGAAACTTTTGAAATTGTTAGCGTTGATGGTCACTGTCGTAACCCATCCCCTATTTCACTATCAGATTCAGGACCAGCTGTGATGCAAAAATGATACTAGATACTTTCAGTATAGAAACAGTTGGGTTTTAATTGTTTAGGGTTGCTAGCCTCATTTTGCCACAAGCATTTCTGGTGTATGAAAATATTATCGTATATATCCAGTAACAACCATTAATTATGGGTGTGAACTTGCGACGGTATTTCAGATAATTTTGTGTGAAAAATCAGCCATTTGCATTTATTGATATCCAAAGTGGAATATGACATGCATCTCATAATTCTGCCATTTTTTCCCATGCAGGGAAGAGAGGTCTGGACAGAACACCATTGGATTGGGAAACTAGAGTAAGGATAGCCCTGGGTGCAGCAAGAGGGATCGCACACATTCACACCCAAAACAATGGGAAATTTGTTCATGGCAATATCAAGGCATCAAATGTTTTCCTCAACAGCCAGCAACATGGCTGCATCTCTGACCTTGGATTGGCATCATTGATGAACCCGATAACTGCAAGGTCCCGTTCTCTGGGATACTGCGCACCTGAGGTCACTGACACGAGGAAATCAACTCAGTGTTCTGATGTCTACAGCTTCGGTGTCTTGGTACTCGAGCTTCTCACCGGCAAGTCACCTGTTCAGATAACCGGCGGAGGCAACGAGGTCGTTCACCTTGTCAGGTGGGTGCAGTCTGTTGTCCGGGAGGAGTGGACGGCCGAAGTGTTTGACGGTGAGCTGATGAGGTACCCTAACATAGAGGAGGAGATGGTTGAGATGCTACAGATCGCCATGGCATGCGTCTCCAGGACCCCAGAACGGCGGCCTAAGATGTTGGACATGGTGAGGATGCTTGAAGACGTTGGCAGGAACGACAATGGGACACGGCCTTCTACGGAGGCCTCGACTCCGGCAGGGGAAGCTCCAAACAAGGCAGAAAACTCATCTGCAGCCCTCTAGCTCTCTAAGTATTTTTTTTTCTTTTTCGCCTTTGCAAGAGTATGATTCTTTTGTCTTAGATCACATGTTACGAAATTGTAACACCTTGCCATGTGGAACTGGAAATCGTTGTTTTATGCAGCACCTGCTCACTGCTGATATCTAAGCAACGAGAACTGCCGTCTGATCTCTAAACATTTTTTTGGGTAGAATTACTCGTCTCTGTTCGTAGACATTGCTGAAGAAAATATGAGTATATGCTCCTTGTCTCTGAAAATAAAGTGAAAACAAAAACCACTTCCTTCAAGGATAAGTATTTTTCATTTTTATGGACAGTGCTAAGAATTCTTGTATCAAGAACAACCAAACTTGTTTCTTGTGAAAACATAACTAAACTCCTCGATAGAGTACACTTTGCAGAATTACAGTATGCCCACCGCCTGGCACAGCGACGAGTTGACCTTGATGATCCATGGGCTTTCTGCGTGGCCTAGAAGGCTTGAACAGCTGAGCTAGAATTTATGGCCTCACTAACAACGGCGACTTGCACATGGCGTGACGTCCTTGATCAGCTCAATTCACCATTGGCAAAGGTCTGGGAATCCCGATTCACCACTTGGGTGCTAGCTTGTTTCTCCTTGGTTGTTTGACGGCCTAAACGGCTGATATTATCGCTGACATTGTCGCCGAGTTTAATTTTTGCGTAAAGTTTCAGACAGACTTTAGGAGTTTTCAATTAAGTTGCGAAGATTGCTCCAGACAACTTGTACAGATTTGGTGAGCATCCTCAAGGATACGCTCATAGACCGAGGCACTTCTCGAGGAGAATACAGTGAGTCGTTGTGACTATCGGAGAGTATTGTGTCTCCATACCGCTCCAACGGAGAGTATCATCCATAAGTGTGAACTTTGGGAGACATCATCATCTCCATGTTTCTCGGCTATCTCTATATACTCAAACTCCGCTACTTATCCATTTATATTGTGATAGCTCTCGAGTTTGAAGTTATATATATTGGTATTAACTTGTTGTGTATCTTGTTTAGAATAAGTTTTATGTGCACATAGTTAAACCTTTGTTTAATTCCGCATTTATTCAGTTCACAATCGTAATTGTTTCAAATCGCTTATTCACTTCCCTCTAGGCGACATCCACGATCTTTAACCATGGCATTCTCCGAGGTTTTTCTCAACATATCCATGGTGACAATTGCCAACACATCACTTGGGTCAATGATAGATAATCCGGTCTCGAGTGATCGTCATCACCATTATCTTGTCGTAGGGGATGATGGTTTGGAGAGACTTCATCATTGTTGTCCATGCATCCTTGGTATGCCATCGCTACTGAATAGATTGAAGTCTCCTAAATAGCGTTTCGGGAGTATCATGTTCAAGCATGACAAAATCTTTGACTTGTTGAAAAATGGAGAACTTGGAGCGTTGAATGTTCGTGTTTTCTTCATATAACACCTTAGGATAGTCAATGCTTTCTTGGAGCTCCTTTCAGTCACCCAACATGACGAGATTAGAAGGTTCGGAGGTCATGGTCTTTTCCACTCCCTCATCCTCTTTGCGGTCAATCTTCCTCTTTAGGCGGTAAACCCCTTAATAAGGAGACAAAACTTTGATATCAACTGAAATTATTGAAGAGATCGACCAGAGGGGATGGGTGAATAGGTGGCTACAAATTTTAACCTTTTCTAATCAATTTAGGGATAACACAAATATAAGTTTTCTAGATAGTGAAACTAGGTTAGAAACCTATATGATGAAAAGATATTATCATACAAGATAAGCAAACGTATGCAGTTCGATGCAAGTAAGTAAAGAGGTTAAGAGATAACCAAACAATGGGCATCGAGATTTATCCCGAAATTCACTCCCCCGTGGACGTTAGTCTCCGTTGAAGAGGTGTGGAGATACAATGCTCCCCAATAGATCAATGGCTCACCTTATTCTCCCCGAGCCTCGACCAATGCAAAGTGCCTTGATCCAATATATGACGATATTGAAGGCGACAACCAAACCTTCACAAACAATGGTTGTGCAATCTCCAAACTTAAATTGGAGATTCCAAACAATATACCGGAGACCAACCACCAAGGCTGAGCTCCAAGACACCTATTCCAACTAGGCTTCAAATGAACCCAATAGTAAGAAAATCCACAAGGGATAGTTGGGGGAAATCAAATTGTGAAACCCTAGATCTTGACCTCCTCAAAGAAAAAACAAGATGGGAGTAAGGGAGTGAGAGATCTCAACGATTTAACTTTGGAAAAATGGTGGAGATAGGTGAGAAGTCGTGCACCCCTCTTAGGGAAGAAGCGTGCCTTTTAGAGGTGCCCTCCAGAACTGACTGTTATGTTCAGCTCTCACAGGCCAGTACAACCTGGGCCCGGTACGATGAACTTCCTTCCGCTAACTCTCCGAGCGAAGAGGTGGAGGAGGATGATGAAGACGAAGAGCCGCTGCAGAAGCGGCAAAGGCGAAAGAGTGGCGAGTCTGCTTCGACTTCGTCACCCGCAAAGCAAGTGGAGGTGGAGGACGTGGACGAGGCGAGCGAGTCGTCCTCGGGTGCCAGGCACACGAGCGACCCGACAGAGCCTTTGGTCGTGCCTCCCCTTAGCTCTGCGCCACCGACTGGATTCGCGAGGATGCCCTCCGTCTCCCTGGGCAGCGATGATGATCAGGACGTCACCAGGTTAGTCTTGAAACCATCACCTTGTTCTGTCGAGTGCCCTTTTTGCCTTTGCGAGTATCTGAATTGAATTATCTTGTTGCAGCAACCGTACTGGCGCTGTTGGTTCTTCGCCTCCAGAGATGGAGCACACTTCTGCTCCCGTGTTCGAGCAGACCGCGAAGGCGACCGAAGAGGAGCCACAGGCGGGTGATGTGTCGACCTTGAAGGCTTCGACTTCCTCCGTGCCAGAGAAGACTGTTGATGCGACCTCGGTGGACGCTGGATTGCTTGAGCATGTAAGTGTGCTTTACCTCAGTCTGCAAGATCTGTATCGGGTGCGCGAACAGCGCTCCCGATGGGAGTAGCCCCCAAGATGTGCGTGACTAGAATAGTCGGCACAGATTGATGTCTTGTTCTTTCCACAGCCGTTTTGTCGCCAGCTGATGGAGGGAGCCGCAGCCTTCGTGCGAATGGAGAAGGAAAAGGATCGACTCCACGCTGCTTTGGAGCAAGCTAACAATAAGTACTAACCCTTGTGTTCGAGAGGTGCTGCGACTATCTTCATTGTTGACTTTGCTCCGGTGATCCACAGGCGAGAAGGAGAGCATGGCGAAGCGGGTCGCGGAGCTGGAGAAATCCCTGGGTGCAGCTCAAAAGCGTGAGCGAACCCGGGGTGATCTAGAGAAGACCCAGGTTGAACGCTTGCTCGCACTCGCCAATATAATCGGAGGTAAGTATCTCGGCTCATTGCCTACTTTGTCTTGTGTCGACTTCTGATGTCTTACAAGTGTGGTTCTCTTCGTTGTTCAGAGCCGTGTGGAGGCGCTCCTCCAGAAGAGACCTCCAGTGAGAATGTCGACCTGGAGAAAGCTGTTGGCTTCGTTGACCGCGCCCATGCGTATGCTTCGGCTGCACTGCAGCAATCTTCGGCGGCGCTGCAGAAGTCGAAAGATGCCTTGGCGAGTGTGCACCGGAGCATCTTCCCCATCCAGCCACCGCCGGTCGCTGTTGACGCGCTTGCGGCTCCATTTGAAGGCGACGCGACCACCATGGCGGACTACACGCGTGCTCAGACGGTACGCGGCTCAGAGCTCACTTTCCAGCTCCTACTTGGTCACCAAGTCGCAGGTGACTTTGAGAAGGTTGTCAGCGACTTCCCTCGGAGGCCTGACGGCAAAACCGCGTCCCTTAGCGGTGTGAAGGCGCGGGCGAGTCAACTGGCTGCGAAGTTAGTTGCCACCTTCGAGAAGAAAATCGCCAAGGCTGCAGAGTTGGCTGCTAAGAAGAGCCGTTCTCGTTCGGAGTCTGCGATGTAGATTCCTTCGTTTTTAAAATTGCTATACTTTTGGTCTTGGTCTGTAATGAACCATATAGTTTGCGGGTCTTCTGACCGCCAACATGTTGATGTTGAAATGTGAATATGTGCCCTCGAGTCTTCTGTCATATTTATGTTTGCATCTTCCTCATTTGCCACTGTCAAATTTGGCAGTCTGAGATGGGCGAGGCTCCTGTGGTAGCCGGAGCGACTCATGTGGACGATGAGGAGGACACCTCTTCGTCCGCACCCACTCGCCATCATCGTCGCACTCCTCCAGCTCCTGCGCGCAGTGTAAATGACCAGCGAGTGATCACCATGAGAAACAAGATTATTGAGCTCGAGTCGAAGCTGAAGGTTTTTCGAGTCGGACCTGTATGGCGCAGCCCCCGAGTGATTCGACTCGAGCTCAATAATCTTGTTTCTCATGGTGATCACTCGCTGGTCATTTACACTACGCGCAGGAGCTGGAGGAGTGCGACGACGATGGCGAGTGGGTGCGGCCGAAGAGGTGTCCTCCTCATCGTCCACACCAGTCGCTCCGGCTACCACAGGAGCCTCGCCCATCTCAGACTGCCAAATTCGACAGTGGCAAATGAGGAAGATGCAAACATAAATATGACAGAAGACTCGAGGGCACATATTCACATTTCAACATCAACATGTTGGCGGTCAAAAGACCCGCAAACTATATGGTTCATTACAGACCAAGACCAAAAGTATAGCAATTTTAAAAAACGAAGGAATCTACATCGCAGACTCCGAACGAGAACGGCTCTTCTTAGCAGCCAACTCTGCAGCCTTGGCGATTTTCTTCTCGAAGGTGGCAACCAACTTCGCAGCCAGTTGACTCGCCCGCGCCTTCACACCGCTAAGGGACGCGGTTTTGCCGTCAGGCCTCCGAGGGAAGTCGCTGACAACCTTCTCAAAGTCACCTGCGACTTGGTGACCAAGTAGGAGCTGGAAAGTGAGCTCTGAGCCGCGTACCGTCTGAGCACGCGTGTAGTCCGCCATGGTAGTCGCGTCGCCTTCAAATGGAGCCGCAAGCGCGTCAACAGCGACCGGCGGTGGCTGGATGGGGAAGATGCTCCGGTGCACACTCACCAAGGCATCTTTCGACTTCTGCAGCGTCGCCGAAGATTGCTGCAGTGCAGCCGAAGCATACGCATGGGCGCGGTCAACGAAGCCAACAGCTTTCTCCAGGTCGACATTCTCACTGGAGGTCTCTTCTGGAGGAGCGCCTCCACACGGCTCTGAACAACGAAGAGAACCACACTTGTAAGACATCAGAAGTCGACACAAGACAAAGTAGGCAATGAGCCGAGATACTTACCTCCGATTATATTGGCGAGTGCGAGCAAGCGTTCAACCTGGGTCTTCTCTAGATCACCCCGGGTTCGCTCACGCTTTTGAGCTGCACCCAGGGATTTCTCCAGCTCCGCGACCCGCTTCGCCATGCTCTCCTTCTCGCCTGTGGATCACCGGAGCAAAGTCAACAATGAAGATAGTCGCAGCACCTCTCGAACACAAGGGTTAGTACTTATTGTTAGCTTGCTCCAAAGCAGCGTGGAGTCGATCCTTTTCCTTCTCCATTCACACGAAGGCTGCGGCTCCCTCCATCAGCTGGCGACAAAACGGCTGTGGAAAGAACAAGACATCAATCTGTGCCCGACTATTCTAGTCACGCACATCTTCGAGGGCTACTCCCATCGGGAGCGCTGTTCGCGCACCCGATACAGATCTTGCAGACTGAGGTAAAGCACACTTACATGCTCAAGCAATCCAGCGTCCACCGAGGTCACATCAACAGTCTTCTCTGGCACGGAGGAAGTCGAAGCCTTCAAGGTCGACGCATCACCCGCCTGTGGCTCCTCTTCGGTCGCCTTCGCGGTCTGCTCGAACACGGGAGCAGAAGTGTGCTCCATCTCTGGAGGCGAAGAACCAACAGCGCCAGTACGGTTGCTGCAACAAGATAATTCAATTCAGATACTCGCAAAGGCAAAAAGGGCACTCTACAGAACAAGGTGATGGTTTCAAGACTAACCTGGTGACGTCCTGATCATCATCGCTGCCCAGGGAGACGGAGGGCATCCTCGCGAATCCAGTCGGTGGCGCAGAGCTAAGGGGAGGCACGACCAAAGGCTCTGTCGGGTCGCTCGTGTGCCTGGCACCCGAGGACGACTCGCTCGCCTCGTCCACGTCCTCCACCTCCACTTGCTTTGCGGGTGACGAAGTCGAAGCAGACTCGCCACTCTTTCGCCTTTGCCGCTTCTGCAGCGGCTCTTCGTCTTCATCATCCTCCTCCACCTCTTCGCTCGGAGAGTTAGCGGAAGGAAGTTCATCGTCATCATCCTCATCCTCCTTCAAGATCTCTGCCTTTTCGTGAGGACCGTTCTCCATCAGCGGAGGAAGGCTGACAAAGCTGGAGCGACCCTGTCAAAAATTCAGGTCAGACAAAAGAAAATTTCAACAGAACATACAAGACAGAAGCACAACAAAAAGGAAGCTTACCTCAGGCAAAGGGTTGTTCGGCCCATACGGCTTCACCGGGCACTTCACGTTGCACGTATCGGCGGCTCGGAGGCTGGTGATGCTCCTCACCTTCGACTCGACTTCTTCGTCGCCAAGTTCATCGCCGGTTTCGTGCGCCCACATCGGGTGGACGCGAGAACGGAGCGGTTGCACCCGAAGCCTGAAGAAGGTGGCAATCAGATGCACCCCACCTGTCTCGCGCCCAAGGGTCTTTAGAAGATCGCGGAGGAGCGCCAGCAGCGGTTTGGTCGCCTCCATGTCTTCCTTCGACAGCGGGTGCGTCCACGCGTTCGTCTTCTGCAACGCGCGATCAGCTGCGAAGTCGGGAAGGCCTTCTTGGCCGCACTTCACGTAGAACCATTTCTTCCGCCAGTTCTAGACGGAGTCGGACTTCTTTATTTGGAAGTACGTGGTGTCGCCACGCACTTGGATGCCGAAGCCGCCGACTGGGTAGACCTGCTTCGACTTCCCAACGTTCCTCTTGACGAGGAACAGCGACTTCCAGAGAAGCCAGTTGGGAGAGATTCCCAAAAAGCACTCGCAGAGCACGATAAAGCTCGCGATGCTCAAGACACTATTGGGAGTCAGATCGTGGATCTGAATCCCATAAGCATACATGAGACCACGAACAAAATCGTGGATGGGGAACCCGAAACCCCGTGGAAGGAACTCCACAAAGCAGACGCGTTCCCCATCGCGAGGGGAGGGGAGTACCTCTTTTCCCGGAGCACGCACGGCCGCCTGGTTCGCCGGCGGCAGCAGCCCCTGCACGCGGAGGCTCTCGAGATCGGTCTTCTTCACCGACGACTTTACCCAGTCGCCGTCCACCTTCTTCATGCCCGCATCGGCGGCGGCGGCGGTGCCCTCGGTGGTCTTCGCTCTTTTCAAGCCCATCTTCGCTCGGGAGAGTGGAGAAAGCTCTGGAGAACTGGGCGCAAGGGCAGCAATGGAGGAGAGAGCAGTGGAGACGACGGCAAAATGGGGATGGATGAACTGTTCCCCACCGCGGTGAAAATTATATACCGCGGGGTCAGTTCATCCTGGCCGTCCTCCACGAAGCGGCAATTCGAGACAACATCTGGCCGTCCACGTGTCGCGCGGAGATAGCAACCGTCGCCGCCCACGCCACCCACTACGCGCGGGAATCGAGGCGTCTTCATCACGCCGCGAAAAGTTCGCGCCCAACGGTCAGATCAGTCAATGCTAGCACTGGGACCATCATGTCACGTCCCATCGGATGCAGAGCACGCCGAAAACATCAGCACTGACGTCATCCACGGAGGCATAGCAAGCCAATGGGCTGATTGAGCACCCGGACAGTTCATTCGAGTGCAACAAAGATACAGTAAGCTCAAAGAGCTGAGTCGACTCGACAAGTTTATTCGAGTGCACAAGAAATACAGTAAGCTCCACAAGCTGAGCAAACTTAAGCAGTAAGCCAAACCGGCCGAGTACAAAGTAAGTCATGCAAAGCAAGTTGCGACTCCGTCAATTCGAGTCACTTCTTCACTCCCATCGGGAGCGGGCTTTTCGACTGAAGGAAAATTGAGTTTAACCTCAATTGCAAGCAATTCAGCTTAATCTCGGGGGCTACTCCCATCGGGAGCGCTGTTCGCGCTCCCGAATGACTCAGAACAATCGCAGTTTTTACCCTGCAGTCGATATTTCGACTAAGGAATCCTCCGTAAGCCCTGAACGGCCGGAGTCGACCATTTTATTTGTTCCTTTCAGGAACCTGGTGGCGTGCCCGGAAGGAAGGAGTCCTTTACCCGACTCTACGATTCGACTAAGCACTCGGGGGCTACTGTTGTGGGGTTACCTTTCGAGTACCCCACGGTGGTGATACCTGGGTCACGCCAAGTCCACCAACCCTATGGCGAGGGCCCAAGGAAGGCCCAAGAAGGATGATGTGCGGCCCAAGGTAGTCGACGTTAGGTCATTAGCTTGATCATCCTGTACGTGCCATCAGCACCGTTCACCCGAGACCCAGCCTATCATATAAAGGCTGGGAGGGTCCCTCGTCTAGGGTAACGAACTCAACGCCAACACATACGCTCATACTCATAGCCGCCATTGCAAACCCTAGCGAGATTGCCATCTCGCCATTGTAGCCACCTTGATCATAATTCCAGACAAGCAGGAGTAGGGTGTTATCCTCCGGGAGCCTGAACCTGGGTAAATTGCCCCCTGTTAGCCGTCGTGATCACCAACGTTCACCTCTCTCCCCCTCAATCAACCCGGGGTGCTCAACCCAGGGATTTGCCGAGCCCTAACCTCGTCAACCGGGCTAAATTACTAGGCTTTTCTGAGAGCCGCACAAGGGTGCACTACCCTTCCATGTGCACCGGTACAAGAGGTGTGGGGGCCAGCACTGTCGGGGCGCGATACAACTGGGCCAAGTACCAAGCTTTTATCGAGAGCGGTGCACGGGTGCGCCTCTGTACTGAACACCGACACAATAGGGGGGTACAACCCCGGTTCA
Source organism: Puccinellia tenuiflora (assembly GCA_012064385.1). Lineage (NCBI taxonomy): Eukaryota > Viridiplantae > Streptophyta > Magnoliopsida > Poales > Poaceae > Puccinellia > Puccinellia tenuiflora. The sequence continues at coordinate 430,259 of QRDG01002157.1, read as the reverse complement.
ACCGGGCTTGGAGAACCAGAAAATAGCAACAAGATGGAGGGTGAACTCTCTCTACTATGGGATGTTACGGTGATCTCCCTCTACATCGGGCACCGTCTTTTTTCTTTTCGTCTCGAGGGGTCGCCAACCATCTCATGCCATCTTCGAATATTCTTATTATGCTCAAGCGCATGGTAGTATGCCAATAATGTTGTCATTAATACCAAAATTATGTAGGGAGTAAATGCCCTTTTACTCCTGGATTCAGATGCGGTGGTTTGCCTGGGCTGCTCGGCGCCATGCTCGGGACAGAGGAAGGACGCACGAGCGAGTGTGTGGGCGACACGCTCCCACCGTGCTAGTTCTACCACAAATATGACGTCCGACGCGAGGAGAAGGGTGGGTCGTCGCTGGAGGTAGAAGTCTGAAAATCACAGACGTCGAGCAGGGAAACGAGAGGAAGGAGAAAACCTCCTTATGGGACTTTGGTTTCTTTTTTAGTAGAATATTTTTAATTTTGTAATTAGTCTGACATGTGGGACCCAGTCCACCTCATCAACCTGGCCCTGACAAGCCCCCCCCCCCCCCCCCCCCCCCCGCGCGCGTTCACGTGTTGTCTATGAAATATTTATGAAAATCTAGTGGATTTTTGTACTAAAATATAAAGTGGTTCCTAAATTTGGCCATTTTAGGGCCCTTTTGATTCAAAGGAATGCCATAGAATTCTTGGAGGATTAAATCTTATAGAAATTTTTCCTATCGAAATTGTTTGATTCATAGGTTCATATCCTATAGAAACTAATCTCATAGGAATTTTGTACTGTAAATCCAATAGGAAAAAAACATAAGGACCAACCTCATGAAAATTTCCTTTACCAATCAAAGAGAACCACTCTTTTCATAGAATTCAGTTTAGCATGTCATTCCAATCATGTAGGTTTTCTTTTCCTACATTTTTTCTACCGTATGAATAAAAGAACGATCAATCTATTTAGCCACCGTGCCCCACAAAAGTATTCCGTCCGGTGGGTGGAAGTAGAAATTCTTTCCTGTAAGGTGGAAGGACCAACGAATACATGCATGCATGAAATCTTTTTCAAATCCGAATTTTCAAAATGATTTATCTCTTGAACCGCTAATTCAATCGACAATCCGTCTTCACCGTTAGCTCCGTCTCGATTAGAACTTCAAAACAAGATCCCATCTTAATATATTTTGATGAACTTTTTTTTCGATGCTAATTGCCAGGTTATTATAACTTAGCTACCATGCCAGTTGTTAACGGTTACCATCCAAAACGTACACAGTTACCTAATAATTTTTGCATGTTTTTTGTCAAAACAATGATGTACATGTTCAGAGACTAAGTATTCGATACACTCTAAACATATAAAAGATGACATTATCACCATATAAAGCTTACATTTGTGAAAAAAGAAGCTCAAAAATCCTGATAACTATTTGATTTTAATCTGGTAACCATCTTGATTCTAACCTGGTGAATAAGTGACTATAATCTGGCAACTAAGGTCGAAAAAAAATATCTTCAAAACATAGCAACATGGGATCTAGTTTCGAAAATCGACGCAACAAAACCAACCATGAAAACAGATCTAGATTTCGACTTATGGATCAAGAGATAAAACATTTTAAAAATTCAAACCTAAAAGGTCGTGGCTGCATGCATGGAAAGAATAGTTAACATATTTCAAGCCGTGCCCACGGAATACTAATCTGTGACACGTGGCCTAAGTAGCACAGTCCATAAAAGAGAAAGGCAAAAGTCTGAAACGAACCTTGACTTCGTAGATGAAGTCTGAAACAGACTCTGACCTCGAAATCCCTGATTTTCAGACCCTGTAATCTGCAATCCCGGTTTCCTGAGCAAAGCTCGTTTGTGCGCTAGGTTCAGCCTACGTGGCTTGGATTAGGGCGCGGTGGACCTCTTCATTTTCACTTTAAGTTTTGCTCCATGTTGTCTTTTAAACCGAGCGGGTTGGGAACAAAATCGAAACTAAGATTTGAGAAAGAGAATAGGACTGAAAGAGATGGCGGTGGCGATGTCGTGGTTGTCGGCTGAATCGTTCGCGGAAGAGGGCCGCCGGCAAGGTCGCCGATGATATACCGTGAGCACCCCACTGGCTTGCGCCTAGAAGCCGGTGCCTGGGTGGATCTCTTGGGTGATGCAAACCCAGGAAAGGAAGTAATATGCGTGCGTGAACGGAGAGGTAGGCTTGATTGCTGACATTACTTTGCCTCAATTTTGATTCCTTTGGTTCTTTTTCTCTTCTTCTAATTAAAACACTTAAAATAGTGGGGTGGCTATGGCTTCTACTCATGTTTTGATGATCAAACTAGCCAATTTCTACGGATTTGATTGTTGATTTGCGAAACATGTCCGGAGGATGGAAGATGGAGAAGGCATTGCTTCGCCGCCATTTGGAGTTCAGGCTGAATGTACTGAAAAGGTAGCTGAAGTTAGACAGAAGTTACGGTAGAAGAATGAAGAGCTAGAGGATCTTAGGGCCAAATTATATTCACCGATATGTAACAATGTAATGGATTAGTGTAAATGTACATTTTGTTTCTGTTAAATAACAATGTAATGGAGAAGTGTAAATGTACAATTTGTTTCAGTTCAATGGATCATCTATTTGGTTCGGCAATATAAAAATGCAATGCAGTGTACTCGAATGTGGAAAACATAAATTGGTAGACAGAACAATATAGAAGTGCAATTCATCATCTTAAAATAAGTCATAACTGATAAATAGTAAGATGGCAGCAAAACAAATGGCAGACATAAGCATACCGCATACATATTCAGCACATCAGGTTTTAATTTCCCAAAATGACAACTAGCATGTTCAGGACACTTAAAAACAGTAAACCAAAATTTCCACTTGCTTGCTGGTCACTTCTTGGCCTTCTTTTGGCCCATGCTTGATGTGGCACTAGCATCAACTTTGCTTCCCTTCCTTTTTACTGAACTAGATGGAGCTGCTTCCTTTCCTTAGTTTTGCACCTGGCTTGCCCTGACCTGGGAATCTGTTTGTGCTTGCTGGTAATTTGTGCAAAAATGATGACAAATATCAGTCCGCTGATGTATACAGTATAAACAACAGAAAATAGGAGAACTGGGTGCAATTTAGCTACTGTATAAAGAACAGAACAGAATACAATTGAGTGCTTGCTACTGCATACAGTATAAAGAGCAGAAAAGCATGCAGTTTAGCTGTTGTACACAATGTAAAGAATATAACAGAGCCAGCACGGGTCAGTGTGGTAATGTGGTTACATGCTTTGTCTCTTCCGCCGTGAAAGTCTCCGCCACCGGCGAATTGCAGGTCGCCGCCGCAAGTCAGTGAAGGTGAGAAGTTATGAAACCTATCGGAGAAGTCGATGACGAAGGTATGGAGATGGGGACAACGTGCGCTGCCTTGATCATCTTCCCGCCGCCGCGATCACCCGCCGGTCGCCATGGCCGCCGCGCCTAAACTGGAAGGGCAAAAGGTAGGTACTGGAGTGTCGCGCATCTACAGATGAGGATGTGGGGAAAAAAAGTTGTAGGCTAAGTGAAAATGATGAGGCCCATGGTCAGTCCAGCTGGCGCCCTAATCCTTGCCACGTAGGCAGAACCCAGCGCGCAAACGATCTTTGCCCAGAAAACAACCAGGAACACCGGGATTAGAGAGTACAGGGTCTGAAAATTAGGGATTTTGAGGTTAGAGTTTGTTTCAGACTTTGTCTACGAAGTCAAGATTTGTTTCAGACTTTTGCCTAAAAGAAACCCTTATGCTATTAAGTATAGGAATCTGGACTGGTTAACCACTCGTAGACGAGTATCATTCATCAACAGAAAATGGTCACATTCGTCCAACCGACCCGATGCAGACATGCAGCGACCCTAAAATTGCTAAAATCGAATGCTTGAACTGTAGCTTCTAATGGCAATCGAATCACTGGTCCACCGCCGCACAGTCACAGTCGTCGGTGGATCAGCACGTGGCAAGTCTGTCTTCTCCCCCGGCTGAATCGCGATCCCTGCGAGCGCGGCCACACACCAAGATGAGCAAGCTGCTGTGCGCCGTCTCGTTCCTCCTCGTCGCGAACCTGGGATGGACAGGGGCACTGATCCCCTCCTCCCTAGGCGGCCTCTCCGCCCAGCGCTACGACTCCATCTTCAGCTTCGGCGACTCCTTCGCCGACACCGGCAACAACCCCGTCGTCTTCGCCGAGAACGGCGTCTTCGACCCCGTCACGCGCGCCCCCTACGGCTCCACCTTCTTCGGCCGCCCCACCGGCCGCAACTCCGACGGCCGCCTCATCATCGACTTCGTCGGTATACATCATTAATACGCTTCCCCAATTGTCACTTCCTAAAGAAACTCTCGTGATCCGCGACAACTGCATGCGAGACAGACCTGATGATGTGGTCAACTGCTCTGCTCGCAGCTCAACGCCTGGGACTGCCGCTCGTCCCGCCCTCCCTGGCGCACAACGGCAGCTTCCGCCGAGGCGCCAACTTCGCCGTCGGGGGAGCCACCGCTCTCGACGCCGATTTCTTCCACGGCGGCAAGTTCCCTCTCAACACCAGCCTGGGCGTGCAGCTGGAGTGGTTCGAGGCGCTCAAGCCTTCGCTCTGCCGCACAACCCAAGGTGTGTACAGCTAACCCTTGTACGGTTGTACCTGCAGAGTGTAGACTGCAAAATTGACAACATTTGCTGCAGAGTGCGAGGAGTTCTTCGGCAGATCCCTCTTCTTCGTCGGCGAATTCGGGGTCAACGACTACCACTTCTCGTTCCTCGCCAAGAACGTGCAACAGATCATGTCCTTTGTTCCAGATGTCATCGGTACCATCTCCACGGCCATCGAGGTACTTCACAAACCAACCATGTATACTGCTTTGTATAATAAGAACAGAGGCTAGTGTGGTATTGATCTAGCCATGGCAACCCGTAACAGAGGCTGATCAAGCACGGTGCGACGAGCTTCGTGGTTCCCGGGATGATCCCGTCGGGATGCGCGCCGCCGGTTCTCGCCATGTTTGCCGACGCCGACCTAGCAGAATACAACTCCACCACCGGTTGCCTGGAAGATTACAACAGACTAGGAATGCACCATAACTTGCTGCTGCAGGAGGCCCTAGAGAAGCTCCGGGGCAGGCACCCGGACATCACGATCCTCTACGCCGACCTCTTCAGCCCAATCATGGACATGGTGGAGTCACCTCGCAAGTTTGGTAAGCATCGAACAGTGAATGTTTCAGAGCTATATTCTGCAGGCTGTTGGCAGAACGTGGTGGTGAAGGTTGATGGTTGCCATTCTGCAGGGTTTGAAGAAGATGTTCTTAGCATCTGTTGCGGAGGGCCAGGGACACTTTTCTGCGGCGATGACGGTGCTTACCTATGCGAGAAACCGTCTGCTCGACTGTTCTGGGATGGCGTCCACTTGACGGAGGCGGCCTACCGCTTCATCGCCGATGAGTGGCTGAGCAGCATAGACTTCACAGCAAGAGAGAGCAGAGATCAGTTAGTAAGGTGATAGAAGTTGCTCGACTGATGCCTATGTGCAGTCTGGCCTGTCTGCGAGACTCCATCAAGGAGTATGTGAACTGAGGAGCGGTGGAAGCAACCGGAGGCTGACACGACAGAATGAAATGGAAGCATCGAAGCTCCAAGATAAGACTCTGAAAGAGTTATATTGGAGGATAAAAAAAATGCTAGCATGGTGGTTATTTTAGAAAGTAGTCAATATTCGTTTTGGAGTTATATTGTGAAGTTGATTGGATTGATCTGATCTGGAAATTCCAGATTACATCTTTGCCAGAAATGACTTCGTACAGTTCAGTCTTTTATGCCGTTAATAAATAAGAATCTACAACCATGCTGCTTAGTCTTTCGAGTCGTTAACGAACAAGAATCAACAACCGTACAGAGAAGTAACTTCTGCACAGGGCTAATTGTGATCCTCATACCGGAAATAACATTTTTTACTACTGTGGTAAACCATAGAAGACAATGCTTCAAACATCAGGGGATAGTTAAATTTGTGCAAACAGTGCAGTCTGTTGTGCAAACAGTGCAGTCTGGGGTGCTGTAAATAATTCTACTAGAATTAGGATAAACATTTTGGTTCAGTTTCAGATAAATATATGAATGGACAAACCGGCTGTCCTGCCATGAGAGAAAGATAAGGGGTGGATACCATGAGTCTACAAGGATAGTGAAATCGTAATTCAGAACCTCACCAAATAAGAGATAAAAACACAATTTAGACTTTAGAGTATACCACAAACACATAAACTCCGAATCCTTTTCTTTTGAGAGAATGCCAATCGCAATACCATTTCTTGGCCCTCTAGCCTCCCGCCCATATGTTCCGTGGAAACCGGGTCTCCCGGATCGGGCGATGGCGACACTTTTGGTGTCGTGCACCCTCTTGGGGCATCGTTTTCGAGCACGTTCTGGCTGGAGGGATCTGGTGGTAAAGCGGTGTTACATCTTCCGCATCGATGACGGCGAGTCTTGACGACATGGCGTGCCGGGGTCTCCGTGACAGACACGTGTTGATGGACACGGACGCAGAGCGGTTGTGCTGTCTGGCGTCAGGCCTGGCGAGAGTTTTTCTTTGTTCTACATGCTGGATATGGGTTTGTGGAAGATGGCGGAGGCGACATCCGGAGCGTGCACACAAGAGGCTATCTCCGGAGTTGGCCGATGAGCCAGCGATGGCCTTGTCCGGGGAATAAGGCATCGTTTTTTCATATATCGGTTGTGCTAGTTGTGTTAGAATACACGTACGTGATATTATTAGAGATATACTAGGATCTTCTTGTATCCCAAGTCATTAGGTATCTTGACCACCAAGTCATGTACTGCTATATATACCCCCCACGAGGGTCAGATCAATATAACAAAATATTAGGGTTCTACAACTTTTCACATGGTATCAAAGCGGTTAGTATCATGACGCCGATCCTAAGTCCTACCACAACTTCCGCAACGCGCCGCCCCCTGGGAGATTAATCTCCTCGGGGGCGTGGCACCCGGTCTCGATCAAAGATCAGATCGGTTCTTCAGATTAGTTTTTAGATCAATTTCAAAATTCCAAATTCCATAGATTAGATTCAATATAGCCACAAAATAAATCCCTACAATCTTCACGGTCCTCAAATTTTGACGAAAATCAGTGCAAGATCGTCTTTTCCGGCGGCCAGCGCCCGACGGACGAGATCCGCGCGCTGCCCTACTTCAGCCGCGCCTGCGGCCGCTTAGCAACTAGAAGGCATTGTTTTGGAGAACCTTTTTGCGATCCGGGTGTTGTATTTTGGTGCTGGTTAGAGTGTTGCTGTTGCGAGTGTTCCATCACTCCGACGGGGTCTTTTGTTTTTTGTTTTCTCTCTTTTTTATTTTTTTCTTTGACTGTGTGCATCCTGGATGTCTTTTGATATCTTGTTGGTGCAGAGGCTGGGTGTAATTGGTATCTCTCGATATTAATATATTCTCTTTATAAAAAAAAAGCAACTAGAAGCGGCCATACGCGGGCGATACACGCACCGTCCAAACTCAGGCGCTTCGTTCCACCGCGAGTCTACCAGCGCCGAGATCACGGGTGGGCAGGCATGTGGGTGGCCTCTACTCATCCATCGGATGCATGCATGCATGCCCACACTGGATTCTCTTCCTGTCCATGCAGCTGCACCAGGACTAGTCCAGGAGCCAAGCAACGAGATCGACCAGGCTTGTCGTCCCAGTCGAGCATCAGGTATGGATACGACACGCGCCGCCAGCATACCGTCTACATCGACACGACGAGCACGACTACACCGAGCCGAACAACGACATCAACATGTACGACTACACCAAGATCTTCGTCGAGTTCTACATCGCCAAGGTCTACATCCACGTGGTCTTTGCCACCGCCACACAAAAACCTGCCGCCGCCGCCGCACAATGACCCAAAAACCCGCCGCCGCCACAGATCCCTGCCGCCCCCGCACAATGACCCAAAAACCCGCCGCCGCCGCACAATGACCAAAAACCCACACCCGTCGCCGCCGCACAAAACCCCAAGACACTATGCGCAAATTTTTTGCGCCTCCGGTGCTATAGGCAACCACGACTATGACATCATCGACCACGGCTCCATCATTATCGGCTACCTCGACATCGACACCAAGAACAACGTCCACAACAACACATCGGCAACAACTCCAGTCAACATCATCCGCGTCATCACTTGCGTCCCCGACACTCCCGCTGTGACTGCGGGAGGGAAGAGAGGAGATACAGGAAAGGCACCGGAAGGTGACGGCAGGCACCGCCCTAGGTGACGGACCAGTGCATCAGAGGCGCAGTTGATGATACGGGAAAGGAGGAGACGACATACTTCAACAGACTTCAAAATCCAGTCGCAAGCATTCGTTTCACTCCCGCTACAACTGAGGGGGAATGTTAGAATACACGTACGTGATATTATTAGAGATATGATTAGAGATAGACTAGGATCTTCTTGTATCCCAAGTCATTAGGCATCTTGGCCACCAAGTCATGTACTCCTATATATACCCCCCACGAGGGTCAGATCAATACAACAAAATATTAGGGTTCTACAACTTTTCACAAGTTGTGGTGCTTTGTCATTGTGTAGTGGCTTCGTGTTGTATGATCGTTCGTTGTAAAGCTTTTTGCTAGTCTATGTTGAATAAATAAAATAAATCAATGTTGTATGCATCTCTTCGATGCAGAGGATGGGTAACTCCCCATTTTAAAAAATATGTTATTTCTAGATTCCTTTGGAGGTAGAGGCATTTTCTAAGTACGACGATAGTCAAGGCATGTCAATGAACAAAATTTACGAACTAGGGACCATGCTTTAGATGAATCGATCAAGACTACACAAGTGATTTCATCATTAGTCTTTTCATCTCCCTTTTCGGGGGAGAGAGAGAGAGAGAGAGAGAGAGAGAGAGAGAGAGAGAGAGGGAGAGAGGGAGGGAGGGAGGGAGGGAGAGGTGGCTAAGGTTTGCTGTAATGGCACATTTGACTGGACGCTGCGTCGTATTAAAGGCAGTGGTTCACATGTTGATCGACAGGCCCATGCCGGACATGCGGCGGATAGGGCGGATGCGGACAATGTCCGTTTGACCGCAAATCTGGCCTAAATTTGGTCCGGAAATGGGTCAAATCGGACGCTCTCGCAAACGTCGGTCTGTTTGCGGTGTCTTGTTGGGTCGTTGCTTATGTACGCGTGGATGAGACGGACATTTAAAGACCAAATGGGGGCCGCGTTGATGTTTCCCTTACAATTGTGGGGATAACCACCTTCTCCGCACCCTGATAGTGAAAAGTTGAAAGTGCATGGTTGCCCCCATGCATAGTTTTGGTAATTAATGACAATCTCTATGGACTAATATTTGCATTGAACTCTATGTGTAGGTTGTCCTTTAGCTTGTGTCAAGATCATTTGTTGATCAAGGCCAAGCTTGCTTGTCTCCATGTGTTGGAGTCAAGGTGCTTTGCTTGATCTCCATTTGTTGGAGTCAAGCTCAAGGGAAGAAAAGATTTGTGTTGATCAAGGCTAAGTGCGGGTTGATCGACACTCAAGTCCAAGTGAAGATATGCCGAAGAGTGCTTTCCCCATCTTGGTGTATGGGGGAGCGTCATGTGAATCTTCACCAAGCGAAGCGCAATGAAGAAAGGTGGTGCGTCTTGAGGAGTTGAAGATCGTCTTCATCGACCTCTAGTGGTTTAAGCGCAAGGCAAAGGTATGATCTTGCTAGGGTTTCTATTTTACCGGTCTCATGATGTTTAGTGAGAGACCGGGTTATAGGATAGATAGCCGTACTATCAAGAGGGGCTCTCGACCGAGTATCATGATCGTATCGTTCGTGGAGAGCTCAAACCTTTGCATCCATGCAATCATCTTTATTGGTTCTTATTTGGCTTTTATCCATGTGAGAATTTAGAGCTTGTGTTCATCTCCATACCAAGCTCTAGTTCATCAAAAACAGATCTCATGAATATCTTCTTGCGTTTTTGATATCGGAGGTTTTACCGGTTTGTCTCTTCTACGAGAGGTCAAACTCTCTCCTTATGATTTCCTCCTCACATGATAGACTATGATGTGTATATGCATGATCTTGTAGGGCTTGTGATTATCTTCGAAACAAGCCCAAGATCATAGAAAACGGAGTCTTGATGAAAAACTTGTGCGTTTTCGGTTTTGGAGATTTTGCCGGTTCATCTATGCGGAAGGTTTCACTCTTCCATTTTTTAGCAAAATCTCCATTGCTTGGTTTCAATATTTTTGCTTTTTGTAGGGTAGCTCTTGTCGTCCTCTTTCCAACAAAATTGGATTCACTCGATTCGGAGTTGCCACGCAAAAGTTATTCAGTTTCAGGGTTTGCTGTTTTTCTGTGTCCGGAAGTACCGGCCCCTTGACCGGTACTACCGCTGGGCACTTCCGGTGCCCAGTTCCGGAGCTTCTTCCGCTTGCGAAAAAAGCTACTGGAACGGCTCCAGAAGTAGGCCCGGTACTACCGGGCCGCCGGAAGTACCGGTGGCCTCAGCGGTACTACCGCTCGCTACTTCCGGTGTTTTGTTCCGGGGCCAGTTCCGCTTATCGAAAAGTTTCTGAACACCCGGAAATGTGCATCGGAAGTAAGGGCAGTACTACCGGGCGACCGGAAGTACCGGGCGCCGCAGCGGTACTTCCGGCCCTGCGGGTCTTTGCAAATGACCGTTGGTGCGCTGATTCGTGTAGGGCGGTAGTACCGCCCTTTGGGCCGGTACTACCGGTCCTGCGGGAATCTGCGCCCCAACGGCCAGATTTTTGGGCCACCTATTTAAGGGGCCTTCTTCCCCAATAGGTGGTTAACTCTTTGGCCACCCTTTTGCACTCTCTCTCCTCCATTGTTGCAAATCTTGAGAGCTTGTTTCCTCTCAATCCCTCCAATGATTCTTGCCCAAACTTAGGGATTCAAGAGAGGAGATCTAGATCTACCATTCCACCAATCAAATTTTCCTCTAAGTGAGGGGAACCTAGTGGATCTAGATTTTGGGGTTGCTTTGTGTTCATCCCCTTTGTTCTTCCTCTCTTATTCCCCCCAAAGCATTTGTTGCTTGGTTGGAATTTGGGAGTGAAGGACTTGACCACTTTGTGTGTTCTTGCCTCTTGCATTGGTTGCATTGGGTTGCTCTCCCTACGGTGATACGTGAAGATCGACGTTGAGAAGCTTGTTACTCTTGGGTGCATTATGTCCCCAAGAGCTTTGTGCCTCTTGGGTGCATTGTGTACCCTAGACGGTTTGGAGGTGCCGCGAAGACTTCGAGTTGTGAAGCTTCGGCACGAGTTTGGGAGCCCCCAATTGAGTTGTGGGTGTGTGCCCCAAGAGAAGTTGTAAAGGGCTCCGGAATCCGCCCCGAAGGATTCCGATAGTGGAAGGTGAACCAATCCCTTGGGTGAGGTTCATCGGAGAATAGGGTGAGGCCTTTGTGGCATCTTGAGTAGGCCTCTTGTGGCGAGCTCACACCCCTCCAACGAGACGTACTCCCTTAACAAGGAGGAACTCGGGAATACATCCTCGTCTCCGCGTGCCTCGGTTATTTCTATACCCGAGCTTTACTTATGCAATTTACCTTGTGATAGCCTTCGTGCTTGAAGTTCTTATCTTGCTATCACCTTGTTGCTTGAATTGCTTAGCATAAGTTGTTGGTGCACATAGGTAACCCTAGCATATTAGGTTGTTGGCTTGTTAATTTAATCACATAGTTTTATTCCGCAATTATCAAGCCCCTAATTAGAAAAGGTGTTAATCGCCTATTCACCCCCCCCCCCCCTCTAGGCGACATCTCGGGCATAGTTGTTCTTTCAAAAGTGGAAATAACAACCACCTTCGCACTTGAGATCAAGTAAGTCGGAGAAAAAGAGAGGGTCAGCTGATAGATGAAAAGGGAGGAAAAGAGAAAGAAGAAAATAACGACAATAAAAATATATTAGTGACAATAAGAGAGAGAGAGAGAGTGTGTGTGTGTGTGTGTGAGAGAGAGTGAGAGAAAGAGAGAGGGTCAGAGCCCGGGAGATGAAAAGTGAGGAGAAGAGAAAAGAGAAAATAAGGCATTCGTATATTAGTAAATCGTCATCTTGTGCTACCTGGACGAGACCAGGACATCCATCTCGGCGCCCATGAGGCTTTGCTTGGTTGGGCTGTAGCTGTGGCTTAAGCGGCTATGGGCTGGCTGTTGTGGCAAAGCTGTTGTGGCGCGGAAGCGGTTGTGATGGAGATAGGTCATTTGGCAAAACGACCGTGGACCGGCTGCAAGCTGCGTAAATGTCGGTCGGTGAGAGGACGTGGGAATAGATTTTGGCAGCGGCAAGCACGACAAGTAGTGGAAGTGAGAACAGATTGGGTAGCCGACAGGGCTGCGTCTGCATCGTAGTTGGTGTCGTCGGCTATGAGAGGAATCCTTGTGAGGGCAATGTCTATCGCTCGGGGTGAACTCAGGAACAACGACTCGGGGTGAAAACACTTCAATGGGCAGCGATGGCATTTCTGATGTATTTTGAGAGAACGCGCAAAGGTCCGCTGGACGAACTGCAGCTTTGCTACGGGCGGAAGTACCTCGAGAAGATACTTTGATTAATTGCACTATAAACCGATTCAGGCAAAACAACGGGTCGAAGCTGCCTGTTTGTTTTGACTTTAGCTTTCGGTTGTGAAAAGCGGCTCTAAAAGCCCAAACAAACAAAGCCTAAAATACACTAGCACACTTAAAGTGTACTTGTGCACTAGGCGCATAAAACCATGTAGAATGCTATTGAAGTGTGGATACAAATCTGATTCAGATCTAAAATGCTATTGAAGTGTGTAATTGTGCTCTAGGGGCATAAAACCCTAAACCATGTAAAATGTTATTGAAATGTATTTGTACACTAGGCGCATAAAACCATGTTTATGAAGTCACGAAAATTCTAAAAATAATTGCAATGTAAAGAAAATACACATCTAGGATGCTATTGAAGTGTAGATTCAAAACTTCATAACCAAAAAAGACAAACAAGGTTGTGAATCTCTACTACTATTAAACAAGTGAACATCACTTCCGCTAGATGCACCCGTCAATATAACCCCGAATTATTCTAACAGCTGGATTTGACCCGCCAAACTAAATCTAACAGTGCACATTAACCAATCAAATATCCCGTGTGCACTTAGCATTTTATATTGGCTGAATCGTACTCCACCTCCACCCTGGAGAGGAAAACATCCTGTAAACCGCCATCCTCGATCCGAAGAAAACCATGCCTCCCCTCGGAGCGCTGCCGCCGCCGCCGGCCCGGGCTGCCGCCGGAGAAAACGGCGCCTCCTCTCGGAGCGCTAATCGCCTCATAGCTCGCTGTCGCCGCCGCGGCCGCCCCGGACTGCCGCCGGAGAAAACCACGCCGAGGCCCCATCGCATCGGCTGTGGTGAAGCTTGTTCATCAACCAAGCACGCCTTCCTCACACAATCCTCTCTCTCCTTCAGTCAGGACCAACTGGTTTCGATCAACACAAACCTTTTCTACCATTTTTCCAGGAGACGGCTGCTCATCTCATGCCCACACACACCGCCCGCGGAACGCCCTGCCTTCCCACACGGACGCACTCCTCAAACGTCGCCAGCGCCCGCGGGAGGAATTCACAACCGCGTTACAGCCCAGACGACGATGTTGCCACCGACCGTGGGACGCCACCGCTGCCGCTGCCGCCGCCGCACTTCCCGGGATAGGAAGCCGCCTCGGCACTGCACGACGCCGCACTGCCCCAGCCGCCGCCGCCGCCGCACTGCCCGGTACACAGGATGTCGCCTCCGCACTGCCCCGGCCACCTCCGCCGTCGCACTGCCCAGGCAGGACCGTCCAAGGTATCTGAATTGCTCATCTTAATTGCACTTCTATCTGAATCTTAATTGCCCTTGTACTCTGAATCTGAAGTGCACTTGTACGTATGCTGTCAGAAAAACTGATCATCTGAATTGCATTACCTTGGCTCTGCAATGTGTTGTAATACAGGTTGTACTTTATGCTGTGTATACGTTATATAACCCACAATGTTTCAAGAATTGCCAATTTCTCTAAACCATGATGGTTCAGATGCTAGGTTGGACAGGCTACTGTGATTTGCAAAAGTCTTCTAAAAAGTACAAAAATGATCTTCTTAATTTTATTTGAGAGGGGTTATTCTTTAATATATGTTACTTTTTATGGTCAGGGAAGCAAAAAATACACATGTCATCCTCCAAGCGCATTCATGTCAGGACATAACCAACGGGCAAAACCAAGGTGATTAATTAACCACAGTCGCTACGGTTACCTGCTTATTATTGTGTGACTGTTATTATGTCCTGAAATGGTAAGTTGTGCCATATGTGCATTTCCTAAAGAGCTCAAGAGGCAGATGGATAGAGAGAGGTACAAATTTGTTGAGTAGAAGGAAACAAAGCTGATGATTAATACTTCTCTAATCTGACGTCCGTTTCCTGGTCAGTTTACTTGGTTTCCTATGCTAAATACCTAATGCCTTTTCTTATTTTTTTAATTTTGGTTTCTTATGCTGAAAGCTATGAAACGTATGCCATAATATTTGTGTGATGCAATATTATTGTATTTCTAATGTTGCTCGCATTAGTGATTGGCATTACCCTTCTTGAGGATATACGTCCAAGTATAGTTTATATATGAGGACTTCTCATGCTGGATTTCTCTTCGTGTGAGTTCAGTCCAGATGCTGAAATATTTCTAATACAAAATTACCTTAGAAATTATTATATAGCCGCATTGTTGTTTCTTGGGCTGGCGAAGTTGGATTTGTTACTCTTTATCTTGCCTGCAATTTCTTTTATATTGTGTGTCAAGCCGTACTGAGAAATACTCATAGATTCATGGTATTGAGAAAATTTTCGACAAGAGTACAACTAACCTTACAATGTAGTCATTGAATTTTTTGAGGTTTTCACTTCGATCTCCCTGTCCTGTTGGGGATTAAAAACTTATGCCGAATCATTGCGTAATCAGATTAGTACAATTATTGATGGCTATAACTATAAGAAGTAACTTTTGCCAGCTACTGTGATTGCCCTAAAAAATCCTAAGTGGATTGTTGCTAAGGCATGTTTAGAAGTTGTTCGAACACAATAATAAGTCATTTCTCCTTCAGTTCATTTTCTTCTACCGAGGTAAGAATATATAGTGCATTATTCAGCTTCAGGGTTCATGGAAATCATGTTTCCCTTTGAGATTAATATATGCATTTGACACTTTCCTAATCATACATCGGATGATTGAGATGATTCTTCTACTGACTAGCTACCTCCTTCAAATCATTGTCATGCTATGGACTTCAAACTATATTTTTTGCTTACCATCCTTCCTTGATTACCTTTCGTGTGAGATGATTAAGCGAATGCAAAATTTTCGATGCAAATATAGAGAGCTATATAATTTTTATTGTCAATTCAGAATTCAGATGGAGATTAATGGAAGATTCCATGTAGTCTGCAATAATGGCATGGGCAATATATTTACACTTCTTGCAATGATTTCGCCAAGACAAGAAAATGGGAAACTGCGACATGGGATGCATGCCAAGCCAGCTGTGGAGACTGAAGATGAATCATGCGAGTTTTCAAATGGAGAATCTAGAGGACAAGGATAGTAGAATGTAGGAGCTCAATAGTTTATTGCAAAAACCTCTATTTTTCTTGTTCTTAGCCTAGACGTTTGTAACAATATGAGCACAAAACTTGTGATGCACACTTCCATCTAGCCTATATAATATTTTGATCTGGGGCATTTGCCAGTGCCATGTTTGTAAAAAAAAAAAAATCGATCTGGAACACAGAATTATTGGTGTGATATACTAAGATTTTATGCATTTGTTGATGCGTGCATTGCACGTGCACGATTACTAGTAGTACCAAATTCACATCGAGTCTGAACTTCTATTCGCAAGCCAATTTTTTTCTTATTTCATGATTTAGATGCAAATTTTGAATCTACAAGTCTGTGAAATGGTGTATATATATGTCGTATGAATGTTGATTTTTTTTTTGAATTTTTCTCAAAAACCTTTGGTTTATAAAATGGGGACCTAGGGTTCTCACTAGTACACCTCGAAGAGTGACCTGATATGCCCGGCCATCTCGTGGTATCTTTTTTCCCTCAGACCCATATCGTGGTATCTCGCGTCGCGTACCCGCAGCCCACGCCGCCCATTCCCCAGGCCTACACCTCTCGCACGCTCTTCTCCTCCACCGCATCTCTCCGCTCGCGACGCGGCGGCGCTCACCTCCCGACCAAGAGACGATAAATCGGGGAGACGAGAAGAGAAAATACCCCAAGCTAAATCGCTTCCCCGAATTAAGCTCAGGTCAGCACCTCCCCCGTCTCCTTCCGCGATCTGCACCAGCTAAGAAGAACTCGGATCCTTCTCGGATCTGGCTTTGCTCCGCAAGTTGATTTATCGGAGCGATTACTTAGCCGATCCGGTCTAAATTTTTGGTACAGCCGTTTGAAGCTATATAATCGTGATTGGGGAACCGGAACAGTTCTGGAAGTTTGGTTGGTCCGAGGAAACAAATGGGGGAACGAATCAAATAAATCAGCTTTGTTTCCATTTCTGCCGCTGATACTCTGCATGATGAAATGTCAGAGCAGCGCTACCGGCAGCTTCAGGCCACCAGAACTGAGAGCGTTTCTGTAGGAGCCTCATTTCTTGGATTGGCTGGATTCAAGTTGTAGTAGTAGTATCTTGTCAAATGAGCCAATGTTCCATTACATTAGCGGCTTCCCTCATGTTCACACTAAACTTTGAGAGCATGCTAGATGAGACCTCTCCTGCTATTTTTTTTTTCTCACACGGATAGCACACTGTTTAGTCTGAATGCTTCACCCGCAATTCGAACACGGGTGCGCGAGCTCTAGCCATCAAGCCAGCGCTTGGTTCTCGGAAAGAAGTTAATGAATGAATGTGTAATTATACAATTTTTTCGAAATGGCTATAAGTAATTCTACATAGTTACATACACGCTAAGATGTGCTGCTTCCGAATGGTTGAACGGACTTACTTCAGTACTCCAGCTTTTGAGATTCTGCTTCCAGTGCATTCGGTTCCTAGTTACACAGATTGCTCAATTACATCATAAGCTGCAGATCTTTATAAATTCATACCTTTTAATTTCTCTTGCAGATATCGAGTCGAGGTCGGCTTCTGCTTCACCATAAAGTATTGTTCCTTCTCGCAATTACATTATCTGTAACTAGAATTATTCATATGACAACTGTCGGTCTGTTGCATTTCTGTTTTGTGATTATTCGATCTCTACTGCTTCAGTGCGGGAGAAGGATGCCTGCTGGGAGTATGGCGACAAGCTGGATGGGAACAGGGTCAGGTGCAGATTCTGCCACAAGGTTATAAATGGTGGAATAAGCAGGTTTAAGTTTCATCTGTCTCAAATTCCGAGCAAAGGTGTCAACCCTTGCATCAAGGTGACTGATGATGTCAGGGAAAAGGTGATTGCTCTCATAGAAGCTAAGGAATCACACAGGGAACTCGAGCTTCTCAAGAGGAAACGCGTAGCTGAATTGTCGGTGGTTCCGAAAAGAACATGGGAGCTTCCATCTCAGCCTTCATCTCCAGGTCCATCAACTTCGCCTGCTACTCAGCTCATTAGTCTTGAAGTGCCTGCTCCGGCACCGATACTATCCTGTCCTGCAATCAAACCGCGTCCCGCTCCAGGATTGGAAGCAGAACGGTGCATAGCGGAGTTCTTTTTCGAGAATAAGTTGGACTATAGTATCGCAGATTCCATTTCATGCAGGCATATGCTGGACACGCTTGTTGGACAGGAATTCCAATGGCCTTCAGCAGATGTTTTGAGGACAAAGTGGCTTCACAAGCTTAAGTCAGAGGTATTGCAGCGAACACAGGAGATCGAGAAGGATTGGGTGACTACAGGCTGTACTATATTAGCTGATTCGTGGACTGACAACAAATTGAAAGCCCTGATCAATTTTTCTGTGTCGTCTCCACTAGGGACGTTCTTCCTCAAAACAGTAGATGCTTCTCCACACATAAAAAATCACAGAGGGTTGTACGATCTCTTTGATGAAGTGATTCAGGAAGTTGGTCCAGGCAATGTTGTTCAGATTATCAGTGATAGGAATATAAACTACGGCAATATAGATAAGCTCATCATGCAGAACTACAACACCATTTTTTGGTCTCCCTGCGCTTCTTTTTGTCTAAACTCAATGTTGGATGACTTCTCCAAGATTGATTGGGTTAACCAATGCATCTGTCAAGCACAAACAATCACACGATTTGTCTACAACAACAGTTGGGTTCTTGATCTTATGAGGAAGTGTATGGAAGGGCAGGAGCTTGTTTGCTCAGGGATTACGAAGTCTGTTTCAGATTTCCTCACTCTGCAATCACTGTTAAGGCACAGATCAAAGCTGAAGCAAATGTTTCACAGCTCTGAGTATGTATCTTCTTCATATGCAAATAGATCTCTTAGCATTTCCTGCGTTGAGATCCTCAATGACGATGAGTTCTGGCGAGCAGTTGAAGAGATAGCGGCTGTTTCAGAACCTCTGTTGAGGGTCATGAGGGATGTTTCAGGAGGCAAGGCAGCTATTGGTTACATATATGAGTCTATGACAAAGGTGATGGACTCTATTAGAACATACTATATAATGGATGAAGGCAAATGCAAGTCATTTCTGGATATTGTGGAGCAAAAATGGCAGGTAGAGCTGCATTCGCCTCTTCATTCAGCAGCTGCTTTCCTGAACCCAAGCATCCAGTATAATCCAGAAGTCAAATTTTTATCTAGTATCAAGGAGGAGTTCTATCATGTCCTGGATAAAGTGCTTACAGCCCAAGACCAAAGGCAAGGTATCACTCTGGAACTGCATGCTTTCCGCAAGGTTCAAGGACTGTTCGCCTCTAACATTGCTAAAGAGGCCCGCAGCAACACCTCCCCAGGTTTGTCCCTTGTGCTGAATTTTGCACTTCAAATATTGGCTGAGTGGCTCTGCATTTTGAGGCCCCTAAGCACCAGCCACATTAACATTAGCGCATACAATTTAGTGATCTTAGTTGAAGATCTTGCAAAGTCAGTTTATCTTCTTCTGTGGACGACGACTCTGTTTTTATTTTCTCTTTCACTGGATGTATTGTTTCTTTTACTGTAATTTCTGGTTGATTCTAGTGACATTTCTGCTCAGGGATGTGGTGGGAGCAATACGGTGATTCAGCGCCAGCATTACAACATGCTGCTGTCAGAATAGTGAGTCAGGTCTGCAGCACGCTGACCTTCCAAAGGGACTGGAGCCTCATCCTTCAGAGCCACTCCGAAAAACGCAACAAGTTGGACAAGGAGGCACTGGCCGACCAAGCCTATGTCCACTACAATCTCACGCTCCACTCCGAGTCCAAAATGGCTACGAAAAAGAAAGGGGACGGGGATCCAATCGCGCTGGACCATATCGACATGTCCTCGCCGTGGGTGGAGGATTCGGATAGCCCAAGCCTCACCCAGTGGCTCGACAGGTTCCCGTCTGCCTTGGATGGTGGAGACTTGAACACCAGACAGTTTGGTGGATCCATCTTTGGCACCAACGATCTTTTTGGCCTATGATAGTTTTCACTCTGAAGTCTTACAGTTCGCTGGTTCTGTTGTACAAGTGCTCACCGTATGTCTTCTGATCTTTATTTAGTTCTATCTTGGATAGACTAGATTCTAGATTTATATCAAGGTGAATCATACCTGTTACCCTTAAGTAGGATATATATAACATAACAATGCTGGGATATGGATGATGATACTGAAGGTTTTATGGTCATTTCATTTTCCGAAAAGACGTTCTGTTCGCGTGTCTATGTGGATGTTTTGGTCTTGATCTTAACATGAGAATCCAGGCCATGAAATTGAAAGTTTGATGGCCATGCCTTATTTTTCTGGGTGAAAATATAAAAGATGTTTTGTTAGCAGTTGGTACCTGTCTACCTGTTAAGCATCACTTTTAGTTACTATATTCATGAAAGCCAAAAATTTACAAGATTACAGTGGAAAGAGGATAAGGTGAACCAACGACAGAGGAGAAGCCATCGGTCTTTGTCGACGTTCACCATCAACTCATCAATGTATATCCAGCAATAATTTAGTGTTGAATCATTCAAATATAAAATCCACGATACACGTTGGCTTGATCTTATCCGGTCCCAACATTAAATAAGACAAGCAAAACCCAACGGCCAACGCTATCTCTCTATTCAACATAAAAGCCAAGCAGATCGCACTAGCAGTAGCAGGCAGCAGCGCAGCAGACTTGCACTAGTATTGGCATCAACACACGCAGAAATATCCTCCAGATTTCGGTACATCGTAGGGAGCAGAAGATGGAGGGGAGCAGCACCAGGACGCCGGAGATAACCATCGTTCCGGCGGCGGGCGGTGGCGCCGTCGACGCGGTGAAGGCGGCGAGCAAGGAGCCTATCAGCCCGGGCTCGCCTTCCCCTGTGGCTGACAGCCGTCGCAAGGAGAATCAGGGGGTCATATCCCTGCCTGGATGGAAGCTCGACTCCCTCTGCAAGGAGTCCGGCTCGCCGCCGGCCATAATGGCGCGCTTCCGCTATTTCTGAAGCCAAGCGCCATCTTGTATTTACCATCCTAGCAACGCGCGGGCATCTCGCTAGTACTGTATCCACTAGTGGAGTATATGTAAATTTGCAGCGGCAGCTAGCTCCTCGTTCTGCCGATGTAGAACTCGTATCGTTCCCGCCGGAGTTCTGGTGATCCGACGATCACCGGCCGGCGTTGCTTGAACTTATTTTGTACTTGCTCTCGGAGTTCTCGTGTATAAACCATGTGGATTTTGTGAGTATATGATCATGTGGATTTGCCTTGGCCGTCCTTTTGATGAGCAATTCATTTGCTAATTCTGAGCTAGGTGAGAATTAACTTAGTGCTCGGTCGAGTTATACATCATTGGATTTACATTGCGATTCGTGCACATATGAGCTGCAAGTTGGGTTGTAACTAGTCCTGGCCATGGGCTGGGCCGGCCCCGGAAAAGCCCGCAATAGAAAACCAAGGCCCAGGCCCGGCCTGACCTTGCTGTCGGGCCTAGAATTCAGGTCCAAGCCCGGCCCACGGGCGGAAAATAGAGGAGGGCCTAGGGACGTGGGTCGGGCCTCTTCCTTAAATCGCCCATATTTGAAGCCCAAAACCGGCCCGACCAATCCTTTGGGCTCAAAATACAGGCCGAGGCCCACCAATGAGCCTCAAAACACAGGCCCAGGCCATAAAATTTCGGACTGGGCCTGGGCGGGCTGACCGGGTCGGGCTTCCCATGGCCAGCACTAGTTGTAACTAAAAATGTAACGGACCATTGGATGTGCTTCAGGATTCGTGCTGGTCATGGGTTACAGCTGAGATTCGATGGTGTCATCATTTGAGTGAGAACTAAATTAATTCTCATTCGACCGAGAATTAGTCACACCCTTTGAAAAGAGCATGGTTGCCCCATGTGTAGTTTTGGTAATTAATGACAATCTCTAAGGACTAATGTTTGTATTAAGCTATTCTTGTAGGTGTGTCCATAAGCATTACTTGATCTCCATATGTTGGAGTCAAGGTTAAAGAAAGAAGATTATTTGTTGATCTAGGATAAGTGCATTGAAAAGAAGATCCTATGTAGCCCATGAAGGATGTCGTCTAAGTGGTGATCGCCATCAAGGTTGTGTGGTGCAAGTTCAAGATGATCAACATGAAGATATCACATGCTTGAAGCTTTCCATCCACTTGAAGACAAGTCCAAGTGAAGATATGCCGAAGAGTGCCTCTCCCATATTGGTGTATGGGGGAACTATTAGCGAGTCTTCACCAAGCAGAGCGCAATCAAGAAAGGTGGTCTAACTTGAGAAGGCAAAGATCGCCATCGTCGACCTAAAGTGGATTATGCGCAAGGCAAAAAGGTATGATCTTGATAGAGTTTCTATTTTACTGGTCTCATGATGTTAGTGAGAGACCGGATTATAGGATAGTTAACCGTACTATCAAGAGGGGCTCTCAACCGAGTATCTTGATCGTATCGTTCGTGGAGAGCTTAAATCTTTGCATCCTTGGCATCATCTTTATTGGTTCTTATTTGGCTCTTATCATGGTGTGGTCTTGGTGTTTGTCGTGCTTGTCATGACAAGGCCAAGTTCAACGAAAACGGATTTCGTTTGCGTCTTCTATTTCGTTTTCGGTTTTTGAGATTTTGTCGGTTCATCTATGTAGAAGGTTTCACTCTTCCATTTATTAGAAAAATCTCCCTTGCTTGGTTTCAATATTTTCACTTTTTATTGGGTAGCATTTGTCGTCCTCTTTCCAACAAATTCACTCGATTCGGACTTCATTTGCAAAAGTTGTGGCGGTTCAGGATTTACTGTTTGAATCTGGCCCGGAAGAACACCGGAGATGGTTCGGAGTCTCCGGTCCCACCGGAGTCTCCGGCCCAAAGGACCCGGACTCTCCAGTCCATTGTTTTTCGCTGCCAAGTGACCTTCTTGTGGTGTGGCTCTGGATAGGGGTCCGGAGGTACAGCGGAGATGGTCCGGAGTCTCCTGTCAGCTGGAGTCTCCTGTCAGTTGGAGTCTCTAGTCCACAGGACCCGGAATCTCCGGTCTCAAGTTTTTCCCTGCTCTTTGCCAAAGTGTGGTGTGGCACTGGACTCCAGTCTGGAGGGACACCGGAAGGTTACCGGAGTCTCCGGTCTGACCGGAATCTCCGGCCCCTCTAGACCGGAATCTCCGGTCTATCCCGATGACCCAAAGTGTGGCACGCCTCTGGTGCCCTGTCCGGAGGAAGACCGGAGTTGGGGCGGAGTCTCCGGCCCACTTACATCGGAATCTCCAGTCTGGACAGGCTCCAACGGCTAGTTTTTGTGGGGACCTATAAAAGGCCCCCTTCTTCCCCAAGTGACAAAAGGGTTTTTCTGCAGCACGAATTTCTCTCTCTCCCACCATTGTTAACCTTGAAAACCTTGCCCCCCCTCTCAATCCCTCCAATGAATCTTGCATATTTTTTAGGGAAAAGTTAGAGGAGATCTAGATCCACATTTCTACCAATCAATCTCTCCTCTAAGTGAGGGGAACTTAGTGGATCTAGGTCGTAGAGTTCTTTTGTGGTTCTCCTCTTTGTTCTTACTCTCTTATTCCCCCATAAACATTTGTTGCTTTGTTGGAATTTGAGAGTGAAAGATTTGAGTACTTGTGCTCTTAACATTGCATTTGGTGCATCGGTTTGTGCTCTCCACGAAGATTTGTGGAAGTTGAAGTTTGAGAAGCTTGTTACTCTTGGGTGCATTGTGTTCCCAAAGAGATTGTACCTCTTGAGTGCATTGTGTACCCTAAACGGTTGGTGGTGTCGCGAAGACTTCGAGTTCTGAAGTTTCGGGCAAGTTTGGGAGCCCCCGATTGAGTTGTGGGTGTGTGCCCCAAGATTATTGTAAAGCCTCCGGATTCCGCCTTGAAGGATTCCGATAGTGGAAGGTGAACCTAACCCTTGGGGGTGAGGTTCATCGGAGTATAGGGTGAGGCCTTTTGTGGCATCTTGAGTAGGCCTTTGTGGCGAGCTCACACCCCTTCAACGAGACGTACTCCCTTAACAAGGAGGAACTCGGAAATACATCCTCGTCTCCGCGTGACTCGGTTATTTCTATACCCGAGCTCTTTACTTATGCACTTTACATTGTGATAGCCCTCGTGCTTGAAGTATTATATCTTGCTATCACCTTGTTGTTATCTTGCTTAGCATAAGTTGTTGGTGCACATAGGTGAACCTAGTATATTTAGGTTGTTGGCTTGTTAATTTAAACAACTAGTTTTATTCCGCAATTATCAAACCTTAAACCGTAAAAGTTTTAAATTGCCTATTCGCCCCCTCTAGGCGACATCCTTGTCCTTTCACCCTTCATGATATGAAATTACGAAAGCGGAGTTTAGATTGAAGAATTCACTTGCATGTTCTCCAAAAAGAATCATAGTTACTTCTAGAACGCCGATCTACCAAATAAGAGTATCTCCACCGGCCCCGCACGAAAATGTGTTCGCCGCCCCGAAAATGTTATCGTGGGTGTCCCCAGCAGCGTAACCGAAAGTTTTCTTAAGAAATATAGCACACAAATTTGAAACACATTTTATTTCTATTAAACAGAACGAAATTTAAATAAAAATCCAATCTAACCCAAGATCTGGTCGTCTTTGTCAAGGTAGATGCTGACACCGTCGTAGGGCTCCGGCTACCGCTATGGGACCGGCTGGTCCTCTATCTTCCACGTCGGAGAGTATGTTGGTGCGACGTCCCCGGCTGCTCCACCATCGTCCACGGTTGCTGCTCCAACGATTGTTGTGGCTGCACCTACACGCACAACACTAGGTAGTAGTCGGTGGGTGTCCGACAGATCGAGGGGGTGGCGTGGCGACGCCGTAAAAAAAAGACTCAAACAACGTTTGGGTGTAGCCGGGACAACCCCGTCTGCGGCTCCCCGTAATGGCGACGGGACGCGCCACTCCACCGGTATGCCCTACTCTAGATTCCGATGTGGCTCAAGGTCCGACTCGGTTCTACGCGGAAGTGCGCGTCCCTCCTCCCTCTCATGCTTGAAGCGCTTGAACCACACATTGTAATTTTGGGCGGCGTTGTTGGGGTGGTTCCTCTTCAACACCGACATCTCGATCCATGATGCCGACCGTCAGCTCCACGCCTCAAGGGAGTGGCGGCACGGCTCAGCCCTCGTAGCTGAGGCGCCACCTCTCTGGGAGGATATAGCTCATTGGCACGAGTGGACCAATCCGCGTGAACACATTCGTCTCCTCGTTGAGGAGTGATACGTCTCAAACATATCTATAATTTTTGAGTGATCCATGCTAGTTTTGTGATATTGTCACATGTTTTTACTGTCATTTATATTATTTTTATCCATTTTGTCGGACTAACCTATTGACAAGATGCCAAGTGCCAGTTCCCTGTTTCTGCTGTCTTTTTGTTTCAGAAATTTACTTATGTAAATATTCTCGGAATTGCACCAAAATTTATGGGGATTATTTTTACGCCAAGACGAAGACGGAGTCCGAAGGGCAGCCTCGGAGGCGACCCACAGGGCGCAGGCGGCCTCCTGCCGCGGCCTAGGGGGGACCCGCGGGTGCGACCCGCCCCTGCCCGTGGGGCACTGATTACTACTGGCAGAGTTGACGGGGACTAATCTTATTATGTAACTTTAGTGCGCTCCCCGGCAACGACGCCGGAAAAATGCTTGATGGTGGATATTAATAAGTTGGGTGGTGCCCCAAGTGAAGGCGGAATTGTAGCTAGTAGCAGTTTTCCCTCGTTTAACGAACCGAGGTTTTATCGAACCAGTAGGACTTTGAAATCAACAACGAGGTGAATGTTAAAGATCTCTGACGCTTAACCTTCAACAGACGTGGACCTGCACACACTCAACCAAAATACTTTGCCCCCAACGGCGGAGAGCCTATCACCCAACAGTATTAAGTTGCAAGCAACAGACAATTGCATTAAGTAAAGTGCATGATGTAAGCAATACTAATATCAAAATAGACATTAACACCGCTGTTTTACCCTTAGTAGCAACAGCACACCCTCGCCCTTAGACGTTTCTGTCACTCGTGCCCAGGAACAAAAGGGGGCATGAACCCACTATCTAGCATAAATACCCTCTCTTGGAGATACACATAATCGCTTGGCCAAAGTAACTACGCACATCAGAGAGCATGCAAGAACATAAATTACTCATATAAGAATCATGCACAATCTAAACATAACTTCATAATCCATCGGATCCCAGCAAACACATCACATAGCATTACAATAGTCGATCTTGATCATGTTAGGCAGCTCACGAGATCATAAGACATGAAGCACAAGAGAGAGAGACTACCATCTAGCTACTGCCATGGACCGCTAGTCCAAGGTGAGACTACTCACAAATCATCCCGGAGGAAGGCATGTCGATGAAGAGCCCTCCGGGATCGATCTCCCCTCCGGCAGAGTGTCGGGATCAGCTTCAGATTGGACCCCGAACTAGGGTTCTCGGTGACGGCACGTCGGGGTCGAGTTTCTGGAAAATAATCGCCGCCTCGACGTTTTTAGGTTAATTGTGATTTTATAGGAGTCGGAGGGGGCGTCGGGGTCGAGTTTCTGGAAAATAATCGCCTAAAAAATTATAGATACGTTTGAGACGTATCAGCATCCCCAAGCTTAACTGCTACTCGTCCTTGAGTAGGCAAGTGATAACAAAAAAAATTTGATGAGACATGCTACCAACACAATCTTGATCAAGATAGTAATGCAAAGCACATGAAGTGAATAAGGTGATCCAAAACAATTGTCTATAGTTGACATTAAGCAAACAATGATTAACAAACGCTAGCTAACAAATGCTAGAAACTTTTCATGAATAAGTGCGTTGGAGACATGGAACCATACATAAGGTTTAGAAAGAAGAATTGCGAATTATGTCTCCAATGTAAAGTATCAATCATTCTTCAAAGCATCTAATTAGTCATTCATGAAAATAGCCAAGCTCAAGTCAGGTGTCCTAATCCATCTACTTCATAAATCAACTGTTTCGAAGTCTACTCAACTAGTGCAAGTAAGAAGTGGCTTTGGCACCATGATGTTATGGCAAAAAGAACAATAATGGAGGTTTGGAAGGTCAAAAAGAAAGGCTCAAACAGTGGAGAAGGTAACCACAAGACAGAAGGAAGTCCCGTAGTTGACACTATATGAGGAGTAGTGATTGCCATGCAACGAATGCACATAGAGCTATAAGTGTATGAAAGCTCTCCAATGGAACTAGTGGGGGTGCATCCAACTTGCTTGCTCATGAAGACCTAGAGCTCACTTGAGGAGGCTCATCCTTGGAATATACAAGCCAAGTTCTATAACGTTAATTCTCCACATAGTTATACAAATGAAACATGAAAACTCTCTATAATGAAGTGTAGGTGCTACTATCACAAGTATGGAATAAAGGATAGTAGTGCTGCCCCTTCTCTCTTTTATATTTCTCTTCTTTTTTTATATTGTGGCCTCCGTGGCTCTTTTAAATTTTCTCTCATTGGTCTCTTTTGAACTCTTTTATGTGGCCACTTTAGACTCTTTTCAATATGCTCACAGGTAGGGGCAACACTCTATTTTTACAAGATAATCATCACACTTTTGGTACTCATAACTCATAGGACTAATACATGATGTATAAAAGAAGATATGCATGATCGAGCGTAGTGTGGAAAAAATGTAGAACATGTGGCAAGCCACGCTGCACACTAACTCAAATGATCAAGCAAACTATATGATAATGAAGAACGACATCAAGTCATAATGTAATGATGGATGTTGCATGGCAATGTATCTCGGAACGGCTATGGAAATGCCGTGGTAGGTAGGTATGGTGGCTGTTTTGAGGAAGATAGTTGGCTTATGTGCAGGAGAACAGGATGAAGTTCTCCCACGGAGTTGGATGTACTCGTGAAGTATGCACCAATCTCAATGTGAGAGAGGGCATTGCGCAGCACCGAAGAGGCTAGCAAAATATGGAAGTGGAAGTGCCAACAACCAAAGCTCACAATGCATTTCGTATATTGCAAACAACTAGCAGTTTCAATGTTCCACAAATGGTTAGAGACTGATGTCTACTACACGCTTCTATTCTTGTAGACTTGTTGGGCCTCCAAGCGCAGAGGTTTGTAGGACAGCGGCAAATTTCCCTTAAGTGAGTAACCCAAGGTTTATCGAATCCACGGGAGGTAGAGTTCAAAGATATCCCTCTCAAGCAACCCTGCAATTAAGATACAAGAAGTCTCTTGTGTCCCCAACACGCCTAATACAATTGTCAGTTGTATAGGTACACTAGTTCGGCGAAGAGATGGTAAAATGCAAGTGATATGGATGGTAAAAGGTGATTTTGTAATTCTGTAATAAAAATGGCAGCAAGCAAACAAGTGACAAAAGTGACTAAAAACGGTGCATCAATGCTTGGAAACAAGCCCTAGGCTTCATACTTTCACTAGTGACTACTCTCAACATCATTAACATAATTAAACACATGATAGTTCCCACAAAAATACATGTGTGGTAGACGTTACTCAGAGATCATTCTTTTGTGGATCAAATAGGTCACTATCCGCATCCAAAGATATTACTAACAAACACCACAACCTATTTCTTGAATAGTCTCTTTCTTCAATAACACAAGCATCAAGAAACCTCATGATCTATTCAATCCAACAAATAAAGAACAAACTCATGATGAAGATCCTTCCAATCTATTATCCATAGAGTCACACACGGCACCCACCCTGTCACCGAGGTACCATGATCACAACAGTGGCTCCGGAAATTGTACTAAATAACACCACTTGAGCAACATCATATCCATTACACATAGGGAAACAACATGTATTCAACTACACTAACAAAGCTCATGATCACAACGAAGATCACATCATGGGAGAGAGAGATAACCACATAGCTACTTGTATAAGCCTCAGCCCCGGTGAGGGACTACTCCCTCCTCATCGCGGGAAGCAGCGGTGTTGATGGAGATGGCCCCGGCGGTCGATCCCCGTCCCGGCAGGGTGCCGGAACAGGATCAATCTGACCCCCGAACTAGGGTTTTCGGTGACGGCGTGTCGGGGTCGAGTTTCTGGAAAATAATGGCCACCCCCTCGGTTTTAGGTCAAAAGGGATTTTATAGGCGTCGGAGGGGGCCGAGGCGGTGCCCAGAGGGCAGGGGCGGGCCCCACCCGCGGGTCAAGGTGGGGCCGCGGCTGCTACCCGCCCCTGGCCCATGGGTGCCCCCCTCAGGTCGCCCTTTGGTCCACGGGTGTCTTCCATCGCATAAAAAATCTCCGTAAATTTTGAGGGCAATCCGACGATATTTCCTGTTGTAACTTTTCTGAAATAGAAAAACAGCAAAAATCGGGAACTGACACTTGGCATCTTGTCAATAGGTTAGTCCGATAAAATGCATAAAAATGATATAATTGATAGTAAAAACATGTGACAATATCACAAAACTAGCATGGATCACTCAAAAATTATAGATATGTTTGAGACGTATCAGCATCCCCAAGCTTAACTCCTACTCGTCCTCGAGTAGGTAAGTGATAACAAATAATTTTTTATGAGACATGCGACCAACACATTCTTGATCAAGATAGTGATGCAAATCAAAGGATGTGAATGAAGAGATACAAAACAATTGTCAATAATTCATAGCAAGAAAGCAATGAATAAACAAGTTGAATCATTCAAGCGAAACCTTTCATAAATAGTATGTCAAAGACATGAAAGCAATGTGATCCACATACTTGATTAATTCTCAAAGTTAACAATTCCATGACAAAAGTGTTTGAGAATCAAAACAAAGAAGATGCAAGTTTTAGCAAAAAGCTTCAACTTCCAACGGTAAAGTCAATATAAAGATTCATGTTTAATCTGACAATGCAATATGATCAATGATACCCAGGGTCAATGCTAGATGTTTGCTTTGGTGGATATAGAAGGAAGAGGAAAACTGACTCAACATTAAAAGTAAAAGAAAGGCCCTTCGGAGAGGAAAGCAGGGATTAGTCATGTGCTAGAGCTTTTTTTTTATGAAACAGAAGTAAAACAATTTTGAGACATGCATGCTTTCGTCAACGACTTCACAACAGAGAAGCTATCTAGTCCCCCATAACAAGCAAGGCTTTTAGACTTGTGAGAGCAGCTGGTTTTTAGAGGAGCGAGTACGCTCCTCTTTCTCCTTGGTTTCGCCACTATCCAATGTTTTGAGCTGATTTCTCAGATTTTCATTGCGCGGAGGAGAATGGTGATTTATATTTATATTTTGCTTAAGCTGCTCTCGGGTTGATTCAAGTGAAGACGTAATCCATCGACACCGGGTGAAAGGGGGGAAATGACCTTGCTCGTCACGAGTTATATCTAGCTCTCTACTGCTCCCTCATGAGCTTAAAAACAGAGGCACAAAAAGGAGTATTTTGAATTTTTAAAGATAGCACATGACAAATTTACTTGGAATGGCAGGAAATACCATGCATAGGTAGATATGGTGGACTCAGCTGGCAAGATAGTTTGGCTTTGGGATTTGGATGCACGAGTGAACCATACACTCAGTACAAATTTTTTGGCTTAGCAAAGAAGGTATTTGAAGCAAACATTTAAAATTAACCGGTAACAGAGTAGCTTATGACATTTATCAATCATAACCATAAAAGCTCCACACCGTCTCCAATGTTGACCAAACAATTATTTTGATGGAAAGATTAGCTTAAAAAATTAACAACTACGAAACACCACATAGTTTCAAGTTTTTAACAGTATTTCTTTACTAATCAATTCCACTCAAATACCAGCAAGTTTAAGCATTCATCCTAATATCTCAAAAAAAATGAGAAGTATCAATTATCCACACAATGATCTACAATACTATGCAGGCTTTCGTTTCATTCCAATATCACATGCATAGCATTTTATCATTCTAACAAATCAACCAAGCAACCAAAACAACTCTCTAACAAATATAAGTGAAGAACATGAGAGTTTAACAACAACTACTAGCAGCTCTAAACAAGATAAAAGCTAAAAGCGAGAGCTTACTAGCAAACAAACAGTAGCTAAGAATACTCAACAAGATATAAGCGAAGCAAAGGAGTATTCAAATGAAAAAGCAGAGCGTGTCTCTCTCCCACACAAACAAAGCAAGGAACCAACAAGCATATGACCAGCAAACAAACAAAACAAAACTGAAAGTAAAAAGACGCTCCGAGCATAGCACATAATATGTAAAGTGATAAAAACGAAGTTAAACGAAGACGACCTTATGATAGTCGATGAAGATGAGGGGATGCCTTGGTCATCCCCAAGCTTTGACTATTGATGGTTCTTGATATTCAGAGGGGATGCCATGGGGGCATCCCCAAGCTGAGCTCTGATCCATCCTCGATTTCTTCATATTCCTCTCCTTTGGAACTTAAAAACTCCCTTCGCACAAAACTTCTCATAATTTGATTAGAGGGTTAGTGCTCATAAATTAAAATGCACATGTGTTCAACTCATGACAAATTGCAAACAAACTTCATTAGACATTAACTACTGTTTACTAAGCCTCAATGTGGAACTTTACCCCTAGAGTATCACATATGATGATGGTAAAGAGGCAAATGCAAAATAAAAGCAGAATCTGTCAAAATCTGAACAGTCTGTGAAGATCGAATATTTCGAGGCACTTCTGCAGTTCAAATCAAAAAACTTAAAACTAACTAAAGATAGATAAAATCATTAGTCTTGCTGTCAAAAATTATAAAAAAATATAAAATTCTGGATATTTTAGGATTTTCGTGCAACAGGTGCACAGAATCTGTTTTTTGACAGCAACACAATACCTCGCACTTTCAATGCATTAGAGGCTAAACTTGGCACAACAAACCAAAAAAAAAAGATACAATGAAGTTGCTACAGAGGCAACAACTCCATGACTCAAGAAAAAGAAAAACAAACTGAAAGTAAAAGATGGGTTGCCTCCCAACAAGCGATTTTCTTTTAAGCCTTTTAGCTAGGCATGATAATTTTAATGATGCTCTCATAAGAATAAGAGTTGGAATGTAAAAGAGAGCATCATGAAGCAAATATCAAACACATTTAAGTCTAACTCTCTTCCTATGCATAGGCATCTTGTAAGATAATAAATCATTGGAGCATAAAAACATTAAGCATAGGAAGGCAAAGCAAGTGCAACATTAAAACCTTCAACATAAATAGGGGAAACTTCATAAGATGAAAATTTATATAACCACACTTACCTCTCTCATAATAAATTTCAGTAGAATCATAAGAAAACTCAATAACATAGCCATCACATAAAGCATTTTTCTTATGATTCACATGCATAAAACTATTATTACTCTCCACATAAGCAAAATCTTTCTCATTAGTATTAGTGGGAGTAACACAATCATAATCATCATTGTAATCATCATAAATAGGAGGAATATCATAATCATAATAAACTTTTTCCTCAATAGTAGGTGGACTAAAAATATCACATTCATCATTATAATCATCATATATAGGAGGCATAGTATCATCAAAGCAAATTTCCTCCTTCCAGCTTGGGGGACTAAAAAGATCATATTCATTAAAACCGGCATCCCCAAGCTTGCAATTTTCCATAGCATTAGCAATAATGGCATTCAAAGAAATCATACTAATAACATTGCTACTAGCATGATTATTGTGCAAATAAAGTTCCATAGGTTTTTTAATTTTCTCTTCAAAATCATCATGACCAATTTCAAGATAAATTTTATAAAGCTCTCTAATTTTTTTGTTGTTTTCCATTAAACCAAACTAGTGAAATAAAAACAAGAAACAAAAAGATTCAATTGCAAGGTCTAAAGAAGATACCTTCAAGCACTCACCTCCCCAACAACAATGCTAGAAATTAGCTTCGTCGTCGGAGTGTGAGTACCGCTTACCTTACCTCCCCGGCAACGGCGCCAGAAAAGAGCTTGATGTCTACTACACGCTTCTATTCTTGTAGACTTGTTGGGCCTCCAAGCGCAGAGGTTTTTAGGACAGCGGCAAATTTCCCTTAAGTGAGTAACCCAAGGTTTATCGAATCCACGGGAGGTAGAGGTCAAAGATATCCCTCTCAAGCAACCCTGCAATTAAGATACAAGAAGTCTCTTGTGTCCCCAACACACCTAATACAATTGTCAGTTGTATAGGTGCACTAGTTCGGCGAAGAGATGGTAAAATGCAAGTGATATGGATGGTAAAAGGTGATTTTGTAATTCTGTAATAAAAATGGCAGCAAGCAAACAAGTGACAAAAGTGACTAAAAATGGTGTATCAATGCTTGGAAACAAGGCCCAGGCTTCATACTTTCACTAGTGACTACTCTCAACATCATTAACATAATTAAACACATGATAGTTCCCACAAAAATACATGCGTGGTAGACGTTACTCGAAGATCATTCTTTTGTGGATCAAATAGGATGAGAATTGCGTAGGGCTACAAAAAGCACACCTTAAAGTTCGTATTCCACATCTATGGACACTTCATGCTGTCACTATCCGCATCCAAAGATAGTACTAACAAACACCACAACCTATTTCTTGAATAGTCTCTTTCTTCAATAACACAAGCATCAAGAAACCTCATGATCTATTCAATCCAACAAATAAAGAACAAACTTATGATGAAGATCCTTCCAATCTATTATCCATAGAGTCACACACGACACCCATCATGTCACCGAGGTACCATGATCACAACGGTGGCTCCGAAAATTGTACTAAATAACACCACTTGAGCAACATCATATCCATTACACATAGGGAAACATCATGTATTCAACTACACTAACAAAGCTCATCATCACAACGAAGATTACATCATGGGAGAGAGAGATAACCACATAGCTACTTGTATAAGCCTCAGCCCCGGTGAGGGACTACTCCCTCCTCATCGCGGGAAGCAGCGGTGTTGATGGAGTTGGCCCCGGCGGTCGATCCCCGTCCCGGCAGGGTGCCGGAACAGGATCAATCTGACCCCCAAACTAGGGTTTTCGGTGACGGTGCATCGGGGTCGAGTTTCTAGAAAATAATGGCCGCCCCCTCGGTTTTAGGTCAAAAGGGATTTTATAGGCGTCGGAGGGGGCCGAGGCGGTGCCCAGATGGCAAGGGCGGGCCCCACCCGTGGGTCAAGGTGGGGCCGTGGCTGCTACCCGCCCCTGGCCCCTGGGTGGCCCCCAGGTCTCCCTTTGGTCCATGGGTGTCTTCCGTCGCATAAAAAATCTCCGTAAATTTTGAGGGCAATCCGACGATATTTCCTGTTGTGACTTTTCGAAAATACAAAAACAGCAAAAACCAGGAACTGGCACTTGGCATCTTGTCAATAGGTTAGTCCGATAAAATGCATAAAAATGATATAATTGATAGTAAAAACATGTGACAATATCACAAAACTAGCATGGATCACTCAAAAATTATAGATACGTTTGAGACGTATCAGAGACACCCCGAGAGGGATCGTGGCGGTGACACAAGTGCCCCGTTGGCTTCCCCGACCGTTGTAGTGACTACCTACTAGGGACTTATTTTCAACTTAGTAGAATTCATGACACATTAGCATTGTTGACTTTCAGTTCAGAAAAGTACAGCTCCATGCTTTAATAACACCTCTCCACTAATCAGCTCTAACACCATTAACCAACACATTTTAACCATTAGTTATTTTAGTGACTCAAAACAATTGAAGAGTATCAAATTATCCACATAGTGATCTACAAGACTATGCAGGTTTTTTCTATTTCATACTACTGCCACATGCATAGCATTTCTCCGATCTAACACATTAACCAAGCAACCAAAACAACTCTCCAACAAATATAAGTGAAGAAAAAGAGAGTTTAACTTAACAACTAGCAGCTCTAAACAAGATAAAAGCTAAAAGCAAGATCTTACTAGAAAACAAACAGTAGCTAAGAATACTCAAACAGATATAAGCGAAGCAAAGGAGTATTCAAACGAAAAAGCGGAGCGTGTCTCTATCCCACACAAATAAAGCTAGGATCGAACAAAGATATGACCAGCAAACAAACAAATAAAACTGAAAGTAAAAAGACGCTCCAAGCATAGCACATAATATGTAAAGTGATAAAAACGAAGTTCAACGAAGACGACCTTATGATAGTCGATGAAGATGAGGGGATGCCTTGGGCATCCCCAAGCTTTGACTCTTGATAGTTCTTGATATTCAGAGGGGGTGCCATGGGGGCATCCCCAAGATTGAGCTTTGATCCATCCTCGATTGCTTCATATTTCTCTCCTTTGGAACTTAAAAACTCCCTTCACACAAAACTTCTCATAATTCGATTAGAGGGTTAGTGCTCATAAATTAAAACGCACATGTGTTCAACTCAAGACAAATTGCAAACCAACTTTATTAGACATTAGCTACAGTTTACTAAGCCTCAATGTGGCACTCCACCCCTAGAGTGTCACATATGACAATGGTAAAGAGACAAATGCAAAATAAAAGCAGAATCTGTCAAAATCTAAACAGTCTGTAAAGATCGAATTTTTAGAGGCACTTCTGAAGCTAAACTCAAAAAACTTAAAACTAACGAAAGATAGATAAAAGCATCAGGCTTTCTTTCAAAAATTATCAGGAAAATATATAATTCTGGCGATTTTATAATTTTCGTGCAACAGGCGCACAAAATCTGTTTTTAGACAGCAACACAATACCTCGCACTTTCAATGCATTAGAGGCTAAACTTGGCACAAAAAACTAAAAGAAAAAGATACAATGAAGTTGCTACAGAGGTAATAACTTCATGACTCAAGAAAATCAAAAAGCAAACTGAAAATAAAAGATGGGTTGCCTCCCAACAAGCGCTTTTCTTTAACGCTTTTTAGCTAGGCGCAATAATTTCAATGATGCTCACATAAGAATAAGAATTGAAACGCACAAGAGAGCATCATGAAGAAAATATCAAATACATTTAAGTCTAACCCTCTTCCTATGCATAGGCATCTTGTAAGAAAATAAATCAACGAAGCATAAAGCATAGGAAGGTAGAGAGGTGTTTTAGTAACATGAGAACTCCGACAACCATATTTTCCTCTCTCATAATAATTTTCAGTAGCTTCATGAACAAACTCAACAATATAATTATCACTTAAAACAGGATTTTCATGATCTACAAGCACATAATTTCGGTCCATCTCAAAAATATTGGGATCAAACCTACTTTCAATAGCATTATAATTTTTATTATCAAGTAACATAGGACCATCGTCAACGGAAATTCAATCCTGCTCCCGAGCTCACCAGCTCCTGCTTTTTTGCACGAAAATAAAAAAATAGTAAAACTTCATGACAAAATCTGAAAAAAATTGGAGACACACGCATACAAGTTTTTCACACTCGTGAATTTTTTCGGAATGAAAAGACATCCCCTGCGATCTGTATAAAAAAGACAAAATCAGCTTTTTCAAAAATGTGTTTTTAGATCTATTTTGACACACTCACTTTGTCTTTTTTGTGCATAGCACAGGCGATGTCTTTTCATTCCGAAAAAATTCACGGGTGTGAACAACTTGTATGCATGTGTCTCCAAAAATTTTCAGATTTTTTCATAAAGTTTTACTATTTTTTTATTTTCACCGAAGTAAGCAGGAGCTGGTGAGCCCGGGAGCAGAAACGCCGCTCCCCATCGTCAAGAGCTTTATCATATAGACTTCCTAAGCACAACTCTTCATTATCATGCATCTAAATGGTTGGAGTTAATAAAGGATTATCATAAGATGTAACATCCCAAATTTTTGGAATGTTTTAAAAATCAAAAAAATTTAAAACTTTTGTTAATAATTAAATAAAGTCTCCAAAAATCAAGAAAAGCTTTTATAGAAGATTGTTTTGACATCTTCAAAGTTATATTTTAAATTAAATATTCCTTTATCTTCAAATCTCTATTTTAAAGTCTTGGAAATAAAATATTTAAATGGGGTTTTCAAATAGTATTTCCCCCTTTGGTTTATTGTTTTAAAAAGGAATAATATGGGGATATTATAAACCCTATTTCATTTGTGGAAATAATTTAAATACTTTTCCAAGCTTTGTTTTATAAAAATGTTTTATCTTAAATTATTTTAATATGAAAATGAGTTATCATTTGGAATGATATTACTCATAGTATCCTCTGGTTTTTAATTAAATATTTTGGGATATTTATAAACCTTAATTTGGAAATTTCCCAAATAGCCATATAAGGCAAATTTGACCAAAACGGTATTTTGGTAATTTTGTTTTGACCAAAAATAGTTCCTAAATGTCTATTTTGACTATTTGGAATTTTACAAATTTATTTGACTTGATTTGGAGGCCTAAATCAAAAGTTATAAAAGAAAACACAAGATAAAGAAAAAGA
This sequence comes from Puccinellia tenuiflora, assembly GCA_012064385.1. Lineage (NCBI taxonomy): Eukaryota > Viridiplantae > Streptophyta > Magnoliopsida > Poales > Poaceae > Puccinellia > Puccinellia tenuiflora. The sequence continues at coordinate 393,220 of QRDG01002157.1, read as the reverse complement.
AAAAAATCGCTGATGTCAGCGATGACGTCATCGTCTTCAATCTCCACTACGGTAGTGCTGCCGATCGATCTTCCTCTTGATTGCGTTCGTTTGAAGCCACCATTCGCCTCCCCGATCCCTCCACCTTAAAGCCCACGACGCCCTCCTTCTTTCCCCTCTCCCTCCCCTTCGAATCGTGCCCTAAGTCCGTCGAATTTCTCCACCGGAGCTCTGTGGGTCCGCCGCCTTTTTTCTTCGTTTCCGGCCGACACAGTGAGTTTCCGCCGCCGATTCTTGGCCGTCGTCCTTTCCCTCGCCCTTGTGCACCCCAGTGACATCAACTTTGGATTTTTCCTGCAGCTAAACATCGAGCGTGAGCTCGACAGGATCTCGCCGCCGTTCCGTCACACTTCGGCCGCTCTTCCCCTTCCCGGATGGTGGATATCGAGACGCCGAGCACGCAATCCTCTTCACCAAGTCGCACCGTGTCCGTATCAGCCCTCTGCGCAACCAGCGAGCCACCGGAACGACGAAAGCATCCGCGCCTGGAGCTCGCCGGCGCCACCACCAACTCCAGCCGCTCCTTGCCTCTGTTCAAGGACGCATGCGAGGACGCCACCGTGCCAACGACCCAACCTCGACGGTCCGCGACTCGTCGTCGTCTCCTTCGTCTCCGAGGACCACCGAATCGTCATCTCCATCAACGCCCGAGCGCCTCCGCCAATGTCCGGCCATCTCCGGTGTACCGCACCACCATGGTATGAAACCCTAGCTCCCTGTCCATCCGATCTAGAAGCAACGGCTCCGATTAGATCGATTTAGGTCGAACCGGTATGGATAGATCAGATCCGTCCGATCTGGATCAGACGCACCAGATCCGCTAGAGCTGAGCCGAGCCGCGGCTAAGCCAAGCCGCAGGCTAGGCCGAGCCAAGCCGAAGCCAGCCAATCCCAGCCCGCCACTTGGCCCAGCAATTTCTGGATTTATTCCCGAATTGTTTTAAATGGCCTTTTTGCAGAAAAACCCCCAGATGTTTGAACTATCATAACTTTTTATTGGTTTGGCCAAATTTAACAAATTTTATATTTTTGGAAACCTCATGATCTGTAGATTATTTTAGACCTGTTAGTTTTAAGTTTTTCCTTAGTTAAATTATTCAAATTTCAAATGTGTAATTTGAGTAATTTTGGCATAACTTTAGTTTTAAAATAGCTTTTTGAGTACATCCAATTGGGTTAGCTTTGTATAGATGTCCTCTGTCCAGTAAGACCTTTCCCAAAATTTTATAAAATGTTTTGAATCACTGTTTTATATAAAATTGTGTTTATGCTATTTTGGGAGTGTTAAAATGTTTTTGTTATTGCTTTAATTGTTTTCTTTTGGGAAAATGTTTTGAAATTTAGTCCTCTGACCAGTAGACCCAAAACCCTTTTTAGTTGAACCATTTCATCATGAAAATGTGGAAATTGGTTTAAAATGTTTTAGTGACTTGTTTTGTAAACTTTGACCCAGTTTTGTAATTTGACCCAAAATTCAAATTGTAAACCTTGGACTTTGACCTACCTCATCATAATACTTCTTTTTGTATATTGAATTATGTGATGAACTTGGACCATCAACCTTGTTGTTTTATTGCTGTCCATGTTTTGTTTGTTTTATTGATTATTGTATTGTTGTTTGTTTATTGCTATCTCTTGCCTTGTTTAGAGTGAACAGAGTGCTCCAAGATACGTTGAAAAGAGGGTGTGAGCAACGACAAGTTTTTCAAAGGCAAGTGATGCTCACTGCATAAATTTCCTAAGTATTTTGATACGCATTGTAGTTTACTTTTTCTAAGTAGAATTGCATGTCAGGTTTTATTACTATGCTATGCTAGACCTGTTTAGTATTACTCCAAATATTCCTAAGTGTCTAGCACCTATATAATAACTTAGTATATATTAGCGTTGCTACGCTGAAAATGTTTTCTAAAAGTAAAAGGGATGAAAATTCCACTAAGTTAATGAATCACCTGGGTGGATTTGGTTTTTGCTCTACCGGTTGTTTAAAGTTGAGTGGCTACTCAGGGCCATTTCCATGGTTACCTGAGTATGTGCACTTGTGGATGGCCACCCAGGAACAAAGAGATTTGAATTTACTCAATGTGAAGATTGCTTCCAGTGCAGCCACTAGGTATTATGGCTCTGCCTTGACTAAGTAAGTTCTAGGAACCTGATTCTGGCAGTTCTCAGCGGATGAATGTCTTGTATGGGTCTGCCTGACGAACAGGGGACTGGTTCCCAAAGGTCTCGTCTTCATCTTCCTTTCCTTTTCACTTCAAGAAGGTCAAGGACATAATGGGTTGATGAAGTCTTGTGGTGAAAGTGCACAACCTCTCGAGAGTGTCAAAACTATGATCATAGCCGTGTCCCCGGTTACGGACAATTCTGAGCAGCTGAACAAGGATGTCAACTGAAGATCTCAACATTCCAATTTCTCTAAGTTAAAACTTGATGGTTGAACAAGAGTAGTTGAGACGGTGGTTTTCATGCCATGAAAGTCTTGTATAGTTGAAAAGAAGTTTTACAAAGAGTTAGGAAAAAGTTGGCTTTCTGCAAAATAGCCTTCAACTCCACCAGCCAAATATGCATATAGCTATTAGGAGTTTGCCTTTATGCGTCCACAAGTATCACTTGCCAGATCCATTCCAATGGTTCTGACCAATTTTTGGCTGCAACGCTTTTACTGTTGCAGGTTGTTCCGATGACGAGTAAGGAACGCTTTTGGGTTTCGAGTCTGCAACCAACATGTTTGCCTGTGGCACATGAAGATGATGAGGCTCCATGCTATTTTAAGTTTTTCCGCTGCTGAACTTTGTAATATGCTAGCCTTTGGCTATGCAACTTGTAAAGTTTTATTCTTCTGGATCATCGATGTAATAGATATTTGACGCAATTGCATGATATTACATCTTGAACTGTGGTGCTAGCTATTCGATCCAGGGACTAGCACAATAACACAGGGATCTTGGCCTATTTTAAAAGGGCAGGATCGCTACAGATGGTATCAGAGCACTGTGTTGCCTGTAGGTTCGAAACCCTAGGTTTGGATTAGAACTAGGAAAAGACCTAGAATTGAAAATCTATTTTATTCAATCATATAAAAAAGAAAAATATTTGCAAGTGTCTTTTCTCATACTCTCATCTATTATTCACTTTGTAAGACATCTTTACTCATTCAAATGGACCTTATTGGTGGATTCAACTCAACTGATGTTAGACGATGAAGATCACCACAAGACAAGTTGTGCTACACTGAAGGTCGAAGAAGAACTTAAAGAGATTCAATGAAGAAATAGATGAGACCACCACTTTAGCTAGCTTGCTAGAACAACGATAACGTGATAGTGTATTGATCATACTTAGTGAGTATGGTTGTTTGTTTGTTTGTTTGTTTGTGTGAGAACCTTGTTGCTTGATGCTTGCTGGACGTTGGTTGTAAGATGAATTGCCTTGATCTTCTGGTTAGGGGTAGAACTTCCTTTAGATTCTTGCTATCTCTACTCATCCATGCTAAACTAAACAGATGTCCCAGCCAAATCTCAACAACCCGGTGATGCCTACACTACAAGAGTTACTAGATGCACAGAATCAGATGAATCAGCTGATGACACAAGACCTAGAAGATAACAAGAACATTCCAGCACCACCACCATCTCAAGTGGACATGCTGATCAGATTCTTAAAGCTTCGACCTGAATTTTTTTCAAGAACTGCAGAACCTATTTTGGCTGATGATTGGCTTCGTTCAGTGAATAAAGATCTAGTGACCATCGGATGCACAGATGCTGAGAAGGTTAGATTTGCGGCACACCTACTAGAAGGACCTGCAGCAGACTGGTGGGACAGCTACCAGATCACACATCCCATTGAAGAGATGACATGGGAATTGTTCCAAGAAGGATTCCGTGCTGCACATATTTCATCTGGAGTGCTGAAAATAAAGAGGGATGAATTTTACGAGCTCCGACAAGATGACCGAAATGTAATAGAATACATTAATGAGTTCAATAATCTGGCGCGCTACGCACCGGATGATGTTGATACAGAGACAAAGAGGAAAGAAAGGTTTCTAAATGGTCTGAATGACAAGTTATCCATCCTATTGACAGTTGCCCATACTCCCGACTACCAGTCATTGGTCGACAAGGCTGTAGTCTTGGAAAGCAAACTGAATCAAGTTTCGAGCAAGAAGCGAAAGTTTAGTTTGGAAAAGCATCACTCAGAATCACAGCAGGAATGGCACACTTCACATGACGAACATGTTCATCTTGAGTTCAATTATCATGAAGACAATAACCACCATTGTCATAATATTCATAGACATGACCTTCATAGCGAAAATGACCACCACATCGATCATGACCACCACATCAACCATGACCACCATAGCCCCATCAATATTGAGAGGTTTATGACATCGAAGATGAGCACATCATGGGAGAAAACAGTCGTCAGAACACCCACCCCAAACCCAACAGGAATGACCTCAGTCAGGTGGAGTGTTTCAAATGCAAGAAAATGGGACACTATTCTTGGGACTGTCCAAAAAAGAAGATTAGTATTGGGACCAAGCCAACTCAATTCCGAAAGGGACATGTGTTTTCTATAAACATGGAGAGAGTCCTCAAGAGACCAAACCCAGTTATTGAGGAATTGTTGATCAACTCATGTTCTGCATTAGTACTTTTCGATGCTGAGGCTACACATTCATTCATATCAAAAGACTTTGTGAGTAAAAATAAGATATCTTATCAAGGGATTAGAAGACCCATCAGAGTAAGCTCTACAGAAGGGAAGAGACCAGCAAACGCGGTATGCCAAAACATGACCTTGGAATTTGAGACACACAAGTTTCCAAGCGAGTTGTTTGTGCTAGACTTGCAAGGTTTTGATATAATCATAGGCAAGGACTGGATGTCTAGGTATGAAGGTCAGATAGATCATGCTAGTAAAGCTGTCACACTCACCACACCAGAAAAGAAGCGGATCAGATATCAGTTTAAATCAAGAAGCAAAGAAACCAACTGAGTTTTCATGATGAGTTTAGCCAAGAAGAAGTACCAGAGTCAACGGAAATGTTCCGAGGATGTAATAAATGCCAATAGTTATATGTAAGTGGAAGAATAAGTACTGTGATGTAAGAGTGGTGTAATGTCGATGTAATAACCACAATTTGTGAGGATGAATGAAGCTTGTGGCGACTCTAGTACGCCAAACCTTTTTTGAAAAATTATATATTGTTGTGAAGCCTGCTCGTCATATCAGGGATGAAGACATATGACGAGGCTGAGACTCGGCAAATCCCTGGGTCGAGTACCCCGGGTTGATTGAGGGGGGAGAGAGATGAGCGCTGGTGATCACGAGGGCTAACAGGCGAGGCGTTTACCCAGGTTCAGGCTCCCGGAGGATAAAACCCTACTTCCTACTTGTCTGGAATTGATGTTGAGTGTGGCTACAATGGCGAGATGGCAATCTCGCTAGGGTTTGAGATGGCGGCTATGAGCGTGAGCGTATCCGTTACCCTAGACGAGGGACCCTCCTAGCCTTTATATGGTAGGCTAGGTCTCGGGTGAACGGTGCCGATGGCACTTACAAGACGATCGAGGCTGATGAACTAACGTCGACTATCTTGGGCCGCACGTCGTCCTCCTTGGGCCTTCCTTGGGCCCTCGTCATAAGGCAGATGTTCTTGGCGTGACCCAGGTATCACCACCGTGGGGTAGAAGAAGAGTGACCCCACGACAGTAGCCCCCGAGTGCTTAGTCGAATCGTAAAGTCGGGTAAAGGACTCCTTCCTTCTGGGCACGCCACCAGGTTCCTGAAAGGAACAGATAAAATTGGTCGACTCCGGCCGTTCAGGGCTCATGGAGGATTCCTTAGTCGAAACATCGACTGCAGGGTAAAAACTGCGAGTATTGCTTTGGTCGGTGATTTTTCGACTGCGATTGTTCTGAGTCATTCAGGAGCGCGTACAGCGCTCCCGATGGGAGTAGCCCCCGAGATTAAGCTGAATTGCTTGCAATTGAGGTTAAACTCAATTTTTTCTTCAGTCGAAAAAGCCCGCTCCCGATGGGAGTAAAGAAGAGACTCGAGCTGACGGAGTCGCAACTGGCTTTGCGTGACTTACTTTGTACTCGGCCGGTTTGGCTTACTGCTTTGAGATTTACTCAGCTCATGGAGCTTACTGAATTTCTTTTCCACTCGAATGGACTGTCGAGTCTATTCAGCTCTTAAAGCTTACTGTATCTTTGTTGCACTCGAATGAATTATCCGGGTGCTCCCTCAGCCCGTTGGCTTACTTGCTACGCCTCCGCAGGTGACGTCAGCACTGACGTTTTTGGCACACTCTGTGTCCGATGGGAGGTGACAGGGTGGTCCCACTGTCAGTATTTCCAAGTGGAAATATGAGTGTATGTATGCCGAGGTGGGGGTAGCCTCCGAGTGAATAAATTGTATCTTGTAGACTTCTGTAAACCTGTATGGCGCAGCCCCCTAGCGGATCGAGTGCGGCCGAGGTATGTCGAGTCAGGCCTGTGCGGCGCAGCCCCCGAGTGCTTCGAGTGCGGCCGAGGAGTTTTCGAGTCAGACCTGTGCGGCGCAGCCCCCGAGTGCGTCGGGTGCGGCCGAGGTTTTTTCGAGTTAGACCTGTGCGGCGCAGCCCCCGAGTGATTCGAGTGCGGCCTAGGATGTTGACTTAGGCCTGTACGGCGCAGCCCCCGAGTGCGTCGGGTGGCGGCCGAGGGTTTTTCGAGTTAGACCTGTATGGCGCAGCCCCCGAGTACGTCGGGTGGCGACCTAGGTTGACTTAGACCTGTACAGCGCAGCCCTCGAGTGGTTCGGGTGGCGGCCGAGGATTTTCTAGTTGAACCTGTACGGCGCAGCTGTGGCGGCCTAGGTTTTTACTTAGACCTGTACAGCGCAGCCCCCGAGTGGTTCGGGTGGCGGCCGAGGATTTTCGAGTTGAACCTGTATGGCGCAGCTGTGGCGGCCTAGGTTTTGACTTAGACCTGTACAGCGCAGCCCCCGAGTGGTTCGGGTGGCGGCCGAGGATTTTCGAGTTGAACCTGTATGGCGCAGCAGTGGCGGCCTAGGTTTTGACTTAGACCTGTACAGCGCAGCCCCCGAGTGGTTCGGGTGGCGGCCGAGGATTTTCGGGTTGAACCTGTATGGCGCAGCTGTGGCGGCCTAGGTTTTGACTTAGACCTGTACAGCGCAGCCCCCGAGTGGTTTGGGTGGCGGCCGAGGATTTTCGGGTTGGACCTGTATGGCGCAGCCCCCGAGTGCGTCAGGTGGCGGCCTAGGTTTTGACTTAGACCTGTACAGCGCAGCCCCCGAGTGGTTCGGGTGGCGACCGAGGATTTTCGAGTTGAACCTGTACGGCACAGCTGTGGCGGCCTAGGTTTTGACTTAGACCTGTACAGCGCAGCCCCCGAGTGGTTCGGGTGGCGGCCGAGGATTTTCGGGTTGGACCTGTATGGCGCAGCCCCCGAGTGCGTCAGGTGGCGGCCTAGGTTTTGACTTAGACCTGTACAGCGCAGCCCCCGAGTGGTTCGGGTGGCGGCCGAGGATTTTCGAGTTGAACCTATATGGCGCAACTGTGGCGGTCTAGGTTTTGACTTAGACCTGTACAGCGCAGCCCCCGGGTGGTTCGGGTGGCGGCCGAGGATTTTCGGGTTGTACCTGTATGGCGCAGCTGTGGCGGACTAGGTTTTGACTGAGACCTGTACAGCGCAGCCCCCGAGTGGTTCGGGTGGCGGCCGAGGATTTTCGAGTTGAACCTGTATGGCGTAGCTGTGGCGGCCTAAGTTTTGAGTGTTGAGCCACCCGCGTGCAGATCCTGTGAGCATCAGCTGGATGTATTGCATGGCTGTAGTCGAAGTACCGCCCTGGCAACTGCAGGCTACGAGGTAGTCCTCCAGCCAGTCTCTCGGGTCCTGCTTTCCGTCGTACTTGACCGCTTCTGCCGTGAGCTTGAAGCCCTTGGGCATTCTTGTGTCGCGGATGTTGAAGCTGAAGCATGCGGCGCCGCGTGGCTCGAAGTCGCTATCGTCGCGGTCGTCAGCATTGGGTGTGCTGACCGTCCGCTGGGTGCGGCTGCGGTCTACCGTCCTCTGTGTGATGACGTTGCGGAGGTCTTCGCCTGGCTGCGGCTGTAGCAGTTGTCTTGGAGCTGGGCCTGCGAGTGCTGCGGGTTCGCGGTCGCGGCGATCCTGATTTTTTTGCGCCTTTTCTGTTGGCGCCTTGTTCGCCAGAGCTTCTTCAACTGCCTTGATAGACATGATCTGTTGCTTGTGGAGGAGAGCACGGGCGTCACTCTCAGGCGGCTGCGTTAGTCGCAGGTATGTTTCGACTGCCATGAGGGCAGCTCCGGGTGTTTTGGGGACGGGTATCCCGTCCGCGTCTTCAGTCATGTATGACGATTCGAGGTTGTGGGTGATTCCGGCGCGTTCGGCCTCTGTCATCCGGGGCACGCGGGCCCTGTGGCGTCTTGCTCCTTGCGAGACCTCTGTCGAGGCAGCATTGAATGAATAAGCGGCCCTCCTGGCACTCGACGCGTCGGCTTCCTCCTTGCGTCGGAGTAGCTCGGCCTTCTCTGCGCGAAGTCGTTCACCTTCCTTCCGCAGCAGGTACTGGACCGCCATAAGGTCCTCTCGGGGTTCGTCTGGTGGGGGGTACGTGCCCTCCTCAACGTGCTTCAGGGCTCTGATTGCCATGTCGCGGGTGATGGTGAGTCGCGTCACCTGGTCCGGCATGACCACCTCCAGTGGATATGCGGGTTCGTCGCCGTTGGCCCGCGACGGGCCGGCCATGTAGACTTGTGCGGGGTAAATCCGGGAAGTGGGGCTGATGCTTCCACTGCTGCTTCCTTCGTCCGAGCCGTGCTCGGAGTCGAAAATGGCTGCAACGTGGTGGGTACCACGGTCGCCATTGAGGCTCTTTCCGTAGAGTTTCGCGACCTTCACCGCGGACGCGAGGAATGGAGTCGCTGTCGTCGACGCGGGTGCGATTGGCTTGCGGACGATCTCGCGGCGCGAAGGCATGGCTGACGTAGTCGGAGTCGATGTAGATCTTGGCCTTGCCCGCGACGCGATCAAGGTAGTCGAAGTAGACTTGATCCGCGCAGGGGTCACAGCCTATGTGATCTCCTTGGCAGCCGGAGATGCGGGTGTCGTGGTCGCGTTGGGCGCGATCTCTGCCATGGAGGCAGTTGGTGTAGTCGAGGCGAGCGCGATCTTCGCGGCAGTCGAAGATGCGATCGCCGCAGTCGCGGTAGATGCGATCACGGCAGGTGATGACATGGTCGTTGTAGTCGTGGCAGATGCTATCTTCGCGGCAGTCGAAGATGCGATCGCTGCATTCGCAGCAGATGCGATCTCTGCGTCGGGTGAAGGCATGGTTGACGTAGTCAAGGCAGATGCGGGTGTCACCACCGCGCGTAGCGCGGCCGCCGTAGATCGGAATGTTCCGCGGCTGTCTATGAGGTAGTGCATGGTACCAAAGGTGGTCCACATACCTTCACGCAGTTCAGCATACACCGAGCGATGGGCCGGCGGGTGGCTGACATACTCGAAGGAGCCGAAGCAGATTGGCTCCCTGGTGCAGGCGTCGATCTTCAAGGTTGATGGGGCCGGTGCGACCATGGTTCCAGCGCTCGTTCTTTCCCACAGACGGCGCCAATTGACGAGGCTGAGACTCGGCAAATCCCTGGATCGAGTACCCCGGGTTGATTGAGGGGGAGAGAGATGAGCGCTGGTGATCACGACGGCTAACAGGCGAGGTGTTTACCCAGGTTCAGGCTCCCGGAGGATAAAACCCTACTTCCTGCTTGTCTGGTATTGATGTTGAGTGTGGCTACAATGGCGAGATGGCAATCTCGCTAGGGTTTGAGATGGCGACTATGAGCGTGAGCGTATGCGTTACCCTAGACGAGGGACCCTCCTAGCCTTTATATGGTAGGCTAGGTCTCGGGTGAACGGTGCCGATGGCACTTACAAGACGATCGAGGCTGATGAACTAACGTCGACTATCTTGGGTCGCACGTCGTCCTCCTTGGGCCTTCCTTGGGCCCTCGTCATAAGGCAGATGTTCTTGGCGTGACCCAGGTATCACCACCGTGGGGTAGAAGAAGAGTGACCCCACGACAACATGACGCTGAAATGGACAAGCTAAGACAACATGGAAAGCGTGTTTCCCACTGAGAAGGATCACCAAAGAAGCAATAGCTTGTGAGCTAGCGTATGCAGGAGTTTACGCAACCCAATAGTTTTAAAGGATCGATAGTTTAGTCGAGGTTGTCCTGCACATGGGAAACTTTCTGTTAGACAAGTGAGGATGCCCGAGAGATAGACTACGTGATTTACCTATCTACATATTGAGGAAATGATACGGGTGCAGGATGGACTGATCACCATTCCTACTACTCATGTTATTCCCCTCACTATTTGGATTGATAAATCTGAGTGACATACCTATAAGAGAGACGACGTTGATAAGCCTGATTCGTAGGAGGATAATATATTATAACCCTATGTGAGGCAAAAGTTGCCGAAAAGTAAGATATTCGGTGAGGATAAACCACAACTCTCCTGAAGAAGAAGAAGAGATTCGGCAATGAAAGTTTTGACCTACCATGAGAGTTTCGTTAGAATTGACGCTTTGTTTGCAGTGAAGGTTGCCAGCCTAGAGAAGAAATATTTCCGGAGACATCACATGGATGAGGATGTAATATGTCAAGTCATATTAAAGAGAATGGTATCCGAAGTTATCTAAAGAGACACCCACCTATTGGAGACGGAGCACTTCATGAGTGTAAGATATAGTTGACTCCAGTGAGACAGAAAGACTAACCCGATGGACCCTAGCCCGAAGGAAAGAGTTCAAGACTGCCTACAAAAGTTTCTTTTAAGGGTGGTAGCCCACCCAGTTGCCTAAAACCCGGATAACCTAACCCATCTTCCTTTCTAGCCTCTCCGAATCTCGGGGACGAGATTCCTTTTAAGGGTGGTAGGATTGTAACATCCCAAATTTTGGAATGTTTTAAAAATAAAAAAGATTAAAACTTTTGTTAATAATTAAATAAAGTCTCCAAAAATCAAGAAAAGCTTTTATAGAAGATTGTTTCGACATCTTCAAAGTTATATTTTAAATTAAATATTCCTTTATCTTCAAATCTCGATTTTAAAGTCTTGGAAATAAAATATTTAAATGGGGTTTTCAAATAGTATTTCCCCCTTTGGTTTATTGTTTTAAAAAGGAATAATATGGAGATATTATAAACCCTATTTCATTTGTGGAAATAATTTAAATACTTTTCCAAGCTTTGTTTTATAAAAATGTTTTATCTTAAATTATTTTAATATGAAAATGAGTTATCATTTGGAATGATATTACTCATAGTATCCTCTGAATTTTAATTAAATATTTTGGGATATTTATAAACCTTAATTTGGAAATTTCCCAAATAGCCATATAAGGCAAATTTGACCAAAAGGGTATTTTGGTAATTTTGTTTTGACCAAAAATAGTTCCTAAATGTCTATTTTGACTATTTGGAATTTTACAAATTTTTACAAATTTATTTGACTTGATTTGGAGGCCTAAATCAAAAGTTATAAAAGAAAACAGAAGATAAAGAAAAAGAAAAAAATCGCTGATGTCAGCGATGATGTCATCGTCTTCAATCTCCACTACGGTAGTGCTGCCGATCGATCTTCCTCTTGATTGCGTTCGTTTGAAGCCACCATTCGCCTCCCCGATCCCTCCACCTTAAAGCCCACGAAGCCCTCCTTCTTTCCCCTCTCCCTCCCCTTCGAATTGTGTCCTAAGTCCGTCGAATTTCTCCGCCGGAGCTCCGTCGGTCTGCCGCCTTTTTTCTTCGTTTCCGGCCGACACAGTGAGTTTCCGCTGCCGATTCTTGGCCGTAGTCCTTTCCCTCGCCCTTGTGCACCCCCGTGACATCAACTTTGGATTTTTCCTGCAGCTAAACGTCGAGCGCGAGCTCGACAGGATCTCGCCGCCGTTCCATCACACTCCGGCCGCTCTGCCACTTCCCGCATGGTGGATATCAAGACGCCGAGCACGCAATCCTCTTCACCAAGTCGCACCGTGTCCGTATCAGCCCTCTGCGCAACCAGCGAGCCACCGGAACGACGAAAGCATCCGCGCCTGGAGCTCGCCGGCGCCACCACCAACTCCAGCCGCTCCTTGCCTCTGTTCAAGGACGCACGCAAGGACGCCACCGCGCCAACGACCCAACCTCGACGGTCCGCGCCTCGTCGTCGTCTCCTTCGTCTCCGAGGACCACCGAATCGTCATCTCCATCAACGCCCGAGCGCCTCCGCCAATGTCCGGCCATCTCCGGTGTACCGCACCACCGTGGTATGAAACCCTAGCTCCCTGTCCATCCGATCTAGAACCAACGGCTCCGATTAGATCGATTTAGGTCGAACCGGTATGGATAGATCAGATCCGTCCGATCTGGATCAGACGCACCAGATCCGCTAGAGCCAAGCCAAGCCGTGGCTAAGCCAAGCCACAGGCTAGGCCGAGCCAAGCCGAAGCCAGCCAATCCCAGCCCGCCACTTGGCCCAGCAATTTCTGGATTTATTCCCGAATTGTTTTAAATGGCCTTTTTGCAGAAAAACCCTAGATGTTTGAACGATCATAACTTTTTATTGGTTTGGCCAAATTTAACAAATTTTATCTTTTTGGAAATCTCATGATCTGTAGATTATTTTAGACCTGTTAGTTTTAAGTTTTGCCTTAGTTAAATTATTCAAATTTCAAATGCGTAATTTGAGTAATTTTGGCATAACTTTAGTTTTAAAATAGCTTTTTGAGTAAATCCAATTGGGTTAGCTTTGTATAGATGTCCTCTGTCCATTAAGACCTTTCCCAAAATTTTATAAAATGTTTTGAATCACTGTTTTATATAAAATTGTGTTTATGCTATTTTGGGAGTGTTAAAATGTTTTTGTTATTGCTTTAATTGTTTTCTTTTGGGAAAATGTTTTGAAATTTAGTCCTCTGACCAGTAGACCCAAAACCCTTTTTAGTTGAACCATTTCATCATGAAAATGTGGAAATTGGTTTAAAATCTTTTAGTGACTTGTTTTGTAAACTTTGACCCAGTTTTGCAATTTGACCCAAAATTCAAATTGTAAACCTTGGACTTTGACCTACCTCATCATAATAATTCTTTTTGTATATTGAATTATGTGATGAACTTGGACCATCAACCTTGTTGTTTTATTGCTGTCCATGTTTTGTTTGTTTTATTGATTGTTGTATTGTTGTTTGTTTATTGCTATCTCTTGCCTTCTTTAGAGTGAACAGAGTGCTCCAAGATACGTTGAAAAGAGGGTGTGAGCAACGACAAGTTTTTCAAAGGCAAGTGATGCTCACTGCATAAATTTCCTAAGTATTTTGATATGCATTGTAGTTTACTTTTTCTAAGTAGAATTGCATGTCAGGTTTTATTACTATGCTATGCTAGACCTGTTTAGTATTACTCCAAATATTCCTAAGAGTCTAGCACCTATATAATAACTTAGTATATATTAGTGTTGCTACGCTGGAAATGTTTTCTAAAAGTAAAAGGGATGAAAATTCCACTAAGTTAATGATCACCTGGGGGATGTTGTTTTGGCTCTACCGGTTGGTTTAAAGTTGAGTGGCTACTCAGGACCATTTCCATGGTTACCTGAGTATGTGCACTTGTGGATGGCCAACCAGGAACAAAGATTGAAATCCTGGTTGTCCCCTGCTTGTTTGGGTAATTAAGACAATCTCTATGGACCTAATTTTGCATGGAGCTATATTTGTAGGTTTGTCCAGTTGTTTGCTGTTCTCCATTTGTTGGGAGTCAGTTATGGGAATAAGAAAAGTTGTGGGTTGATCAGGCTTTGTGGTCGGGTTGATCATCACTGAGGCAAGTTAAGAATAGGCAGAAGAACGTCTCCATCTTGGTGTATGGGGGATCATCAATGAATCTTCACCGAAGCACGCTGCAGGAAGGTGTGCATCTTGAGGAGGTAAGATCATCTTATCGACCTCAAGTGGGATTATGCGCAAGCAAATTATGATCTTGATAGGGTTTCTTTTATACCGGTCTTATATTGTTTAGTGAGAGACCGGATTATAGGATAGATAACCGTACTATCAAGAGGGGCTCTCGACCGAATATCGTGATCGTATCGCCATAGAGAGCACAAACCTTTGCATCCATACTATCATCTTTATTGGTTCTTATTTGTCTCTTATCATGGTGTGGTCTTGGTGCTTGTCGTGCTTGTCATGACAAAGCCAAGTTCACCGAAAATGGTTTTCATATGCGTCTTCTATTGCGGTTTCGGTATTGGAGATTTTGCCGGTTTATCCGAGCGGAAGATTTCTCTCTTCCAATTCTTTGCAAAATCTCCATTGCTTGTTTGTCATTTTCAAAGGTAGCATTTGTCGTCCTCTTTCCAACAAAATTGGTTTTATTTCATTCGGACGTCAATTGCAAAAGTTATAGCATTTTCGGTTTGCGAAAAAGAGTTTTTAACTTTCCCCATTTGGTTTTATAATATTTTCTTGGACTATTATGTTTCTATGCATAATCTTGTTGTGCTTGTTGTGACGTTTCCAACGAGTCCAAGATTATCGAAAACGGAGTTCGTGGGTGAAAGTTATTGTATTTCCGATTTGCAAATGGGAGCTTTTACCTTTCCCCATTTATCTTTATAATATATTCTTGGACTATGATGTTTCTCTGCATATTCTTGTTGTGCTCGTTGTGACGATTCCAACGAGTCCAAGTTTATCGAAAACGGAGTTCGTATGCGAGAGATATTGCATTTCTATTTCGGGTTTTTTATTAGACAGATTTAAAAAAAAACAGAGAAAAAAAAAGTGCCGGGCTGGCCTGGCCGGCCCCAGGCCGGGACGAGGCCGGCAGCCTCGGGTGGCTTCCCGGCCCACCCCGCGCTGGCTGACCGGCCCAGGCCGGGATGAGGCCGGCCGGCTCGGGTGGGCTCCCGGCCTTCCTGCGCCCGCAGGCCGGCCCATGGCCGGGGAGAGGCCGGCCCCTTTTCTGTTTTTTTTCTTCTTGATCGTTCGCTGGCTGCGATCCAGCCGGCCTGGCCGGGCTGCCGGCCGGCCCCAGGCCGGGCTGCCTGGCAGCAGTTTTTCCCATTTTTGTCCCACGTTTTCTCCTCCAACGGCTCCTTTTTGGAGCCACCTATAAAAGGGTTTTCTTCCCCATTTTTCTTGTAGACCTCATCCCTTGCTCTCTCTCCTCCATTGCCAACATTTGAGAGCTCGATTTCCTCTAATCCCTCTGATGATTCTTGCCCAAATTTAGGGAAACAAGAGAGGAGATCTAGATCCATCTCTCCACCAAACAAAATCTCCTCTAAGTGAGGGGAACTTGTGGGATCTAGATTTTGGAGTTCTTGGTGTTTCTCCTCCGTTCTTCCTCCTAAATCCCTCCGTAGCATTAGTTGCTTCGGTTGGATTTTGGGGAGAAGAATTTGACCACTTGGTGTGTTCTTCCCCTTTTGCATTTGTTGCATCGGGTTGTGCTCCCCACAGTGATTCGTGGGATTGGAGGTTGGAAGCTTGTTACTCTTGGGTGCATTGTGTTCCCAAGAGCTTTGTGCCTCTTGGGTGCATTGTGTACCCTAGACGGTTTGGAGGTGCCGCGAAGACTTCGGCTTGTGGAGCTTCGGCACGAGTTTGGGAGCCCCCAATTGAGTTGTGGGTGTGTGCCCCAAGAGAAGTTGTAAAGGGCTCCGGAATCCGCCCCGAAGGATTCCGATAGTAGAAGGTGAACCAAGCCTTTGGGTGCGGTTCATCGGAGAATAGGGTGAGGCCTTTGTGGCATCTTGAGTAGGCCTTTTGTGGCGAGCTCACACCCCTCCAACGAGACGTACTCCCTTAACAAGGAGGAACTCGGGAATAAATCTTCGTCTCCGCGTGCCTCGGTTATTTCTATACCCGAGCTTTTACTTATGCAAATTTACATTGTGATAGCCATCGTGCTTGAAGTCTATATCTTGCTATCATCTTGTTACTTGCCTTGTTTAGCATAGGTTGTTGGTGCACTTAGGTAAACCTAGAATTTTAGGTTGTTGGCTTGTTAATTTAAACACCTAGTTTTATTCCGCAATTATCAAGCCCCTAAATAGAAAAAGTTTTAATCGCCTATTCACCCCCCCCCTCTAGGCGACATCTCGGGCATAGTTGTTCTTTCAAAAGAGATTTGAAGTTACTCAATGTGAATATTGCTTCCTTTGCAGCCACTAGGTATTATGGCTCTGCCTTGACTAAGTAAGTTCTAGGAACCTGATTCCGGCAGTTCTCAGCGGATGAATGTCTTGTATGGGTCTGCCTGACGAACAGGGGACTGGTTCCCAAAGGTCTCGTCTTCATCTTCACCTTTCCTTTTCACTTCAAGAAGGTCAAGGACAAAATGGGTTGATGAAGCCTTGTGGTGAAAGTGCACAACCTCGAGAGTGTCAAAACTATGATCATAGCCGTGTCCCCGGTTACGGACAATTCTGAGCAGCTGAACAAGGATGTCAACTGAAGATCTCAAAATTCCAATTTCTCTAAGTTAAAACTTGATGGATGAACAAGAGTAGTTGAGACGGTGGTTTTCATGCCATGAAAGTCTCGTATAGTTGAAAAGAAGTTTTACAAAGAGTTAGGAAAAAGTTGGCTTTCTGCAAAATAGCCTTCAACTCCACCAGCCAAATATGCATATAGCTATGTGGAGTTTGCCTTTATGCGTCCACAAGTATCACTTGCCAGATCCATTCCAATGGTTCTGACCAATTTTTGGCTGCAACGCTTTTATTGTTGCAGGTTGTTCCGATGATGAGTAAGGAACGCTTTTGGGTTTCGAGTCTGCAACCAACATGTTTGCCTATGGCACATGAAGATGATGAGGCTCCATGCTGTTTTAAGTTTTTCCGCTGCTGAACTTTGTAATATGCTAGCCTTTGGCTATGCAACTTGTAAAGTTTTATTCTTCTGGATCATCGATGTAATAGATATTTGACGCAATTGCATGATATTACATCTTGAACTGTGGTGCTAGCTATTCGATCCAGGGACTAGCACAATAACACAGGGATCTTGGCCTATTTTAAAAGGGCAGGATCGCTACATAAGATTTATCAATATAGCACGGATTATCATATATAGCAAGATCATTTTTATCAAAAAGGGATGTTTCAAACGAATCAATAGGATCATAGCATTCAATCTCCTTTGGTGAGCAAGGAGGACAATCAAATAATGTATGAGTTAGAGAGTTACTCTCATTAGAAGGTGGGCATGGGTAGATCCATTCTTCCTCCTTTTGTTCGTCACTCTCCTCCTCTTTTTCATCCAATGGGCTTACAATTTTAGACATTTCTTCTTCCATAGGCTCCTGGATGGCATTAGTCTCTTCTTCTGGGGGAGATAAACCCTTAAGATATTCAGTAATATAAGCATTATCATCTCTGTAATTATCCATGCAATAGATAAATATAGCAAAGCTTTCAGTATTATAAGGACAATCATCAACATTTTCAAGCAAAGAAACAATTTCAGAAGCACCCTTCCAAGCAACGAATTCTTCAATTTGTTCCACATCATAAAAATCATAGTTTCCCTTAGCATAAGATGATAAGGTTTCATTAGCATTGCAAGCACATTGGAAAGGAAGGTGTTCAAAATTCAAGCAGCATGAAGATTCATCACAACAATAAGATATGTCATATTTAAAGCACAAGTCTCTAGCATAATTGTTCAGTTGATTTATTATTTTCCATAAGTGTATCCCTTTTTGAGACAAGCGGTATTCCTTATAATATTCTTTTTGTTCCTCTGTGAACACGCCTTGCCAATAAGATCTAGTTTCAAAGAAGCTAACCATTGAGAACAAGTAAATAACTAAGCATACTAACAAAACGAAAATAAAGACTACACTAATTTTTTGGGGGGTTTTAAAATTTTGAGATAGGAAAATAAGCTAAACGAGAAATAAAGCAAGCAAGACAAAAACAAAGTAATGAGATTGAGAGTATGAGACTCCCCTTGCTGTAGCTCCAAAGTCCCCGGCAACGGCGCCAGAAAACTGCTTGATGGTGGATATTAATAAGTTGGGTGGTGCCCCAAGCGAAGACGGAATTGTAGCTAGTAGCAGTTTTCCCTCGTTTAACAAACCGAGGTTTTATCGAACTAGTAGGACTTTGAAATCAACAACGAGGTGAATGTTGAAGATCTCTGGCGCTTAACCTTCAATAGACTAGGACGTGCACACACTCAACCAAAATACTTTGCCCCCAACGGCGGAGAGGTTGTCAATTTCTCCGGTCTCGCAGAACACAAAGCGGTTAATTGTATGATGAAATAGATAAAATATGAAAAGTGACCAGAGGAGTAATGATAATTAAAAGCAAGTAAATGAGGTTGAAAACAATGTAAAAAGGTGGACTGGGGGCCATGGGTTCACTAGTGGAGTCTCTCAAGTAAATAAAATATGCATGTGATGGGTGAACGAATTACAGCTAGGCAATTGACAAGATTATGACACAAACCCAATTTAGCTATGACAAAAAGGACATGATAATATTTATGGAAGCATCACGACAAGGAACAAAGACCGTTGAGTCCAACTGCGTCTTTGTCTAAATAGTCCACCGTGGGATCTATCCAGCCTGTCACCCAACGGTATTATGTTGCAAGCAACAGACAATTGCATTAAGTAAAGTGCATGATGTAAGCAATACTAATATCAAAATAGACATTAACACCGCTGTTTTACCCTTAGTAGCAACAGCACACCCTCGCCATTAGACGTTTCTGTCACTCGTGCCCAGGAACAAAAGGGGGGCATGAACCCACTATCTAGCATAAATACCCTCTCTTGGAGATACACACAATCACTTGGCCAAAGTAACTACGCACATCGGAGAGCATGCAAAAACATAAATTACTCATATAAGAATCATGCACAATCTGAACATAACTTCATAATCCATCGGATCCCAGCAAACACTTCACATAGCATTACAATAGTCGATCTTGATCATGTTAGGCAGCTCACAAGATCATAAGACATGAAGCACAAGAGAGAGAGACTACCATCTAGCTACTGCCATGGACCCGTAGTCCAAGGTGAGACTACTCACAAATCATCCCGGAGGAAGGCATGTCGATGAAGAGCCCTCCGGGATCGATCTCCCCTCCGGCAGAGTGCCGAGATCAGCTTCAGATTGGACCCCGAACTAGGGTTCTCGGTGACGGCGCGTCGGGGTCGAGTTTCTAGAAAATAATCGCCGCCTCGACGTTTTTAGGTTAATTGTGATTTTATAGGATTCGGAGGGGGCCGAGGAGGTGCCCACAGGGCAGGGGCGAGCCCCACCCGCGGGTCACCCCTGGGCTGCAGCTGGCACCCGCGTGTGCCCTGTGGGTCGCCTCCCAGGCTGCCCTTCGGACTCCGTCTTCATCTTGGAGTAAAAATAATCCCCGTAAATTTTCGTCCAATTCCGAGAATATTTCCAAAAGTAAATTTTTGAAACAAAAAGACAGCAAAAACAAGGAACTAGCACTCGGCATCTTGTCAATAGGTTAGTCCGACAAAATGCATAAAAATGATATAAATGACAGTAAAAACATGTGACAATATCACAAAACTAGCATGGATCACTCAAAAATTATAGATACGTTTGAGACGTATCAGGCACCTCCTCGGCCCCCTCCGACGCCTATAAAATTAGAAATAACCTAAAAACGTCGAGGCGGCCATTATTTTCCAGAAACTCGACCCCGACGCGCCGTCACCGAAAACCATAGTTCGGGATCCAATCTGAAGCTGATCCCGGCACTCTGCCGGAGGGGAGATCGATCTCGGAGGGATCTTCATCGTCATGCCCTCCTCCGGGATGATTTGTGAGTAGTCTCACCTTGGACTACGGGTCCATGGCAGTAGCTAGTTGGTAGTCTCTCTCTTGTGCTTCATGTCTTATGATCTTGTGAGCTGCCTAACATGATCAAGATCGATTATTGTAATGCTATGTGGTGTGTTTGCTGGGATCCGATGGATTATGAAGTTATGTTCAGATTGTGCATGATTCTTATATGAGTTATTTATGTTCTTGCATGCTCTTCGATGTGCGTAGTTACTTTGGCCAAGTGATTGTGTGTATCTCCAAGAGAGGGTATTTATGCTAGATAGTGGGTTCATGCCCCCTTTTGTTCCTGGGCACGAGTGACAGAAACGTCTAAGGGCGAGGGTGTGCTGTTCCTACTAAGGGTAAAACAACGGTGTTAATGTCTCTTTTGATATTAGTATTGCATACTTCATGCACTTTACTTAATGCAATTGTCTGTTGCTTGCAACTTAATACCGTTGGGTGACAGGCTGGATAGCGATCCCACGGTGGATTTTTTAGACAAAGACGCAGTTGGACTCAACGGTCTTTGTTCCTTGTCGTGATGCCTTCATAAATATTATCATGTCCTTTTTGTCATAGCTAAATTGGGTTTGTGTCATGATCTTGTCAATTGCCTAGCTGTAATTCGTTCACCCATCACATGCGTATTTTATTTACTTGAGAGACTCCACTAGTGAACCCATGGCCCCCGGTCCATCTTTTTACATTGTTTACAACCACATTTACTTGCTTTTAATCATCATTATTCCTCTGGTCACTTTTCATATTTTATCTATTTCATCATACAATTAACCGCTTTGTTTTCTGCGAGACCGGAAAGATTGACAACCTTTCCGCCGTTGGGGGCAAAGTATTTTGGTTGAGTGTGTGCAGGTCCGCGTCTGTTGAAGGTCAAGCGCCAGAGATCTTCAACATTCATCTCGTTGTTGATTTCAAAGTCCTACTGGTTCAATAAACCTCGGTTCGTTAAACGAGGGAAAACTGCTACTAGCTGCAATTCCGCCTTCGCTTGGGGCACCACCCAACTTATTTTAATACAGCAGCAAGCTCTTTTCTGGCGCCATTGCCGGGGACTTTGGAGCTACAGCAAGGGGAGTCTCATACTCTCAATCTCATTACTTTGTTTTTGTCTTGCTTGCTTTATATTTCGTTTAGTTTATTTTCCTGTTTTAAAATTTTAAAACCCAAAAAAATTAGTGTAGTCTTTATCCCTGTCTTGTTATTTTATCTTATCATTATGTCTTCTACTGAAAACACCAAGTTGTGTGACTTTACTAGCACTAATAACAATGATTTCATATGCTCTCCAATTGCTCCACCCGCTACTAAAGCGGAATCTTATGAAATTAAACCTGCCTTGCTAAATCTTGTTATGAAAGAGCAATTTTCTGGTGCTAGTACTGATGATGCCGCCTCTCATTTAAATAACTTTGTTGAGTTATGTGATATGCAAAAGTATAAAGAGGGAGAGCAAAAGAATGGTTATTGTCTTTGCCTAAAAATAGCATTGATTCTTGGATTAAATGCAAAGATGCTTTTATTGGAAAATATTATGCACCTGCTAAAATCATACAACTAAGGAGTAACATTATGAACTTTACACAATTTGATAATGAACATGTTGCTCAAGCTTGGGATAGAATGAAATCTATGGTTAAGAATTGTCCCACTCATGGATTAACTATGTGGATGGTTATCCAAAAAATTTATGCAGGTTTGAATTTTTCTTCAAGGAACCTTTTGGACTCGGCCGCAGGAGGCACCTTCATGTCCACAACATTAGATGCAGCAACTAAACTCTTGGATGAAATGATGACAAATTATTCACAATGGCACATCGAACGAGCTCCAACTGGTAAGAAGGTAAATTCTGTCGAGGAAATCTCCTCTTTGAGTGATAAGGTTGATATGATTATGTCTGAAGGGGTCGCAGCATGGAAAACAAAAATTTTCTACGCAGCAAAGCAGAATAAACCCCAAGGATCTAGATCTATGAGATGAAGATAGCGAAGATGAGATCCAATCTCTTACCCTCGAAGATCAACAAACGCGTTTTGTCGGTGCAGGGGTTGGCTAGTCGATCCCCGCAACTAGACTCGTCTAGTCGCGAGGAGATGTATTATCCTCGAGATCCAATCCGGTGAAGTGCAGCAACGGGCAGCACCTCCGCGGCGTCCACACGTACAGCTCGATGAAGACGTCGACTCCTTGATCCCGCAAGCGAGAAGACGTGGCCTTGATGATCTCAGCAGCACGACGGTAGTGCCGGTGATGATGACGATCTCCGTGAGCAGGGCTTCGCCAAGCCAAGCAAGAGGAGAGGGAGAGGAGCAAGGTGGCGCAGCCCCTAGGGCTAGGGGGTGCGGCTAGGTGTGGAGGAGAGATGGCGGCAGCCCTTCGGGGTAAGGGGTGCGGCTAGGGTTTAGAGGTGGAGAGGGGGTGCGGCTGCCTCCAGGGGTGTGTTGCGCCCCCCCCTTCCCCTCCTTTATATAGGAGGCCGGCTAGGTCAAGGGCAGGGGGCCGGCCGGCCCCCCCTTTGCTTGCCCCCCAAGTTGGAGTCCAACTAGGACTCCTCCTTGGGCCCCCTTTCCTAAAGGGGTGGAGGGCCCAACTCCTAGTCCAACTAGGAGTGGGACTCCCCTCCTTCTCCCTATGCCGCACCACCCATATGGGCCTAGGTGGTGCGCCCCACCTAAGTGGTGGCAGCACCCCTTTGCACCATGTGGGCCCCATACAAAATATGCGGTCCCACTTCTAGACCCTTCTAGAACATTCCGGAACCTTTCCGATACCCTATGGAATATTCCGGAACTTTTTCGAAACCTCCGGAAACCACTTTCCATATATGAATCTTATTCTCCGGACTCCTCCGGAACCTCTCGTGACGTCTGGGATCCCATCCGAGACTCCGAATCACCATTCGTTCACTTCATCATTTAATTCATCGCAAAACCTAATTTCATCGAAACGTTAAGTGTGTGACCCTACGGGTTCGAGAATGCATAGACATGATCATATCAATAATTAATAGCGGGACCGGGATGCCCATATTAATTCCTATACACTCAACGAAAACCTTTTCTCGATTGAACCACGATGCCGGAGATTCAATTAATCTCATATACGATTCCCTTTGTCTCACGATATTTTACTTGCCCGAGATATAATCGTTGACATCCCCATGTCTAGTTTAATCTCGTTACCGGCAAGTTCTCTTTACTCGTCCATAATATAGGATCCCGGTGATTACAACCTAATCACATGTCTGCAGACTTTTGATGCTATATTACCGAGAAGGCCTGGAGATATCTTCTCCGTCACATGGAGGGACAAATCCCACTCTCGATTCATATCACCCAACAACCCACCATCGGAGATACCTGAAAGCCACCTTTATAATCACCCAGTTACGAAGTGACGTTTGATGTCCACAAAGTATTCCTCCGGTGAACGGGAGTGATATAATCTCATGGTCTAAGGAAACTATATTTGGCATATTAAAAGTGTTGACAACAAAACTTTTGTGACACGATTAATTGCAACTCTTTATTTGGGTCATGTCCATCACACCATTACTCCTAATGATATGACTCCGTTATCAAGTGACTATAACAAGTCCATAGTTAGGAAACTCTAACTATCTCTTGATCAACGAACTAGTCCTGTAGAGGCTCACTAGGGACTCCGGGTGTTTATATTCCACACATGTATTATGTTTCCATTTAATACAATTATAGCATGGATAATAAACTATTATCATAAACTTGAATATGCTTAATAAACCATTTTATTATTGCCTCTAGGGCATATTCCCAACAGTCTCCCACTTGCACTAGAGTCAATAATCTAGTTTACATTTCCGCGATCCAACACCCATGGAGTCTCACTCATGAAGTCTCAGTGCTGATCATGTTTGCTTGTGGAAGAGGTTCTGTCCGTGCTCTGTACTTTACAGCTCTTTATGTCCTTTGCAAAATTGTAACTGTCACCTAATTTGACATTACTTTATCATCACATGATAAACTTCCTATCATCCCATGATAAAACCATTATCATATAATGCATATAATATGTTTGGTTATAGAGTGAGATAATCATATCCTTTCATGCCCATATGTATGATTAGTCAATTGGACTTTCTCATAACACATGCATCTGGAACTCACTCAATCTTGAAACAACTTTCTCAAACCAAAATATTATATCTTATTTCAATCCTTGAATTAATCATATACTCCTATATGTTGTTGACTTAACAAATCAACAGTGAGCCTTGTCACTTTGATATTTCCGATCATGCTTTCGCTGTGCTACTCCGATATTAAGAGATCCCTAATTTAGTCTGGCTTTATGACTTCAACCAAGTCCACCATTTTCTAAATTTATCTCAATCTCATGAAAAATGACTCCTCATTCAACATGTTCTTACAATTAAGAACTTGGGTCACATATCGTCATATACAAACATATGGTTCTTATATGTTGAGATCTATGAACAATTCATATTGAATTCCAACATATCCTTCAACCATCAATTTTGTACTGAGTTCTCTAACTCAATGCTTCACCTATATGCCACAATGAGATGAACCGTTCTTCTCTTGTTTCCATTTTGAACTCCTTCAAAACTTGTATAGGTAAAACACCCTGACTTTGATATTTATCAAATTTATCTATCCTCCATAGATACATTCATCTACATGAATATTTGACATTCAAACCAACTTCATAAGTTATGCATTGGTCCATGACAACATTTACAACATTTATGAAATCTCCATTTCATTCAAACACTATGTTGTAAACTCCCACTCAAATATACCTCATACACATATTAAATTGTGAAGCCACTTTGGCTCCCACTCAGAAATATGTTATCTTTATATTTGACCATGATTAACTAGCTCCCACTCAAACATATGTCACCACATATTTTGATTATGGAAATTAATTTCTGCTCTAACTTAATATATGTCACCACATATCTTAATTAGATCTCACTCAGTTTCTTATGCACTTTCTCGACACTTTGGACTCCTCCAAAACTCTTAACTCTTAAGATTCGAGAACTCATATACGAAACACCAGCACTTTGCCAGCTCTAAGTTTTATTTATTCCACACAAACTCTTTTGCAAAATAAATATGTGAAACATTCTTTTCACAAAATCAAGTAACAATTACTTTATGATTTAAACTTAAAGTAGAATGACTCTTAGTCACTTTCGTATTTAAAGTTTCTATTTCTTCTTTTGTAGTTTTGTAGGTATGTCTTGTTTCCCAAACATGACAAGTAAATCATGAATATTATTTTGCAACTTTTGACAAAATTCATATTCTTGAACCCTACTTCTCTTTAGACAAGCTAAACCAAAAATCAATGATCACCATCATTAAAACCTTTTATGTGTCAAGTTTTAACCAATATAGCACTTTACACATGTGCCACTTGATACATAAACATGCAAGGTTTAAGCTTTCTAAATTTATTCCAACAATTCCTTTTATCTATGAAACCATTTCACGATAAATCCACTAAAATACATAACACAACCAAACACATTGGTTTGTCCCTTTTAGTCTCACATTGTGGAATCTCTATTCATAATCTCATATGAATATTCTACAAAACTTCATTTGCTTTGGTTTTTAATTATCTCATAATTATTGAAACCACTATTTCACATAACTCATATGCGAAATGCAAATCTTTAAATAGATCCTTTATTTAAAACAGAGTGTTATCAAAATAAATCTAAATGATACTAATGAAACCTTAAAACCAAGACCCTTCTTTATGACCACATGATATCAAATATAATGTGACTACAATACTTTAGGTTTATCAAAACACCTTTTGAATAATCTCTAAACATTGTAATTTGTGATAACACTTGTCACAAGTCACCATACTAAACAATAACTCAAATATTTTGTCTCTTTTGATCAAATCGAAAAGACTCAATTATCTTGTTAACTCAATATCCTCTACTTCCAAAATCTCATCATGACATGAATAAATACTCCTATTCACTCATCCATGATAAAATAATGATGTCTTTTATTTACTGAAAAATACAACCAACACTTGTGTTTATTTTCAGCAACTCATGGCATTTTCAGAAAATGGCATTTTTAATCACACTACTTAGTGATGCGCATCAAGATGCTCTTCAGCACTAATAGTATAATTAAAACAATTCTCATCATTAAGTATTGGATATTTTAGCATGTCTTTATTTTATAAGTGTTTAACTAATTATCGTTCAAATCTAGCAAAGGACAATAATCTCATAATCGAAACGTGATCTCCAAAAAGGATTACTCATGAAAACAGAACAACCACTTGTCTTTAACATGAATGACCGTCTCACAAACCGAGACACACTAATTTAAGATCACACTTAATTAGATTACAAAACTCATTCAAATCCTCTAATTTAAAATGATAAATGTAGAAGTAGAACATCGCCAGCATCAACTCCTTGATTGCCATCTTCCCGCGAAATCCACTCAGTCCCTCCATGCACTTCTCAAACGGCAGGCCCTGTTTTCATAAAACAGCACAAGTATCAAATACTTAGCTCACCATAAGTGTAAATGGGACATTTAAACATTTATAACTAGTATATTAAAATGAGAGACAATTTGCTACCCGCATGGGTAGCTACACACCCATGTGTTATACGGAGATGCAAGCTGTATGTATCCGTTTTAATTTGTTTTCCTAGTAAAACACGGATATTTGGTGTACAAAACTCGTTTCGGAATTTTCAAAAAAATATTTTTTGGTCGTCATTTTTAGCTTTTTTTCATAGTTGACTTTTTTGTTGACTTTTGGGTCAAACTTTACTAAAAAATCACAGCGGATGGAAAAAAATTTGAAAAAAATTCAAAATATTTTCTAATAATTCTATCAACTCTACTAGTGACATCCCCCTTGTCTACTTGAGTAATCTCATTTTACTGTTGCAGATACGTTTCGGTCAAACTTAGGGTGTGTAGCTACCCATGGGGGTAGCAAGTCTTTTCCGATATCAAAATATACCTTCTGTGTTGACTACTTCTCCTGCTATGGGTTCCACTTTAACTTGACGCAGCTGGGAAATAAACTCACAGAAAGTGATCGAATCCCTTCCCATGATATAGTTCCTCACATAATCCTTATAGCTGGGGGGAAGCGAGCGCAGCACCCCATCTATTGCCATCTCGTCAGTTATTTCATGGTTCCAAACATCCACCATAGTATAATACAGCCGGTGCATCTTACTTAGGTGTTGTTCCAAGCAAGTGTTTTCTTCCATCTTAGTTGAAAGAAAATCATCCAAGCATTCAAACCTTGCAACTCTAACTTGTGCTATGAACCTTCGTTTCAGCTCATCGACAATCTCCATTGCGCACAAGTTTCCAAATTTTCTACCAAGGTTAGAATCCATGAAGGTGCATATCAGCCACTCGACTCTCAAGTAGGTGGTCTTTTGATCGTACCACTCCATATACCCTTCATAGTCAACAGTAACATCAGGGCGTTTTTCTAAAGGTTCATCTATCACGTAGAGCTCATCATTGGCGTATAGGGATTCTCTCAGACGCATGTACCATTCAGCAAAGTTGGACCCATCGAGACGCAGCTCCTCAGCAAGAAACATACTACTGTAGTCTCCCATGATCTACAAGGATTTTGCAAAGACATCTTTAGGACACTTTGTTTATGACAATTTTAGTTCAACTTAATCAAATTAATGAACTCCCACTAAACTCAACATCTCTCCGGTTGATTAGTGACACACGATCCAAATCCACTACACCACCACCGATCATCACGTGAGATGATGTAGTTTCAATGGTGAACAACTCAGTGTTGATCATATCATTCATATGACTCGTGTTTAACCTTTCGGTTCCGTGTTCCCGAGGCCATGTCTGTACATGCTAGGCTCGTCAAGACAACCGTAGTATTTCCGCATGTGCAAACTGGCTTGCACCCGTTGTATGTGAACATTGAATCTATCACACCCGATCATCACGTGATGCTTCGAAACGACGAACTTTCGCAACGGCGCATACTAGGGGAGAACACTTAATTATCTTGATATTAACATGAGAGATCACCTTATCATGCTACCGTCGCGATCACATCTAAGCATAACAATAAGGTGCATAAAAGGGATTAACATCACATGCAATTCATAATTGTGATATGATATGGCCTTTCTTCATATGCTCTTAGATCTCCATCTTCAAAGCACCGGCAAGATCTCCATCTCCGGCATGATCTCCATCATCTTGGCGCCATCACCATGGTTGTCCACCAACTATTGCAACTACAACTAATGCTACTCTTAGCAATAAAGCAAAGCAATTACATGGTGATTTCATTGACACGCAGGTCACATAAAATAATAGACAACCATATGGCTCCTGCCGGTTGCCGTACTCGTCGACATGCAAGTTGCGAAATATTACAAACATGATCATTGCATACATTATCACAAATCACATTGGCCATATCACATCACTTGACCCCCTCTGCAAAAACAAGTTAGACGCCTCTACTTTGTTTATGCAAATTTTACGTGGCTTGGGTCAACGAGATAGAACCGTTCTAATCTACGCAAAAATCACAACGGTGATATAATAGTTGCTTATTTACTCATCCTTTTGAAAGGCCTTCCATTGAAAATTGCATCCTCACTAAAGCAAGAGAAACAGACACCCGCCAGCCACTTATGCAAAACAAGTTGCATGTCAGTCGTGGAACCGGTCTCTCGTGCGTGGACGAGTAAGGTTGGTCCGGGCCGCTTCAATCTCACAATACCGCAAAGATGCAAAGTGCACGCGAGAAGGTAGCAACATAAAATATCAACGCCCACAACTCCTTGTGTTCTAATCGCATCAACACCTACGAATAGATCTAGGCTCTGATACCACTGAAGGGGTCGCAGCATGGAAAACAAAAATTTTCTATGCAGCAAAGTGGAATAAACCCCAAGGATCTAGATCTATGAGATGAAGATAGCGAAGATGAGATCCAATCTCTTACCCTCGAAGATCAACAAACGCGTTTTGTCAGTGCAGGGGTTGGCTAGTCGATCCCCGCAACTAGACTCGTCTAGTCGCGAGGAGATGTATTATCCTCGAGATCCAATCCGGTGAAGTGCAGCAACGGGCAGCACCTCCGCGGCGTCCACACGTACAGCTCGATGAAGACGTCGACTCCTTGATCCCGCAAGCGAGAAGACGTGGCCTTGATGATCTCAGCAGCACGACGGTAGTGCCGGTGATGATGACGATCTCCGTGAGCAGGGCTTCGCCAAGCCAAGCAAGAGGAGAGGGAGAGGAGCAAGGTGGCGCAGCCCCTAGGGCTAGGGGGTGCGGCTAGGTGTGGAGGAGAGATGGCGGCAGCCCTTCGGGGTAAGGGGTGCGGCTAGGGTTTAGAGGTGGAGAGGGGGTGCGGCTGCCTCCAGGGGTGTGTTGCGCCCCCCCTTCCCCTCCTTTATATAGGAGGCCGGCTAGGTCAAGGGCAGGGGGCCGGCCGGCCCCCCTTTGCTTGCCCCCCAAGTTGGAGTCCAACTAGGACTCCTCCTTGGGCCCCCTTTCCTAAAGGGGTGGAGGGCCCAACTCCTAGTCCAACTAGGAGTGGGACTCCCCTCCTTCTCCCTATGCCGCACCACCCATATGGGCCTAGGTGGTGCGCCCCACCTAAGTGGTGGCAGCACCCCTTTGCACCATGTGGGCCCCATACAAAATATGCGGTCCCACTTCTAGACCCTTCTAGAACATTCCGGAACCTTTCCGATACCCTATGGAATATTCCGGAACTTTTCCGAAACCTCCGGAAACCACTTTCCATATATGAATCTTATTCTCCGGACTCCTCCGGAACCTCTCGTGACGTCTGGGATCCCATCCGAGACTCCGAATCACCATTCGTTCACTTCATCATTTAATTCATCGCAAAACCTAATTTCATCGGAACGTTAAGTGTGTTACCCTACGGGTTCGAGAATGCATAGACATGATCATATCAATAATTAATAGCGGGACCGGGATGCCCATATTAATTCCTATACACTCAACGAAAACCTTTTCTCGATTGAACCACGATGCCGGAGATTCAATTAATCTCATATACGATTCCCTTTGTCTCACGATATTTTACTTGCCCGAGATATAATCGTTGACATCCCCATGTCTAGTTTAATCTTGTTACCGGCAAGTTCTCTTTACTCGTCCATAATATAGGATCCCGGTGATTACAACCTAATCACATGTCTGCAGACTTTTGATGCTATATTACCGAGAAGGCCTGGAGATATCTTCTCCATCACATGGAGGGACAAATCCCACTCTCGATTCATATCACCCAACAACCCACCATCGGAGATACCTGAAAGCCACCTTTATAATCACCCAGTTACGAAGTGACGTTTGATGTCCACAAAGTATTCCTCCGGTGAACGGGAGTGATATAATCTCATGGTCTAAGGAAACTATATTTGGCATATTAAAAGTGTTGACAACAAAACTTTTGTGACACGATTAATTGCAACTCTTTATTTGGGTCATGTCCATCACACCATTACTCCTAATGATATGACTCCGTTATCAAGTGACTATAACAAGTCCATAGTTAGGAAACTCTAACTATCTCTTGATCAACGAACTAGTCCTGTAGAGGCTCACTAGGGACTCCGGGTGTTTATATTCCACACATGTATTATGTTTCCATTTAATACAATTATAGCATGGATAATAAACTATTATCATAAACTTGAATATGCTTAATAAACCATTTTATTATTGCCTCTAGGGCATATTCCCAACAATGTCTATGCTTGCTACCAATCAGTCTAATATTGATCCTAATAATGTTCCACTTGCTTCATTAATTTTCCAAGAAAAGGATCAAGTTGATGTTAATTTTCTTAATAGAAACAACATCAACAATAATGCTTATCGAAATAATTTTGGTAGTAACAACTATAAGCCTTATCCTCCCAATAATGGCAACTTTTATGGTAATTCCTATGGTAATTCTTATAATACTAATAAGAATGTGTCCTCTGATCTTGTAAATGTTTTAATGGAATTTATCACTTCGCAAAAAGCTTTCAACAAAACTGTTGAAGAGAAGTTGGAAAAACTGGATAGTCTAGTCTCTAAAGTAGACGTTCTTGCTCATGATGTTGAAATTTTGAAAATTAGAACCACTCCAAATCAAGACAAACATGCTGAATCTTTAAATTCTATCTCTCTTCAAATTAATGAAAATGAAAGGATGATGGCTCTCTTGAAAGCTAGGTGGGCTAGAGAGGCTGAAGAAGGTAGAATTGCTGAAATGAAGAGGAAAACTGTTAAAGTTTATACTATCCAAACCACTAAAGAGGATCCTCCTAGTTTATTTAAAGATGATGAAATTGATTTTGATAATTTCAATCTTACTGAAGTCATTAAGTTCCTACAAAAACTTGCTAAGACACCGGACGCTAGTAAAATAAATCTTGCCTTTACCAAACACATTATCGATGCTCTTATCAAGGCTAGGGAAGAAAAACTAATGCTTGAAACCTCTATCCCTAGGAAGTTAGAAGATGGTTGGGAACCCACTATTAAGATGAAAATAAATGACTTTGATTGCAATACTTTATGTGATCTTGGTGCAAGTGTTTCTGTTATGCCTAAAAGTTTCTATAATATGCTTGATTTAAATCCTTTGGAAGAGTGCTATTTAAATGTTCATCTTGCAGATTCTTCTGAAAAGAAACCTTTGGGTAGAGTTGATGATGTCCTTATTGTTGTTAATGATAATTATGTTCCCATTGATTTTATTGTTATGGATATTGAGTGCAATGCTTCTTGTCCTATTATTTTGGGAAGACCGTTTTTGAGAACTGTTGGTGCTATTATTGATATGAAAGAGGGAAATATAAGGTTTCAGTTCCCCCATAAAAAAGGGATGGAACACTTCCCTAGAAAGATAAAGAAGTTTCCTTCTGAATAAATCATAAGGTCAAGCTATGCTCTTGATGTTGCAAAGGCCTCCGATTTTTTTTTTTGATATTTGGCATTGCGCCTAGCTAAAAGGCATTAAAGAAAAGCGCTTGTTGGGAGGCAACCCATCTTTTATTTTCAGTTTTCTTTTTGATTTTCTTGAGTCATGAAATTATTACCTATGTAGCAACTTCATTGTATCTTTTTCTTTTGGTTTTTTGTGCCAAGTTTAGCCTCTAATGCATTGAAAGTGCGAGGTATTGTGTTGCTGTCCAAAACAGATTCTATGCGCCTGTTGCACGAAAATCCTAAAATAGCCAGAATTTTAAATTTTTCTGATAATTTGTGACAGCAAGCCTGATGCTTTTATCTATCTTTAGTTAGTTTTAAGTTTTTTGATTTGAGCTGCAGAAGTGCCTCGAAAAATTCAATCTTTACAGACTGTTCAGATTTTGACAGATTCTGCTTTTATTTTGCATTTGTCTCTTTACCATCGTCATATGTGATACTCTAGCGGTAGAGTGCCACATTGAGGCTTAGTAAACAGTAGCTAATTTTTAATGAAGTTGGTTTGCAATTTTTCGCGAGTTGAACACATGTACACTTTAATTTATGAGCACTAACCCTCTAATCACATTATGAGAAGTTTTTTGTGAAGAGAGTTTTTAAGTTCCAAAGGAGAGGAATATGAAGAAATCGAGGATGGATCAGAGCTCAAGCTTGGGGATGCCCCCATGGCACCCCCTCTTAATATCAATAACTATCAAGAGTCAAAGCTTGGGGATGCCCAAGGCATCCCCTCATCTTCATCGACTATCATAAGGCCGTCTTCGTTGAACTTCGTTTTTATCACTTTACATATTATGTGCTATGCTTGGAGCGTATTTTTACTTTCAGTTTTGTTAGTTTGTTTGCTAGTCATATCTTTGTTGGATCCTAGCTTTATTTGTGTGGGAGAGAGACACGCTCCGCTTTTTTGTTTGAATACTTCTTTGCTTCGGTTATATCTTTTTGAGTATTCTTAGCTACTGTCTGTTTTCTAGTAAGCTCTCGCTTTTAGACTTTATCTTGTTTAGAGATGCTAGTTGTTAAGTTAAACTCTCTTGTTATTAACTTATACTTGTTGGAGAGTTGTTGTTGAAAAATTGCTTGAATTGTCAATGCGACAAAATGCTGTTTGTGTGATGATAGAATAAAATGAAAAGCCTGCATAGTTTTGTAGATCATGGTGTGGATACTTGATGCTTCTTAATTGTTTTGAGATGTTAAGTTGAATGCTTAAACTTGCTGGTTATTTGAGTGGAATTTATTAGTAAAGAAATATGGTTGAAAGCTTGAAATTGTGTGGTTTTCACAGTTGTTAATTCATAGTGCTAATCTTTCCATCAAAAGAATTGTTTGGTCAACAAGGGAGACGGTGTAGAGTTTTTATGGTTATGACCAGTGTCGGGGGGTTGACCCCGGGTACCCTAGAGTTGGTGGTTTATTGATATAATAGAAGGAAGAGCAAATAAATAAATAAATGATAAAGAAAAAACAGAGGAAGGCAGCTTGGGCCGACATTGGCATGGACCAGGCCGACATACCAAGCTCCGGGCCGACATAGGCGTATGTCGGATGCCCTAAACCCGGCTGGGCTGCTTCTTATCCCGCACAGGCCCCGGTTGGGCCGGATATCCCTTGCCGAATCGCCCCTGCCGGCATCCTGTTCATCTCGGGCCGGGATGTCTCCCGCGCGCTGCCCCGGCCGGGTCATCGCCTCCTTCTGGGCCGTCCATCCGGCATCCCTGCTCTGAGACATCGCCTCCCGCCGGGCCGGCCCATCCGGCATGTCTATTCCGGGTCAACGCACCCTTGCCGAGTTCCAACCTTCTACCGACTCCTGGCGCATCTCGGTAGCCACCCTGGGCCGAGTTCCAGGTGCCCGGGTCGGGATCGACCGGATCCCTGCACGCGGATTGCTGCCAAGCCGGATCGCCTCCAATTCCCTCCAGCGCCAAACCACGTCTGTGACCGACGGCCAGGCTTCCGAGATCTTCCACGCCGGCATATTGATCGATGCCCAGGTATGTCGATCACCCGGCTCCTTCACTCGACGGTGTCCCGAGCAGCTCCATCGACATGTGCCAGTGCCAGCTACCACCTCCCAGCAGATAAGAACAAAGGCAAGATGACAAGGCATCGTACGAGCCACCCATTCCCTGTGTAGCAACAGTACAACACTATTAGTGAATAGTGCGGACAAGACCCCAGTAGTCATTTCGCGTATAGTATTGCATAGTGTAGTGTATAGTAGTCTGTGGGACATACCTTGTCCCCTGGGCTCCCTTTATAAGGAGCACCAGGGGGATCAATCCCGAGGAGAGACACGGCCACACGGCCGGCCGACACCCATTTACACTCAGCTCACGGAGGAGCTCATTCCTCTGGTACTCCTCTAGCTTAGTTCATAGCATTTCTTCAAGGCATAGCTTTAGTTCTTGCAGGCTTAGACATACAGCTCAAGGAGCATCTGTGTAGTTCTCATATGCAGATCATATACAGTCAGACAAGCAGGAGTAGGGGTTTTATCTCCTCACGAGAGCCCTGAACCTGGGTAAATCGTGTGTGTTTGTGTACTCCGTGTGTGTAATTCTACGCGCTATCCCTCCCCGAATCCTCTAGCGTCCATCGGCCCCAAACTTAAGCGTACCCATGGCATCTGTCTGTTCACCAGGACGACAACCGGTAAATGTCTTATGTTGTTCTGTTACCGGTTATTGTTAGATGTTTGCTTCAAACACTTTTTTGCTAAGCCTAAAAATTCGTACTGAGTGTATGGTTCACTCGTGCACCCAATCCCCAAAGCCAAACTTTCTTGCCAGCTGAGTCCACCATATCTACCTATGCATGGTATTTCCTACCATTCCAAGTAAATTTGTCATCTGCTACCTTTATAAATTCAAAATACTTCTTCTTTATGCCCCTGTTTTTAAGCTCATGAGGGAGCAGTAGAGAGCTAGATATAACTTGTGACAAGTGAGGTCTTTTCCCCCCTTTCACCCGGTGTTGATGGATTACGTCTTCACTTGAATCAACCCGAGAGCAGCTTAAGCAAAAATATAAATATAACTCACAATTCTCCTCCGCGCAATGCAAATATGAGAAATCATCCCAAACATTGGACAGTGGTGAAACCAAGGAGAAAGAAGAGCGTACTCGCTCTTCTAAGAACCAGCTGCTCTCACAAGTCTAAAAACCTTGCTTGTCATGAGGGACTAGATAGTTTCTCTGTTGTGAAGTCGTTGATGAAAGCATACATACCTCAAAATCATTTTACTTCTGTTTTAAAAACCAAAAAGCTCTAGCACATGACTAATCCCTGCTTCCCTCTGCGAAGGGCCATTTTTTACTTTTAATGTTGAGTCAGTTTTTCCCTTTTTCCTTCTATCTCCACAAAAGCAAACTGTAACAGCCCCAGTTTGGTACCCTAAAATATGGGCCAAATTTTCACTTTTTGCTTTGCAAACATTGCATCATGGCATCCCTTTAAATTGCTAATTTAAAATAAAGCAAGTTTGGAAAGCAATTAAAAGGAAACAAAACCAAATCCCAAAAATCTTCAACCTCAATGCAATTGCTCAACTTGGTGAAACCAAATTAATTTGAACTTCCAAATTGTTCAGGAAGTTCCAAGTTTAATTATTATAACCAATTGTCAAAATTCAATTATTGACAAGCAAAGATATAAATTTGAGAATTCAAATTGGTTCAATACAAACTCTATTTTTTAAACCAAGTTAAGCTTTCCAAAAATTCAATATAAAATAATGGGGAGCTTCATTGTTATAATATGAGCCTCCATGAATAATTTCCTTATTTTTGGAAATATTTAAGTGCTCCAAATAATTACAATTTGGAAATTTTCAAAAATGACCATATTAAAACCTATGAACAAATGTGGGTCTAAACAATTTATTTTTGGGCACCAATTTTTGTGGAGCTCCTACATGTCATGGGGAGGCTTTACAAATTTTTGCAGAATTTATAAAATTGTTTAAGTGCCCTATTTAAATACCTAAAAGTGACTCTAGTTTTTAATTGAAAAAGAAAAAGCCAAAAGATTAAAACTCTGACACTGGGCCACCCCTGTCATCCTCCCTCCTCCCTCTCCTCCCTCACTGTGCCGTGGATGGCACTGGCGCCATGCCGTCATGTTGCTGGCTGCGACCGTCGCACCACCTGCTCCCCTGCTGGTCAAAGAGGTCCCCCACGACGCCTGCCTCTCCACTCTTCCTCCCCCGCCTCTCCCTCTTGGCCCCTGGAACCCTAACCCTAGGATCCTCCAAGCTCCGTCGCCGCACGCCATCGTCGCGGAAGCTTCCGTCGCCGTTGCGCCTCCTCCAGCTCCACCACCATGCCCATCCACTCCGCATCGCCGCCCTCTTCCTCCTCAAGCCAGGGATTGGTCCGGGGGCGCCGCAATCGCAGTCGCCGCCCAATCCCCTTCCGCCTCCGGCCACCGCCGACCAAGCACGCATCGCCGCCGCCCGTCCTCCCCGCGCCGCGCCGTCCGCGGTTTCATGCTCAGGGTGAGCACCCCGTCCTCTCGGACCCCTCCTTTCTCCCCCTCTCCCTCTGGTTAGCCATATTGCTGAAAACCGAGCCGTTGCCGCCGCCGTAGCTCGTCGCCGGGGCGCCTCCCGGCGACCCTTAGGTCCATGGCGCCGCCACCGGTTTCCCTGCGGCGTGCCGCGTGAAGTGCCGCCCCTCCCGTACCCGCGCGTGCTCGCCTGCGTTTGTGCCGTGCGCGCTCGCCGTCGGCCGCGCGTGGTCACCGCGTTGGCCACGCCGGTCGCTGCATTGACCGGCCGCACGAAGCCTGCTCGCCCGGCCTGGCTCCTGTCTAGGCCGGCACGAGGCCGACGGCCTCGGTCACCACCCCGGCCCGTTGCCCGGTCTGGGCCGGACAAAGGCTGGCTGGCTCGGGAGCCTGCCCGGCCTGTGGCCCGGCCTGGCCGGCATGAGGCCGGCCCGTCTGTGAATGGTTTTTTTCCCCTTTTTGAAATTACAAATCAAATAAAACAATTGATATCTTTTTGTATATTGCTTCAAAAATTGCAAATTAAATATCAAATTGTTCATCAAAACAAAACCTATATGTTGGTAGCATTGCCATGCCCTTTTGAATAAATAATTTTGTCTTTATTTAAGAATTCCTAAAATGGTATAACTAATATCTAAATTGGGAAAAATCATAACTCGATAATTATTTAACCAAAAATTATGAATAAAATATCAATGTGATCAGCACTTCAAATGCTATCAAACCATGCTAAAATTACATCATGATCTCAAATATTTATTTGTTGTTTTTCTTTAAATGATTAAATGAATTAAATTGAAATAATCATTTAATTCACTATTTAGTCATCGATAATTGGAAATTCACAAATGAGGTACCAAAATGATCGGAAGAACAAAACCTATCCATTCATATCATGTTCATGCATATTTGAGCCACTTATCTAATAATGTAATAATTTATAAGTAATGTGGTCATTAAGTTGAATATGGAGTTGCTTCCAAATAATTTTTCTATTTAAATTATATGACGATACCTTTGCGTAATCTTGTCATGTCATCATGTGATTGTGCATTGCACTTGGTTTCGTGTGATTTATTTTGTTTCCTTTATTCTTGTTTGGGTATCGATAGATTCTGGAGTTGAGGCTAACCCTACCTACCTCGACGAGCAGTACTACACGCCCCGGCAGCAAGGCAAGAGATAACCTAACCTTCTTGGCATTCTAGCATCCTATTGCTTTATAAACTTATTTTATCCACCATAATATTGCATGCGATTCCAACGACAATTTTTGGTCAATACTAGAGTATCCTATGAATGCATGTTTCTCCCCGAACCAATCACATGCTCCCCCTCCTATGAACCATAGGTATGATGTGTTGGCCGGATACAAAATATATTTGTGTTATATGCTTAGCTATGCTTAGCCATGCCTAGTCGTTCTGCTATATTGTCCGTTGATTTAATTCCATGATGTTGATGTTGATGGAATGTCGGACATGGTGGTGAAGTGTGGTACTTAATTAATTTGCTTAAAAGGCTTGGGTGAGTTGCCATCGGGGATGGTGTTTTGCCTCACCCTTGCCCCTAAGTGCGAGTTCTTGTCTCTAGAACCAAGGTTTGAGCGTGCTTCCATTGGTGGGTGTATGGGCGCCTTACTAACTGAATAACTTGTGCGGGCGTATCCAAGGGTCCTCTAGTTCGGTTTTCCATTTGCGTGTGAGTGGAAAAAAAATGTTGCGGAGGATTTGTGTTTAGGAGGTGGCGATGGGGGCAGGGGCTGAAATAGGCTGGGTAAACTTGCCCTGTCGCCACTGATGACTCTTGGATAGTCTCACGCGAGGTAAAGGTTTAACCGCGCTCGCTCGCCGGCCTTCCCCGGAAGAGGGCCAATCAGGTGAGCCGGACGGCACCAATGGGTAAATTAGTACACCCCTGCAGGGTAAACTTTTCGAAAAGCCGTGTCCACAGTTATGGACGCCTTGGGAACGGATTACGAGATCATAGAGAACCTTAACCTTAATTAAAAGTTGGCAGCTAAAGGTTGCATTACAACGTGTGATAAAAGGTTCATTTCCTCGAGGGTGATTCGAGGGAGTGCCTTTGGTGGAGATGAGTGGTTTTGGCTACAAGTTGGTTCGCCGAGAACTGAAGATGAAAAGTTTACTCTCTTATCCCCCTTTAAGAAAAATACTCTGAGTAGACGATGCCTTGTGTCATTTATGTTTTTATTAATGAAAACTAGTTTTATGCAAAACAACTACATATACAGCTTTAGAGCCTCCGTCAGCATTGGGCCTATATCGCCCTACTAAACTTGCGAGTACGTCGTACTCAGTCTCTCTTTGCTGCCTTTATATGTTTGTTTCAGAGGAGGACGACACCGAGCGGTTAGGTGGTTTCTTCGTGGACGACGAATAGTAGTCCGGGGTTCCCAGGTGGCAGCTTGGGACTGTGGAACAATCTGGCTGGGATTATTTATCTGTAGGCCTCTTAGGCCATAATTTGCATCTTGTTGTTAGACAACACTACCTTGCTTCCGCTTGATAAATTGTTGGGTCTGTGACCTTTTGTGTGTAATATTTGTATCTTCCTCATATATGAGTTGTTATATGAATCTTTGTGTC
Source organism: Puccinellia tenuiflora (assembly GCA_012064385.1). Taxonomy (NCBI): domain Eukaryota; kingdom Viridiplantae; phylum Streptophyta; class Magnoliopsida; order Poales; family Poaceae; genus Puccinellia; species Puccinellia tenuiflora. Next base: position 354,082 of record QRDG01002157.1, on the reverse strand, counting down.
GTAGAGTCTGTGATGTGCCAGTTGTTCCACAAGTCTTGATCTCTTAACTATACGTGATAGATATGTCTGAGCTTATGGCATGATCGAGGTGTTGTGTGCCGATGATCCATTCCGAGCACACCTGCCAAAGGTTTTGGCCTGGGATTGGTTGCACAAAGCTTCACTGTATAGTTCTGGGGTCGGGGCGCTACACAAACATCTAGCATTGACCATGGGTATCGTTGAGCATATTACATTATCAAGATTAAACATGAATCTTTATATTGACTTTATCTATAAGATAAGCCGTTGGAAGTTGAAGCTCTTTGCTAATGTTTACATCTTCCTTTGTGTTGATTCTCAAACACTTTTGTCATGAAATTATTATCCTTGTGAATTAGTCAAATATGTTGATCACATTGTTTTCATGTCTTTGACATACTATTTACGAAAGGTTTTGCTTAGATGATTCAACTTGTTTATCCATTGCTTTCTTGCTATCAATTATAGACAATTGTTTTGTATCTCTTGATTCACATCCTTTGATTTGCATCACTATCTCGATCAAGAATGTGTTGGTTGCATGTCTCATCAAAAATTATTTGTTATCACTTACCTACTCGAGGACGAGTAGGAGTTAAGCTTGGGGATGCTGATACGTCTCAAACGTATCTATAATTTTTGAGTGATCCATGCTAGTTTTGTGATATTGTCACATGTTTTTACTGTCATTTATATCATTTTTATGCATTTTGTCGGACTAACATATTGACAAGATGCCAAGTGCCAGTTCCCTGTTTCTGCTGTCATTTTGTTTCAGAAATTTACTTCTGGAAATATTCTCGGAATTGCACCAAAATTTATGGGGATTATTTTTACGTCAAGATGAAGACGGAGTCCGAAGGGCAGCCTCGGAGGTGACCCACAGGGCGTAGGCGGCCTCCTGTCGCGGCCTAGGGGGGCCCGCGAGTGGGACCCTCTCCTGCCCATGGGGCACCTCCTCGGCCCCCTCCGACGCCTATAAAATCAGAAATAACCTAAAAACGCTGAGGCGGCCATTATTTTCCAGAAACTCGACCCCGACGCGCCGTCACCGAAAACCCTAGTTCGGGGTCCAATCTGAAGCTGATCCCGGCACTCTACAGGAGGGGAGATCGATCCCGGAGGGCTCTTCATCATCATGCCCTCCTCCGGGATGATTTGTGAGTAGTCTCACCTTGGACTACGGGTCCATGGCAGTAGCTAGTTGGTAGTCTCTCTCTCTTGTGCTTCATGTCTTATGATCTTGTGAGCTACCTAACATGATCAAGATCGATTATTGTAATGCTATGTGATGTGTTTGCTGGGATCCGATGGATTATGAAGTTATGTTCAGATTGTGCATGATTCTTATATGAGTTATTTATGTTCTTGCATGCTCTCCGATGTGCGTAGTTACTTTGGCCAAGTGATTGTGTGTATCTCCAAGAGAGGGTATTTATGCTAGATAGTGGGTTCATGCCCCCTTTTGTTCCTGGGCACGAGTGACAGAAACGTCTAAGGGCGAGGGTGTGTTGTTTCTACTAAGGGTAAAACAACGGTGTTAATATCTATTTTGATATTAGTATTGCTTACATCATGCACTTTACTTATTGCAATTGTCTGTTGCTTGCAACTTAATACCGTTGGGTGACAGACTGGATAGCGATCCCACGGTGGACTTTTTAGACAAAGACGCAGTTGGACTCAACGGTCTTTGTTCCTTGTCGTGATGCCTCCATAAATATTATCATGTCCTTTTGGTCATAGCTAAATTGGGTTTGTGTCATGATCTTGTTAATTGCCTAGCTATAATTCGTTCACCCATCAAATGCATATTTTATTTACTTGAGAGACTCCACTAGTGAACCCATGGCCCCCGATCCATCTTTTTACATTATTTACAACCTCATTTACTTTCTTTTAATCATCATTATTTCTCTGGTCACTTTTCATATTTTATCTATTTCATCATACAATTAACCGCTTCGTTTTCTGCGAGACCGGAAAGATTGATAACCTTTCCGCCGTTGGGGGCAAAGTATTTTGGTTGAGTGTGTGCAGGTCCGCGTCTGTTGAAGGTCAAGCGCCAGAGATATTCAACATTCACCTCGTTGTTGATTTCAAAGTCCTACTGGTTTGATAAACCTCGGTTCGTTAAACGAGGGAAAACTGCTACTAGCTGCAATTCCGCCTTCGCTTGGGGCACCACCCAACTTATTTTAATACAGCAGCAAGGAGGTTGTGACCCCGATACTGATTGGAGCCAGAGCCGTAGTCGCCGGTCTCATCGTTGTGCAGCATTGCGTGATGGAGATGTTGGGTTGCAACCTCTCGAACAAGAACATATGATTGTACAACTCTCTCTCAAAATAGGCTTTCACCCCGCTTTATAAATAAAGCACAACGGCCGAACCGATACAATGTGATGAGGGGAACCCCTTACAAAGCAGATCAAAGATAGAAAAAGAAAAACAAGGAGCACCACACTTGCCACCAAAGACACCGAGACGAGCACAAAGGGCGAGGCTCCACGACGACGCCCCCCCAGAGGGTAACGACGTAACACGTCGCCGACGTCGAGACCGGGATGGTTAAGGGTTTTCACCCGGAGCCCTAACGCGGCGAAGGTAGCCACAACAACACCCCCAAGAGGGTCACGATACCCGCAGGCATCGCCGCCATTGGCGCCAAAGAACTGAGCTTTCACTCGGAAAAACCTACGCACAACGTCCGCACAATCGGACCGCCCACTATTCCCGAGTATGGTCTTCTGGCCACGATCTGGGAGTTGACGCCACCAACGCCAGGAACCCCCGCCGTCCGCTCCTCGCTGTCCACACAGCCGAGGAGAGAGACCATCACCACCGCCACGTCGCTCGCCGTAGAGACGCCCGTGCAGTCCACCTTTCAGAGCCGCCGCCCCAGCGTCCGCAACCTAAAACCGAGGAGCCCGCAAGTCACGAGGTCAACGTGGTGGTTGAGTGAGGCCGGCGACAGATCCAGGCCCGCAAGGACGACATCCACAACCAATAGGAGGAGATCCGTCCTCCACCGCCCAAGGCGGTCGCCGACCGGACGCAGCAGCAGGGCCGGTCAGGCCCAGATCAGCCCAGCAGGCCCGACTAGCCCCGCCGCCGCGCTGTAGCGCCAAGGTCGCCGATGTCATCCTGCGGAGAGGCTCACGGACGTGCGCACAGGCCGGGCAGATTGGGCCCAAACGGGCCCAGATCTGGGCCAAGCCGCCCTGGCCATGGCTGCCTCCTGAGCCCACCCATCGCTGTCGCTCGTGCTGTCCCCGCTGCCGCCGCCGTAGATCCACGCCGCCATGACCGCCGACCTCCACCAAGATGCGCCGCCATGGCCTTGTTGGCCGGCCACCGGATCAAGGCTGCTGCGCCGCCCCGAGTGAGCACCGCCGCTGCGAGGCGCCACCGCCACCCGAGCATGCACGAGCCGCAAGCCTCCACACCGCCACCGGAGTGGCCGCGCCGCCACGCCCCCGCCGACGTCCTCAACCCGCGCCAAGACCCCGCGCGAAGGAGAACGAGAAGCCCCGCCGCCGCCCGCGCCCGGCCTTAGGTCGGCGGCGCCGTCCGGCGGCGACGAGGAGAGGCAGGAGAAGGGAGAGGGAGCTGAGAGGAGCGGCGGCTAGGGTTCACTTGTTCGTAAGTTACCTTTCTAGTATTGCACCTTGGGTGTTCTTTAGGCAATTTGTAGAAAACAATTTGGTAAAATCAACAACTTTCACCAATTACTTTGTTATAATCCCATGTATTCACCCTCTTTAGTCGATATCACAGGTTTTTTTTTTCATGGTACAGAGGGCCACAAACTGAAGAAATCACCCGACGTCGTTTGTTACAGCTCCTCGCAATCGCAAAGCACATGGATCCTATTTTGTTTCACATGGATCCTATTCTGTTCATATAAACTACGTACTGTACTTCTCAAAATTATATGGAAGACAGATCCGACTCAAACACTGCTAACTGCCGGGTGTCTGCGCGCAAAACCTCTCCTCCCAGTCCGCAGCGCCCACGCCGTCCGCCTTTATAAAAAACTAAAAGCGAATCGCCTGGCCACGACGCCACCTGCATCGAGAAACCAAAACCCCTCGCCGCCCGCCGTCTCCTCACCGATCCGGCGAGATCACCAGCGCACAAGGGCTACTCTCTCGCCAACCGCGAAGATGGACGAAGGGAATAATGCGGCGTTCAACCAGATGGCGACCTTCATTCGCACGGAGGCCGTCGACAAGGCCTTCGAGCTCGAGGCAGCCGCCGACGAGGTAATAATAGTTTCTGCTTCCACCGACCGAGCGTTTTGGTCTAGCAACTCGTTAGGTTTGGATCTCGAATGCGATCGGCGAGATCCGGGTCGCCGAGGGTTCGGATCTGTTGCATTGTTTCTAGGGTCGCGCAATGGAGCGCACGGGGGACATTGGATCGGAGATAATGGCGTCATCCTAGGAGGCCTATGTCGGGGGCCGGGGCGTACCTAACCTAACTTCTTACTTCTGTTGCCACCGCGTGGTGCCTGGACCGTTGGAATTTTATGCTACTAATGTTCGAAATTATCTGCGGCATTGCGGTTTCTGCTGATTCTCTAGTATGACGTTCAAATAAGCTAAATTATAGAGTATATACCTCTGTTCGAGGGCTACTGCTAACTTGGACATCTGTTTGTCTTGTGTTTAATAGCAGTAGTTTCGTTACAAAATTGTTTGCTATGATACAATACATATTCAGGAAAATCAAAAGCTAAGCTAGAACTTCAGACATATGTTCCCGTGAACTGCTCTGCTTCCTTCCACCGAATATTTGAAGTGCCAATTATTTGGATAATCGGGATATCTTATCACACTCGAATGTGGCTCAAGTGTTGCCAAGATTTCTATGACCCCTTTTGAAACTTACAATTGTTTCTGTCTACTGATATGGGTGGTAACTCCTCAGGAATTTCAAATTGTGAAATTACAAATGGTGGAAGCTGCAAAGAAGAAGATCAGGGAGGACTATGAACGGAAAGAGAAACAAGTTGATATCAAGAAGAAAATGTGAAGTCCTTGTTCCCGATTGTACTTTTTTTCTTTTACAAATTCACACTTGAGAATACCTAACTGTTCATCGCAAGTCATCGTCAAATTCTCAATTTTCTCATTTGGCACAATAGCCTGCCCTCATGTGGATTAATATATGATGCCATAGAGAAAAGAAAACAGAAGAATGACTGTCTAATTTAATTTCGTGTTACATTATGCAGTGAATACTCAACACAGCTCAATGCTTCCCGAATTGAAGTTCTTCAAGCTCAAGATGATTTAGTAAAGTCTATGATGGAGTCAGCTCGGAAAGAGCTACTGTACCAGAGCCAAGACCATCAATCTTACAAGAAGCTCCTCAGGATACTTATTGTTCAGGTAAGCAGAGTTGAATCTGTATATTCCTTGCCAAATGTGAATAGGAAGCATGAATTCGTTGCAGCTACTACAAATAATAGCTCATTTGAGACAACATCCATACGTAGGCATGTGCAATGACTGAACTGACAAGATGAGATAACATTGTATTCATGCCTGTCCAGGCAGTAAATAACCTGGTACCCTTAGTGTTGCCTCTACCATTTTCAGGCCATTTCCTGGTCACCCTTGGGTGGTAGCCTGGTAGAGTGGTTGGGTTCTTAGTGTCGGCGATAACACTAACACAACCCAAGTTCCAAGTTGAATTTGGTCAGAAACTGGTTATTTTTCAGAAAAAAACTGTCTGAATACTAACACTTTTCAGTTATTAATGTAAAATTGTGAATTCGTTTGTTGAAAAAAAAAGATATCAGTGAAAACTGGCTATAATTACAAATGGGCTGTTTTGAGTTTACTTAGTCAAACTCCAGCACCTATTGTGAATTTGCAGGACCTAGCTTTTCTTCTTCTAGAAGAGTAGCATTTCTACTGGTTTGAAGGAATTTCAAATACTGTAATTATATTTTTCTGTTGTGCTCTTACTGTTTGTGTGGGTTAGTTTCCCATATGTACTCTTTTATTTATGAGACTATATGACATCAATGGACAATGTTGCATGTAAAGTAGTTGCTGTGGTTTAGGAATCATCACACGTGTATATCCATAAATAGAGTGACTTATACCTGCCTTCTTTATATCCTCTATTTCCGTGATTCTTCCATAGTCTGAGATTTTCATTATTATTGACGCCCGAGTATTATCTAATGCTTAAAATCACCTGAACAGAGCTTGATGCGTCTTAAAGAGCCTGCGGTTATTCTCCGCTGCAGAGAGGAGGATCTTGAGCTCGTCGAATCAGTTTTGGAGTCTGCAAGGAATGAATATGCTGAAAAAGAAAATGTATCTCCGCCTGAAATTGTGGTACACCGTCATGTCTTTCTGCCGTCGGCACCCAGTCATTACAAGGCACATGACCTCTCCTGGTAATATTTGCAATCTTCTGTGGATAATATGCACGAGTCCTCTTTTGATGATTTCTACCAGCAACTTTTTATACTTCACGTTGCCTGTTACTCCTGAATTCATCGTCTTAATAGTATCCAAAGTTTCATAAGTGCTTCTTGCATTGGTATTTGAAGGACTTATATATGATTAGATTGTATTTTATTCTTCAAACATTTGACTTGCGTTATGAACTTATGATAGAACATGTTGTAAGGAGACTTTCATGATAATCTGGATTTTCTATGGATTCACTTATTGGGCGCAACATTCTTAAATGCAAATGACACATATGATAATTTTGTAAGATACTGAAAGAATGGTGTCTTATTTCTCAATACTTTTGGCATGTTCGTGTAGATTCTTGACAGAGTGTCCCATTGCTTGCATCACATGGATTAAAATACGGTATTAAGAAGGGATTTTTTCGGCTCTTAGTATATATTTAGTTTGTTAGCAGCAGCGCCCTTATCAGTTATCTGGTTGTTTGTGACTTAATAGCCAAGATGTCTATTTGAATATTCTGCCCGAGCTATTTGTTTGGCCTTCTATTTAAGAAGGAGGCGAATTCTTTTTTTGTGGCCTTTTCTGTGGTGTTCTCTCTTTTCTTTTGTTAAAGGGTGTTTGCATTGTCTTGCATTGCAACCCTGCATGTTTTTCTTAGTTTTGTTTCTTTTTTTTTGTGCAGTTTGAGTGATCCTATCTCTGAAGTAAATTCCATGTTCGTTGAATAGTAATTGTGCGGATCTAAGTGTCTAATGCTTACTTGTGTACCTTTTAATTTAGCTCTGGTGGAGTTGTAATGGCTTCACGAGATGGAAAAATCGTCTTTGAGAACACATTGGATGCTAGACTAGAATTGGCTTACAGAAAGAAGCTACCAGAGGTATACTTTGTTCTTCATTTTTCCTTTGGCCTTTTCATTTCTGAAGTGATACTGCATGGATGTCATTACATTCTGATAGATGCAGTGGAAAATAATATGCGGAAGTCGGAAGTTTAGCATTTTTGTGCATTTACTGAGCTTCTTGGTAGTAGAACTATCTTGTTGACGAACGTGGAATATTATTTTTAAAATACAATATTCGTTTTGCAATTAAAATCATTGCAACTTACTTCAGCCCTCCATCTATCCAATAAATATGACTTTTTGTGCCTTGATGTATGCCTATTTACAAAAGAAAGAACAGTTCCTGTGGTGGTCCATTGCCATGCTCCCCACTTGATCATGGTCGTCTTTCTGTCTTGGAATTCTATTGGGCATATCAATATGGGAGCGTGATTAATAGTATTCTTCTTTCCAAGGTATCATGATGTTTTAACATTTTGTGTGCACAACTATTTTTTCAGATCCGTCAATGCCTTGTTAGGCAGGTAGCTGCGTGAACATTTCTTCTTAAGCGGAATGCTGCACGGTTGCTACTTGGTATCTCTTGATGATGATCTCCGAAATAATGTTGGCGGTTCGCTAGTAATTTACAGGCTCATTTTTTTTGGTTAGGGGGAGAGCATTAATTTTGTCACTGTCGACTCCAGACTTCCCCATACACGCAAGCAAAATAAAGTGAATGTTCAGGTTTTTGATGATTTTCTCTTCATAAGGCGTCGATATGTGTAGTGATGCCATTTCTGCAATCACAATTTGTTTTCTCATTGAAACTGCCCTCTTTGATTGTCAGATACCTACATTAGAATGGGTGTAGTGCGACTGTAACATTTTTTAAGAAAAGTGTAACTCATATCAAAACTGAGAGCCAGTTGCTCATTCTAAACTAAAGTGCAACTCGTATGAAAACCGATAGCTAATTGCACATTTCTAACAAAAGTGCAACTCGTACAAAAACTGGTAGCTAGTTGCATATTTTTAGAGAAATGTGCAACTTGTATGAAAACCGATATCTAGTTGCACATTTTTTAGAGAAAACTCATATGAAAACCGGTAGCTAGTTCTACATTTTTAAAGAAAAGTGCAACTTATATGAAAACCGGTAGATAGTTGCACATTTGTTTAGAAAGGTGCAACTCATATCGAAAGTAGGTTGCTACTTGCATATTTCTTAAGAAATGGAAATTCATTTCGGAAACCGGTTGTATAACTCGTATCGAAAACTGGCTTTAGTTGTACATTTCGTAAGAAAAGGGCAACTCATGTAAAAAATCAGTTGTTACTTGCATGTTTATGGAGAAAATGCAACTGGTATCGAAAACGGGTAGGAGTTGCACATTTTTAGAGAAAACTACGGCTCTTTTTAAAACTGGGCGCTATGTGCATGTTTCTTAAGAAGAAAGTGCCAAAGTTGTACGGAAATCGTCTTGACTTACACATGTCTTGATAAAAGTTCAACTTTCGTTAAACCCGACTTTTTTAAATAGTGGAACTTGTTTCGAAAATCAATTTTTAATTACACGTTTCTCGAGAAAAATGCAACTCATGTTGGAAACTTGTTGGGGTTGAATCTTTCTGAAAAAAAGGCGCAACTCATATCGAAACTGAAAGAACAACTATGCCCGAGATGTCGCCTAGAGGGGGGGGGGGGGGGTGAATAGGCGATTAAAACTTTTTCTATTTAGGGGCTTGATAATTGCGGAATAAAACTAGGTGTTTAAATTAACAAGCCAACAACCTAAATTCTAGGTTTACCTAAGTGCACCAACAACCTATGCTAAACAAGGCAAGTAACAAGGAGATAGCAAGATATAGACTTCAAGCACGATGGCTATCACAATGTAAATTTGCATAAGTAAAAGCTCGGGTATAGAAATAACCGAGGCACGCGGAGACGACGATTTATTCCCGAGTTCCTCCTTGTTAAGGGAGTACGTCTCGTTGGAGGGGTGTGAGCTCGCCACAAAAGGCCTACTCAAGATGCCACAAAGGCCTCACCCTATTCTCCGATGAACCTCACCCAAGGGATCGGTTCACCTTCCACTATCGGAATCCTTCGAGGCGGATTCCGGAGCCCTTTACAACTTCTTCTTGGGGCACACACCCACAACCCAATTGGGGGCTCCCAAACTCGTGCCGAAGCTCCACAAGCGAAGACTTCGCGGCACCTCCAAACCGTCTAGGGTACACAATGCACCCAAGAGGCAACAAGCTCTTGGGAACACAATGCACCCAAGAGTAACAAGCTTCCAACCTTCAATCCCACGAATCACCGTGGGGAGCACAACCCGATGCAACAAATGCAAAAGGGGAAGAACACACCAAGTGGTCAAATTCTTCTCCCCAAAATCCAACCGAAGCAACTAATGCTACGGAGGGATTTAGGAGGAAGAACGGAGGAGAAACACCAAGAACTCCAAAATCTAGATCCCACAAGTTCCCCTCACTTAGAAGAGATTTTGTTTGGTGGAAAGATGGATCTAGATCTCCTCTCTTGTTTCCCTAAATTTGGGAAAGAATCATCGGAGGGATTAGGAGCAATCGAGCTCTCAAAATGTTGGCAATGGAGGAGAGAGAGCAAGGGATGAGATCTTCTCTGAAAATGGGGAAGAAAACCCTTTTATAGGTGGCTCTAAAATAGAGCCGTTGGGAGAGAAAAACGTGGACAAAGGTTGGAAAAAAGTTGCCCAGGCGGCCCGGCCTGGGGCCGGCCAGCACGCCGGCCTGGCCGGCCTGGAAAAGAAAGCTAGCGATCGAAGGAGAGCAGCGTGCAGGGCAGCCGGCCTGCTGCCCCGGCCTTGGGCCGGCCTGGCACCCTAGCTGGGCCGGGGACCCAACAGAGGCAGCCGGCCGGACCCCGGCCTGGGCCGGCAGCCGCGCAAGCTGGGCCGGGTGACAACCCGAGAGCCCCGGCCTCGTCCCAGCCTGAGGCCGGCCCGGCCGGCCAGCCAGGCCTTTTTTTTTTCTTTTTCCTGTTTTTAAAATAAAATCTGTCTAATAAAATCTCCGAAATAGAAAAGTAATATCTCTCGCATACGAACTCCGTTTTCGATAAACTTGGACTCGTTGGAATCGTCACAACGAGCACAACAAGAATATACAGAGAAACATCATAGTCCAAGAATATAATATAAAAATAAATGGGGAAAAGTAAAAGCTCCCATTTGCAAATCGGAAATGCAATAACTTTCACCCACGAACTCCGTTTTCGATAATCTTGGACTCGTTGGAATCGTCACACCGAGCACAACAAGATTATGCGGAGAAACATCATAGTCCAAGAAAATATAATAAAAACAAATGGGGAAAGTTAAAACTCTTTTTCGCAAACCGAAAATGCCGGAACTTTTGCAATTGACGTCCGAATGAAATAAAACCAATTTTGTTGGAAAGAGGACGACAAATGCTACCTTTGAAAATGACAAACAAGTAATGGAGATTTTGCAAAGAAATGGAAGAGAGAAATCTTCCGCTCGAATAAACCGGCAAAATCTCCAATACCGAAACCGCAATAGAAGACGCATATGAAAACCGTTTTCGGTGAACTTGGCTTTGTCATGACAAGCACGACAAGCACCAAGACCACACCACAATAAGAGACAAATAAGAACCAATAAAGATGATTGCATGGATGCAAAGGTTTGTGCTCTCTACGATGATACGATCACGATATTCGGTCGAGAGCCCCTCTTGATAGTACGGTTATCTATCCTATAACCCGGTCTTTCACTAAACAACATGAGACCGGTAAAATAGAAACCCTATCAAGATCATACCTTTGCCTTGCGCACTAATCCACTTGAGGTCGAAGAAGACGATCTTCATCTCCTAAAACACAAATCTTTTCTTCCCTTGAGCTTGACTCCAACAAATGGAGATCAAACAAAGCATCTTGACTCCAACACATGGAGACAAGCTTGGTCTTGATCAATAAATGACCTTGACACAAGATAAAGGACAACCTACACATAGAGCTCAAAACAAATCTTAGTCCATCGAGATTGTCATTAATTACCAAAACCATGCATGGGGGCAACCATGCACTTTCAGAAACCCAATTGGGATTGCACATTTCTGAAGAAAAGTGCAACTCGTTTTAAAAATTAGTTGCTATTTGCAAGTTTTTGACAAAAGTGCAACCCATAAATGACGAGACAAAAAAGGTTACAAATACAATAGTAGTCGCTATTTTGATGAGAAAGTGGCTCAACATAGTGCTGGTTGATATATGTTGTGAGTTCGATTCTTTCAAGGCTGCACGCGGCAATTTTTTCTCTCGCCATTGATAACGTGTGCTCCAACTAAATTTGACGGTTCTCAAGATTGATTGAAACATAAGAAATTTTCAGTCGCTTAACAACTAACAAATCCGTTTTATTTTTCTCCGAGAAGTCCTGTGTTCTAAAATCCTACTGTATTAAACTTCGTCATACGTGACATCCCAATCCTATATTTCTCATGTTCCTACGTTTTAAAATTCCTAATCCCATGAGGACCTACCGTGTCGAGTCGGCCTCACGAGCAGATTTGCCCGCCAGCCCCTCCTACCTTCCTCGCTGGCTCATCCTATCTTCCCGCCAAATGTTTGGAAATCCCCTCCCCACAGGCCCACGCTAGAAAAAGAAAGAAAATCTAGAGCCAAGCCCCGCACACAGATCTACTGCCCCAACCAAATTCCTCCCCGCACTCCCATCCGCCGCCGCCGCCGTCCACCCATGACGGCCAGCGCCGGCGAGCCCCACCGCGTAGTCCTCCTCGTCGACCTCGACCCCCTCCTCCCCTCCCCAAACCCCAGTACTTCCACCGTCCAGTCCGCCTCCTCCTACCTCGCCGCCGCCCTCCCAGCCGCCACCTCCCTCCTCGCCGCCTCCCCCTCCCCCACCTCCCTCTCCGCCGCGCGCCTCTTCTTCTCCTCCCTCTCACCGATCCTCTCCTCTTCCCTCCTCCCAAAACACCTCCCCGCCGCACCGACCCCGCTTTCCTTCCACCTCCACCCGGCCACCCTCGCCTCCCTCGCCCCGCTCCGCCGCCTCGCCCTCCCGGCCTCTCCGCACCCCCGCGTCACCGCCTCCTCATCCATCGCCAAGTCGCTCCTCCAGCTCGAGCACGACTACCACTGGGACGCCGAGCCCCAGCACGGCCGACGCCGCCGCGTCTTCGACCGACCCCCCAATTTGGTGGTCCTCTTCACGGCCGCCTCCAATTTCGAGGAATTCGGTGAGGACAAGAGCTTTGGGAAGAGGTTTCGGGGGGTTTTCGAGCCAGTGAAGGACCGGCTTTCGTCGAGGGGCGTACAGGTGTGCTGGGTTGCCGTTGGTTCCACCGGCGAGGGGATCCGGAGGGCGGTGACGGAGCTGGGGTGGAGGTTTACAACATCAGATGCAGTCACGTTGGGGTCGGCGGTTGCCCCGCCAGGCCTCGTTTGGGGAGGCGTTGGATTTGGGTGTGGGGAAGGTGGAGGGCGATGTGAGGTGGTGTTGGAGATTACCGATGTGAAGGGGAAGCCGCTGCTCTGTAAGGGCTGCGAGGTTGAGATGGTTAGCTCCACACCGTGGAAGGTCGGTAGCCATGGTGTGTCCAGGTTACATGTGAAGTCAGTGTCTGAGGTGCGGAATTGCGAGCAGTTGATGGGCGGAGAGGGCGAAGTTGTTCTGGTACGTGGGTTGCCACAGGATAGGAGCAAGGGTGACAGCGAAGTAGCAGTGGACAAGGAGTTCTTCCCACATCAGCTTCTTGAGTTGGTTCTCGCTGGTGAGAACAATTGCCTTGGGGCTGGAGTGCCTATTTGGCAGCTCATTCTGGTTTTCCTTCATAGGAGGAACTATTGTGCAATGGTGTCGATTTCTGATGGAGATGGGGAATCCGTGGATGGTCTTCTCGTACCTTTCTCGATGAACTATGCATTACTGATTGTCGAGAAGAATGGCTCTGGTTTGGGACAGGTGGTCGCAAAAACTCCTGAAACATCTGATAGTTCCATGCTTGACCCATCAAAGGAGCAGAGTGCGAGGAGGAAGAGAAGCAAGCTGGTCAATAAGCTACTTGAGGCAACCAGTTGGAGCACCTTCTGTGATGTGCTCCTCAAACATGCTGATGACAGCATGACAGTGGTGGACTTGGAAGACCTATATTTCAGCAGGTATGGTACTGCATCGAAAAAGTTGAGGTTCTTGAAATGTTGGTTAAGACAATTGAAATTGTCATGTCTTAGTACTTCATCGAGCCTTCATATAGAAGGAGAGATGTGTCCTTCCTCAAAGGATGAAGGAGAGGCAAAGCTTCAAGTTTCAGAGGAGGATACCTCACCTCCTCATGTCAATTTTTTGCTGGATGAAGCAGATTGTAACAAAATGGAAAAACCAGTGGATGAAGCAGGTTGCAACAAAGTGGAGCAACAAGTGGACGAACAGAGTTCAGCTTTCTCTTCTATGGAAGAGTTAGAAACATTTCTTGGGAGTATTCCTCATAAGATTGAGCAAGGTCTTTGTTCTGAAGATGCTGATTTGGGGAATTTAGCTGAACGTTTGGTTGGCTTGTCTGTCCATGCACTGCTGATTAAGAGTGGGAAGGTTGCAGTGAAGTATTTCGAACACAAGACAGAACATGCTGCTTCTGATGCAAATATTACCTCTGAAGCTTCAGCTATCCTGCTGAGGAAACCCAAAGAGCTTCTGTTGAAATACAAAGACAACAACTCAGCATCTGCCGCATCAGAACAACCATCAAAATACAACACAAGTTACAAAATCCGAGAGTATCCTTTTAAATCCTCAGTTATTTTAAATCCATCCCTGCTGTTATTTTCTATGGAAATACCCACTGCAATTGTGAACTGTACATACTAAATGTTGTGGTCATGTGCACCTTAACAAGCATGTATCAGACATGAACTGCAGATATTGCTTAGGATGGAAATAATCAGGTCTAAACTTGGACCTGAGTTTGAGGAAGGTTCAAGACAGAAGATGATAAAAGAGATCTGCTCTCTTTTGCAGTTTATTGATATAAACATCCAAGGTGATTCATTTCAGTCTGACAGTATTGTCAAGTTCGCTGAGAAGACCATTAAGTCCAGGTATGTCTTTAGATTTGCATGCATTGAAATCACTTTAGTGATTTATTTGTTGAGCTATTGGCGCTGTAGATGCTTGCAAATGTCACTGTTTAAGCGTGAGTAGTTTTGTAAGGTAGTATGAAGGTTGCACTTCTTGCTACCAATCATTAGAGGCAATTCTACGTCACTTTGCGAAAATTTATACTAAGCAGAGTACTCAGAATTTGATCCAGCACTGGTTTAGAAAACTAGTATTGCATCGGTGTAACTAAGCATAATACCTCTTGATAGAAAGTATCGTAATATATGCATGCTCAGTACTGCTTTGTTTGCCAGATGAAACTGTGTGCTTCAACGCAAATCTTTAGTTTCATCACTAATACGGCTAAAGAATTATTTGACACACTAACTTGAGATACTTCTATCTCTGTTAATACTGCTCATTCTGTTCTTGGGCTTTGCTTTTTGCTATAAGCCTATAACTACCTTTCTCATGCTTCTGTACGCGCTTAATTCACAAAGTAGTAGTGATCATTTTCGTTTATCCAGTTGAATGAGATGCCTTCTTGCTGCTGAATGGTCATAAGTATGAGTACATGATACATGCGTTATTTTAGCTTTTATTTGTTCTCAGTGTTGAGTTGTGTCTACGTGTAGAAACAATTAAACAAAGTAAAGCTTATTCTTAAGAAGATACTGTAAGAGAAAGCTGAACAAGATGACAGAAATATGTCTTATGTACTCTAATCTAATGGTAGGTTCATATGCCGAGTTCAGTAATAATTTCTTGCAGAACATTACTATTAGAACTTCTCTGAGCCTTTTCGTAACTAAAATGAAATTTGGTTCCTGTCCAAAATTTGCTTTCTTTTCATGCCAGTACTTGAAAGTATGGCATCAAATGTAATAAAATGCTGACCAATAATTTTGATGAAAAGGCTGAAAAATATAATCCCACTGTTCCAGGTACATGGACTCCATGGAGGATGTGATCAAGAAGATTTACACGGAGATGGAGTTCGATCTGTTTGACGAAGATGACGTTGAATGTTCAGACTCTATACCCAGCAGCAGCAACCAGGACGATGCCAGGGCCGACAGGAGCCGGAGAAGCCACAGGAACTCTGGCAGCGCAAGCGCTCCCACACACCATATGAGGAGCAGCCATCACGACAGGCACGAGGCGCAGCTGGCGCGAGCGCAGGAGCGGCGAAACAGGGAGCGGAGATTCTCCTCCTTCACCAGCTGGGTGCCCGACCTGCGCCGCGTGTGGGCGCTGAAGCACCCGGGGAAGGAGCCTCCCTGTGCAGTGGCGGTGCCAGGGTCGAGGCAGCACTCCAAGCGGAGGAAGCGGCGCGTGGCGTGCACCGACATGGTCTGCGAGACGCCCATGACGGCCGCGAAGAAGCAGCAGCCTGGCTCAGGGTCCGAGGAGGGAAGCGAGATGAGGTCGATCAGGTCCGTGTCCAAGAACTTGTTCGACGACGACACAGAGATAAGCAGCTCGAGCAGCGTGTGAACAAAAGAACTCGAACAAAGCATTGCTATAGCCTCCCGACGGATTGCCTAGTCCTGCATTTATGATTATTTTTTCCTGAAGCATGGCAGTCCCAGGGTCCTACCGAAGTTTCACATCTCAGTATAAAGTTGTCCTGGCCGGTTATTCATTCCCTTGTTGAACCCGGCGAGGAAATATCTAGTGATACCATCTTAGGTGATACAATGCTCAAACCAATTTTAAAAGTTTCAAAAAAATCTACTAAAAAATATGTGTGTTGACACGATATGTTTGTACTACCTCCAAAAATTTCAGCCACAAATTCGAAATTAGCATTGAGAAACAAAAAAGACAAATCTGCTATGAATAGTGTCAACAAAAAAGACAAATCTGCTATGAATAGTGACATTTTTCTGCTTTTGTCTTTTAGTGACACCAGTGACACTATTCATAACAGATTTGTCTTTTTTGTTTCTCATTGCTCATTTCGAATTTGAAACTGAAATTTTGGTAGTTTGTACAAACATATCTGGTGGATATCTACAATTTTTCCTAGAATTTTTTGACACATTTAAAAATGTTTTTTTCTTACTCAGATTCCTTAAATACATTGTACCTAAAGGCTTGTATCGAACCCCGGCACCTGTTTCGGTCATAGTTCGTGCCGCTTCCTGTGACTTCACTAGCCCACCTTCGTGTCCTGTCTTCTTTGGCGATAGCTCTGCACTCGTCTTCCACTGCCACCAGTCCATCACCCACTTCTCGACTTCAGCCATTGCTTCCGTCCTCTTATGCCGCCTGGAAAAAAACAGAACCACCGCTTCATCACACTGGACGTGACAAGCACATTCACACGCGAGGTATGAGTCCTGGTATTGCCAAAAAAAAATTGTATCTAGTGAAATCATGCTTTCTACAATGTTCAAGCAGGGTTTGTCAAACACCTTTTGCATTTCTTATAATTATTTTTAGCATAACTACATTTCTTGTAAAATTAACAATTGACATCTTACCCGCTACATCTCCCACGCCTAGGTGAACTATTTGCGCATGAGAGAGGAGGCGCACATGACAAAGAATATAATCATATGGGAAATCGTATTGATAATATCGTAATTATGGATAATTAGGGAAGTGACGCTGGCTATATATCCAACACTCTTTAATCCCTCCTCTGCTGGGACAGCCAAACAAATCGATGAGTGTGTGATGCATGTGGGGCTGGGCGTCGGATGAAGATCGTACACAAAACGTCGTACGTATAACATCACTCGATAATCATCCAAGTTGCGATCTCACAAATGGAGTTTGGAACGAAGATTAAAATCTCGATAATGTCTATGGAACTCTTCTCTAAGGTTGTGCAGGGAGTCATGGTGGATCTTGGCATTGGAGGATGAATTTGGGGTGGATAAAAGTGAAGGCTTCTTCTACTCCGAATCTCCTCTTCTCTGCTTTGGTGAATGGCGCAGACGTGTTATACCCCGCCTTCCGGTTGTACGCGGTCAACATTAATGGGCGCCACCAACCTTTCCCCATACCAGCTTTATAAACCACGGCGTGTACTGACCCTCATCGTTCTCCTCCTCCATTCACCTTCCTCTCGCCGTTCATCTCCTCTCGGCCTCATCACTTTGCCGACTAATGACGAAGCGGGCGACAACCAGTTCAAGAGCTGCCTCACCATCGACGAGTATGCGCATCCTTGATGGGTGGGCCATCAGGGTGAGTCGTTTGGACAGCCGATGCCCACAAGTAAGGCACGACTTTATGCCCTCATCCGGAGCTCCGTCGTAGCCTTACTCTGGTGAAGCAGACATGCCCTGACTATGCCGAGGGCAGCATGCTCTGGGCGACGATCCTTGTGACGGAGCGTGAGGTGGCCAACAATCACTTCGTCGGGTCCCTTCGACCCGCCAAGTGGAACAATCATGAGAGCGGTGTTGGAGCAGAAATGAGCTCTATTAGATCCTCGTGCAGAACAACAACTAACCACCACGCCTCGAGGTGTCGTGGGTCATGCCATCAGCCACCACGTCCCCGCGCTCATCCTTCTCGCGCACGGGGCGACCCCGCTCGTTCCCAATCAGGAGCAGCCCTCGTCGTGGGCTGCTTCTACCTCACGCGCCCAAGAGTAGCCTCGCCATGGTCGTATTCTTCCTCACGCGTGCCCCCCCCCCCCCCCCCCCCGTCTCCAAGCATGAGCCATGAACGGCTCCTTCACGACAGGGCGACATCATCATCTGGGAGCAGGTCCCCTCACCGCCACGGGGCCAACTGTTCCTTGGCCGAAAAAAAGGGAAGAAGGAGCCAGTCGTGCCGCCGCTAAAGCTGTCGAAGCCGGAGGTGCATGATGACGATGACAACGGGGAGCTAAAAGCAGCCCTCGAGCTGTTGAGGAACAGGTGCAGCGAACCGATCTCGAGTTCGCGTACGTGTGTTCGGCAACGGAGTACGACATTGTGACGCTCGCCGACGACAACGACAACGACAACAACGAGGACATAGATGACGGCCACTTAGTCTTCGACCTTCGACAACCACTACTAAGATTTGGTTTAGTTTATATTTTCATTCAAATATGTAAAATATATTCTAATTGAAGAAAATTGGCCGTTTAGCTAATTTTTTAATTGTAAAGAAACATATTTAGAAAGCCGATGGACAGCCGATTCCAATAAGACGATAACATGTGCCCACGGTTCTAAGGGCATGTACAGTGGAGTACAGTTAGCCGTCTGTAGCAGGTGCCAAGTGCCAACTAGAATATTTGGTAAGTTAAAAGAGAGAGAAAGAGGAGAGATGAAGAGTTCGTCGATAATATTGCAGACGGACGATTTCCACCATATCCGCTGGCTAGCGTCGCCTCACACGCCGTTGTATACATGCCGTCGGATAATATTGTCCGTCTGGCACAGTTAGGCCTTGTTTACTTCTAGTGTATTTTAGGGGATCGGAAAGAACTATCCTAAATTTCGAATAACCCGTTTACTTCTCCGAATTTAAACAAGATAATCTCTAAGGGTGTGTTTAGTTCTGGAACCAAGTGGAATGGAATGTCATAGTTCATGCCAGAGTAGTGGGTCGTTCCATTTTTATGTTTGGTAGTGCCACAAATCGAATCAATCTAGTAGCAACCTATAGCAGGATCGACGTGACGGGAGCCTGCCCGTGATAACGCACCTCGACGTTGACGCATGCATCCATGTGAGCAAATTAAGGGCGGAGGAAGGCTGCCATGAGCGGTACATTTGTCCACCAGCATCGACGTCTTCTTCGCCACCAAATCCGTATAACTTTACAAGACCAACCTGCGACTTTAAATCGACAAGCAAGATTCCGCGTGATGATCAAAATCTGCTCCCCCTGCGCGTAAGGCGTACATAATATTCACAGTAATCCACATTCTTATGATGAATAAAAAGCATGGCAAAGTGCCATGACTACGCCAACAATATTCGCAAACACAGGATGCTTACATATATATGTTCATGCACGACGCTTCTGGCGAAAAATACTCTAGCAACTAGAAGAAAACCTCTCTCGTAACAATAGAGAGCAGAATTACACATGGGCGTTGTTCCAAATACTACTTTGATACAGTACACGCTGCTTACATACAGAGACATGAACACCGGCCGGGCCTTCTGCTTATCATCCATGCATGCTGATAATGATACGGTTTTATTGTTAGCTCCCTCCATGCCCCGCTAGCAACATGGATCCTTTCGTGTGTTTACGGCTGCAAAAAATTAGACGAAACGAGGATAAGTAACTGCAAAGTAAAACATATTTCAAGGTTGAAATTAGAGAAAGAGGGAGAGAGCTCCCTTCAATCCAAGCACGAGGGGAAGATGGTGGTAGGTTCATCTCCCGGGTCATGCAAACCCATGCAGGTGCGCAGGCTTACAAACGCTGCTTGCACCAGAGAGGTATCCATGAACCGGAAGCTGCATCCGACCACTTCCCCTCCTGGATTGGATCGAAGGGAGCTCTTCTTTGTTGCCTTTCTACTTCTTGCCCTCTCTTCATCAGATCATCCCATGAGTTCATCCCCATCCTCAAACAAAAAATGTCAAGGAAAGCTACACAAAGTATATGAAACCAAAACTCGATATGGATCGGTCCTTGGTTGCTATCTATGCGTCTCGTGGATCATCGGCGAGTTGAGTGCAAGGATTGCTTGGGGTTGGTCGGCATTATATAGAGCTAAGCAGCAAATCTGGTCCGTCGGATCGGTCCTCGGGCCCCTCGCATATATGGACAAGAAACTTGCCCTTTTTTCTCGCCAATGACAGATTCTCGCATGCATGGCAACCGAGGAGGCAATCTGTTTTAGTTTGGCAGCTGTTTATGATGTGCCTCGTGCTTAAAATATTTTTGGGAATCTCATAGTGCTTGAGAAAGCAATTTAACGGCCGGATTCGACCTTTAGAAAAGGCATCACTCTCGTTCTGGAACCCTCCTGCTCAAGCAATTGACGTAAAATGGAAGTTCTTGATGATGGAATCAATCAAATCTGTCCAATAATGATGAAAGATACGTTATTATATAGTAGGAGTAATTGGTAAGAGTAGATGAGAGGATAAATTGGTAAGTGAATCGGCCTCATTTATTATCTCTGAATCCGGTCAGGTAAATTAAATTGATGTATTCCGTTTATAGAGTAGTGACAATTTCATGAGATTTCCATCGGTTTGAATATACTTTCCTATCGTCCTTGATACCATTTGAAACAAATAGCTGACTAATGCACGATAATTAACCAATCTCATAGTGGTTGTAAACAAAAAGCTGAAAGATACACTAGGTGTTTTGGATGTTGGTACTGTCTCATACAGTGATATATACTTAAGAGTTTGTCTATGTCTCCGTTGACTGAGAATTTTTTAAGTCCCAGTCACCTCAGAAAAGTGCAATTGCAGTTCAAAAAAACTGCAACTGGAACGAGTTGCACTTTTCTGTCAGAAAATTGCAATTGCACATTTCTCTCAGAAAATTGCAACTCATGCACATTTTTTTATGACTGAGACATAAGAAAAAAACAGACAACTAAGGATTAGCAAATTCGTATACTTAACGACAACGGCTATGAGTTCGGCGTCGGATCTAAGCCTAGATATTAAATGTTTTGGCATAACATTTTGTCACACCGTGTGCAACAGAAAATAAACATTTTGGAAATATTTGATCCATATTGTGTGAACAATTAAAATAACTATGTTCTTCTACAACGAAACACATCGTATTTGCCTCAAATATTGTAGATGTTGTGAGAATGTCGTTAATAGTTTCACAAGTGAAATTGGAAGTCACAACAAAGAAGTAATCCGAGGAAAGTTCTCATTTCTATATCATTTGGGATGATGCACTGTAAAAATCTAAACACTATATGACACGGAAAAGAGAAGTCACTTAAAAAAATCGAGATTCTTTTGCAACAAATCGTACCAAGGAAGGGGGGGGGGGGGGGGGGGGGGGGGGGAGGGGGCACTGATCACATACTTTTGTATCATAATTTTATGTCACCCAGCACTTCGCTTAGTCACATTATCCACATCCTTTTGGACATATTTCAACACATTCAACTACTTTTGCAGTTATGTGCGCAAAGGCACCTACATCTTCAAAACCTGCCGAAACAAGGCCCTCACCTCACTGCTTGGAGAACAAGAAAGGGGCTAAGCTGCAAGATGGCAAAAGCGGGAACATGAGCATGTGGTTGGTGAGCTTTCCAGCCAACCATCACGCTCCCCTCTAAAAGGCGAGGGACCTCACCCGGACGAGCCAATCCATCCACCACCTGCTTCTCGCCCTCGCCACCATCCATCAACCGAGAAGAAGAGCCAAGAGGAAGGAGAGGAAAGAAGAAGCCCTTGATCTGGATCTGTCCCTGTCTACTCCCTTGCTCCCCCTTCTTCTGCGTCTCCCCTAGACTCCTCCTTTGCTTCCCTTGATGACGCCTCGACGAACCGATCTAAACCTCTCCGAACTCTTGGTGGAAACTCTCCGAATCTCTCCTAGTAATTGCTGCCGTGGAACTTGTGGAGATACTTGCAGGTGCTAGTTGTAGAAGCACTTGTTCAACCTGTAATCGTGTTGCTACTAGTACATGTTCATGAATGTGTTTGCTGTGATGTGCATGCTATGAATTCATTGCCGTAATCTTGTTGTCTGTAAACTCTTCCTTAGCCTCCCCTTTGCTGTCACTATTTTGATTTTTTGTTGCTTGATCTGCGAAGTCCTTGCCTTGATCTATGAACACCAACCTGTCAAAGTGATAAAAATCCAACCTTTCTGTTTTGCCAAGCTTCTGGAAAAGTAGAGCACCAGTAGTTTGATCCCTGTGGAGAGAACGACAAAACCCCCCTAAAATTACACCGATCAAATTGGTGCAGTTGTTGGGGATCAAATATTGATTGTTCTTCAGAGTACAGTAGACTTGGCTGTGTTACTTCTCTAGTTTGTTGAACTCTGTGATAGATTTGCTTTCTGTGGTACCTTTAGTTCTTTAATCCTGCAACTAGAATTGTTATCAGGGGATTTAGTTCACTAACCCTTGATAAAGTTCTTGTCTGTGCTTTTGTGTAGTGGAAACATGATCTCCTTCGTGCAGGTTGTTGAGCTCATGAATGCAGTCGTCTGAAGAATCACCCTTAGGTGCCTTTGATCCTAAACCAGAAAGAACCTTTTTTGCTAATAGAAGAAAAGCAGCTTCATCAACAACAGTAGAAGGAAGATTACCAGCTAGCAAGATGGGAGACAGGAAATTAAGAGACCTCTGGATTCCTAAAGACCATGTAGCCACCTCTGATGTGGTTATGGCTGTTATTCAAGCAAACAACTGGGAAATTAAGCCAACCCTAATTAACATGGTGCAGCACAATCCTTTCAAAGGTTCTGCTTTGGAAATCCCTCATGAACATATCAGAAATTTCTTGAAGTACTGCAACACTCTCAAGCACAATGGTGTGCCCCCTGAAGCCATTAGGATGCAGCTATTTCCCTTTTCTCTGTCAGGCAGTGCTAAGCTATGGTTCCATGCCCTGCCTACTCATGCTAGGGACACCTGGGAGCATTTGGTGCAAGCCTTCTTTGAGGGTGATGTGGCCGTGGCCCGATCTTCACGGATTGACCCGAGGTAACGAGGGGAAGAACGAAGAACACGAAGAACGAACACACAAAGAGATAACCCGCGAAGCCTACGAGGAAGAATAACCCGGCAACAAACCCCCAATGGAGAAGCCTCCGGATCCCAAATTCCAAGTCAACAACACGCTTAATGAAACCGTTTCTCTTACCGTCCGGTCCACCGATCCAATAGAACCCATGGAGGGAAGATTGGCTTGTCCTACTAGAATCACCAAGTGAAAGAGTAGCTACAATAAGAGGGATGCAATCATCTCCACAAGAGGAGGGATGGAGGAGCCATGCTCAACAAGTCTAAACTCAAGTCTGCCCTAGATCTGAGGAGAAGGGAGCTATTTATAGTCCATCCACGAAGGGGTAGGTGAGGAGCAAGTGGATAAGGCACTCAGCTGGCCTGGCTTGACCCGCGTCGGCCGGTAGTACCGCCCTCGGGCCGGTAGTACCGGCTCACTGCCAGGTCACTGCCGGACCTCTAACAGAGGCGAATCCCGGCAGTTGGCCGGTAGTACCGGGTGCCCGGTAGTACCGCGTCGCGGCCGGTAGTATCGGAGTTTCCTGGGACTTCTCCGGTTGCGTCTTGTTCATCATCTTCTCGATTTCTGTCTTCAGGTTCCTCTTCCCCCTTGACTCCCGGGCCCGCGGAGAGGTCGACGTCAGGCTCGTACCTAAGAACACATAGCGCATCCGCTTTAGGCAGCAAACCATTCATGGAGAGATCGAATTGGAGAAGGGATAGGAGCGAGTTCACCTTATCTTTCATGGCCTTGGCTCTAGATCTTGTCATAGGGCCCGTGGGCATGTCGGCCATGGTGTTGTCCACATGTGGGGCTACATCATCTCCCCCCCCCTTCGGAAAGAGTCGTCCTCGACTCGTCACCATCTTGAACACTTGGATATCCGTGGAAAGGGGATAGGTCGGCGATGTTGAACGTGTCATGCACCAAGTACTTTGAGGTTGGGATGTCGATCTTGTAGGCGTTGTCATTGATGCGCTTGAGCACTTTGAAAGGCCCGTCACCGCGAGGAGCAAGCTTGGATTTCCTTTCATCCGGGAAACGGTCCTTGCGGAGGTGTAACCACACAAGATCTCCTTCTTCGAATATCATGGGCTTCTTCCACTTGTTGATCTTGGCAGCTTGGCGCTTGGTGTGCTCCTCTAGAGTTGCTTGAGTGGACTCA
This sequence comes from Puccinellia tenuiflora, assembly GCA_012064385.1. NCBI lineage: Eukaryota > Viridiplantae > Streptophyta > Magnoliopsida > Poales > Poaceae > Puccinellia > Puccinellia tenuiflora. The sequence goes on along the minus strand of QRDG01002157.1, from coordinate 329,856 downwards.
TGTAGTGTCTTCATGTAGTCGGCTCTTTTGTCGAAGTCCATGTCAGTGCGCTCATGTAGAGGAAGTGGGAGGATGTCTAGGGCGGTGTTGGGGTTGAACCCATAGACAACCTCGAACGAACTTCGCTTGGTTGCCCGGTGGGAGGCACGGTTGTAGGCGAACTCGGCGTGCGGTATGCATTCCTCCCAACCTTTGAGGTTTGGCTTGATTAATGCGCAGAGGAGAGTGGATAAGCTTCGATTCACCACCTCGGTTTGACCATCGGTTTGTGGGTGGTGAGCGGTGGAGAAGAGGAGCTTGACTCCTAGCTTGGCCATCAATGGCTTCCAAAAGTAGCTTGTGAACTTGACATCTCAGTCCGAAACAATGGTCTTCGGCACTCCATGTAGACGAACGATTTCCCTAAAGAACAAAGTTGCAATATGTGAAGCATCGTTGCTCTTGTTGCAAGGGATGAAATGTGAAATTTTAGAGAAACAATCAACAACAACAAATATGGAATCTTTGACATTTTTAGTTCGTGGTAGCCCTAACAAAAAGTCCATGCTAATGTCGGTCCATGGAGCATATGGAATGGGAAGTGGAATATAAAGACCATGAGGGTGGGACGTAGACTTAGCTTTGAGACATGTTGGGCATCGAAGCACAAGGCGTTCCACGTCCCGCTTCATCCGTGGCCAATAGTAATGTGTTGAGAGCATTGCATAGATCTTTTCCCGTCCGAAATGTCCCATGAGGCCGCCTCCATGTGATTCCTCTAAAAGCAACAAGCGAAGCGAAGACTCGGGGATACAAAGTTTGTTAGCTTTGAACAAGAAACCCTTGTGCAAATAGAAATCATCGAAACCTTTGTCACATGAGCACTTGGCAAAAATAGGGCCAAAGGTAGGGTCAGAGGCATAGATATCTTTAATCTCATCAAGGCCTAAAACATTGATTTCAAGCTTGGCAAGTAAAATCATCTTGCGGGAAAGAGCATCCGCAACTATGTTGTCCTTTCCTTTCTTGTATTTCACGACATAGGGAAAAGACTCAATGAATTCCACCCATTTCGCATGCCTTTTGTTCAAATTGGCTTGGGTTTTCAAATATTTCAAGGATTCGTGATCGGAATGGATAACAAACTCTTTGGGCCAAAGGTAGTGTTGCCAAACTTCCAAAACACGGACTAAGGCATATAGTTCCTTGTCGTAAATTGGGTAGTTTAGGCGAGCACCATCTAGTTTCTCGCTATAGTAGGCTACGGGGCGGCCACATTGCATGAGGACGCCCCCGATGCCAAGGCCACTAGCGTCACACTCAAGTTCAAAAGTTTTCGTGAAATCTGGTAAAGAAAGTAAAGGAGCTTCGGTCAATCTCTTCTTGAGTTCATTGAAAGCCGATTCTTGAGCATTGCCCCAAATGAAGGGTACATTCTTTTTGGTAAGCTCATTGCGAGGGCAAGCTATTGTGCTAAAATCTTTCACAAAGCGACGGTAAAACCCAAATAGACCAAGGGCGCTACGAAGTTGAGCAAGATTAGTTGGCGGTGGCCAATTGGTGATTGCCTCAATCTTAGAGGTGTCAACTTCAATCCCTTTTGAAGAAACCACATAACCCAAAAACACAAGCTTGTCAGTGCAAAAGGTGCATTTCTTGAGGTTGGCAAAGAGCGAAGCATCACGAAGGGACAACAAAACTTGTTTCACGTGGGACACATGTTCATGCAAGGATTTGCTATAAACAAGGATGTCATCAAAGTAAACAACCACAAACTTGCCAATGAAAGTGCGCAAGACGTGATTCATAAGACGCATAAAAGTTGAAGGAGCATTGGAAAGACCAAAGGGCATGACAAGCCACTCATAAAGACCAAGTTTGGTTTTGAAAGCCGTTTTCCATTCGTCTCCTTCGTGCATACGAATTTGGTGGTAGCCACTTTTTAAATCGATCTTGGAGAAAATAGTGGCACTACTAAGCTCATCTAACATGTCATCAAGGCGGGGAATGGGATGTCAATATCTCACCGTGATATTGTTGATGGGACGACAATCCATGCACATGCGCAATGTGTCGTCTTGCTTGGGGACGAGGATGACCGGAACGGCGCACGGACTCAAGCTTTCCCGAACATGTCCTTTGGCGAGGAGTTCTTGAATTTGGCGCTCAATCTCCTTTGTATCCTCGGGGTTGGTGCGGTATGGCGCTCTATTGGGTAGAGGGGCACCGGGGATGAGGTCAATGCGATGCTCAATTCCACGTAGAGGAGGAAGTCCGAGAGGTAGTTCATCCGGAAAGATGTCTTCGAATTCCTGCAAAAGAGACAACATAGATGGAGGAACTTGGGTTAAGTCGTTAGTGTCCTTGCCATCTCCCTTGCACAAAAGCACAAAGTGGAGTGTGGATGGGTTTGCTCGCACTTCCCTCATCTCACTTTTGGTGGCTAACAAGACTATACAATGGCTCACTCTATTCCCTTTCTCACTCATATTTGGCTTCTGGCTCTCACTCTCGTGATGGTGGGTCACTCTCTCACCACTCAACTCACTCAATGGTTGCTCTTGTTGTGCTCGCACGAGTGTCTTGGCGTTGTCGGCAATTATTTGGCTAGGAGTCATGGGGCGAAACACGAAGGTCTTGTTGTTCCACTTGAAGGTAACGTAATTTGTGCGCCCATCGTGTATAGCACCCTTATCGAATTGCCAAGGACGACCAAGAAGTAAGTGGCAGACCGACATTGGTGCCACATCGCACTCCACAGTGTCCTCATAGGAGCCAATCTTGAAGGACACTTGAACCTTGTGTTGAATCTTCACGGTGCCGGAGTCACTAAGCCATTGGACGTGGTATGGGTGAGGGTGCTTGATGTACTTCAAGTTTAGTTTATCGCATAGCTCCTTGCTTGCCAAGTTGTGACAACTTCCACCATCTATGATCACTTTGATTGATTTGCCATTGATGCCGGCTTTGGTTTGAAACAAGTTGCAACGTTGGGCGTCATCACCTTGGGTGTTTGTAGTCAAGACTCGAGTAACAACTAGTGTAGGGTTGGGATCACCATCACAATAGATGTATGCATCGTCTTCATCCAAGCTTTGCATCATGGCCACCTTGTTTAATGCTTGGTACTCATCTTCGCTCATGGACTCATAGTCTCCATTGTCATTGACGATCATCACCTTCTTGTTGGTGCACTCAAATGACTTGTGTCCTTGTCCTCCACACTTGTAGCAAGTGATATATGACTTAGCGGCTTGGGGTGAGGGCGCCGTCTTCTTGAGGGTGGTTGGAGGTTGAGTTGTAGCACCTTTGACATTGCCTTGAACTTGGACTTGAGCCATGGGTTGTGTTGATGATGAAGCTTTGTTGGCAAAGAAGGACTTGGCCTTGACGTACTTTAACTCTTCCGCGACTTGACGCTCGGCCTTCATGGCTTGATGCACTAGCTCGACAAGGTTCTCATAAGGTTGGAATTCCACGATCTTCTTTATGGGGTACGTGAGGCCGTTCAAGAAGCGTGCCATTGATTGTTCCTCGGATTCGACAATGTGTGCGCGAGAGAGAATTGACTCCATCTCCTTGTAGTACTCGTCAACCGTCTTGAGGCCTTGTTTGAGCTCTTGTAACTTCTTGTACAAGTCGCGAGCATAGTGGTGTGGTACAAAGCGCTTGTGCATTTCCTTCTTCATGTCATTCCATGTGTCGATTGGGTCTTCAAATGAGGCTTGGAGTTGTTCCCACCATAGTTGCGCATAGCCTTCGAATTCTAGGGAGGCGAGGTCAACCCGTTTGTCTTGACACACCTTGTAGACGCGAAATAGTTTGGAGACCTTGGATTCCCATGCTATGTAGTCCTCCGGTTCGTTGGTGCCATGGAACTTTGGAATGACGAGCTTGGGAGGATTGAAACGTGGTTTGCGCTCCTCCTCATCATCATCATGGTGGCGATGGCGGTCTTGGTGACGGCGCCTTGGTTGGTGGCGTGGAACATAATCCTCATCGTCTTCAAGATCAACATGATTGTCAGCCAATGGCACTCGTCGGGCGCGATGTGGAGGTAGATCATGACGATGATGTCGATTATCCTCATGTTGGTGTGGGGGGTCCAAGTTAGCATTTGGAATAGGTATCACTTGACGATGGCGATCTTGATGGTGTTGAGGGTCTAAGTTCGCTTGAGGGTGAGGCGCTTCTGAAGTAGGCCAACCCAACGACAACACCTTGTCAAGCACTCCAACGTACAACAATCCACCAAGGACTCCAAAGGGTGGCAAGGAACTCCATGGACTCCAATCAACTAAGACATATGCGTGGATGAGGAGAAGGAAGCGTCATGGACAAGGAGAGGAAGAAGGAGGCGAAGACAGGCAGGCCAGCCTCCAGCCCGGCCTAGGCCGGCCCCCAGGCCGGCACCCCACCAGAGCCGGCCTAGGCCGGCCCCCATGCCGGCACCCAACCAGAGCCGGCCGACACCCCTCCAGACGATGCCGGCCTCCAGGCCAGCCCAGGCCGGCCACCAGGCCGGGCCCCCTCCAGACGCCGCCGTCCTCCAGGCCGGCCCAGGCCGGCCCCCAGGCCGGACCGCCACCTTTCAGTCCCTTTTTGTTCTAAACTATAAATAGCTTTCCCATTTTCCATTTGGGGCAGAGAAGAATGAACTAGAGTTGAGCATTGCTCCTTCCCGTGATGGGTTCCTCCGAGGAGGATGATGAATCTCTTGTTGTTGCTACTCTTTCACTGAGGTGTCTCTAGTAGTGCAAACCAATCTTTCCCTTGTGGATTCTATTGGATCGGTGGACCGGCCGGTAAGAGAAATCGGTTTCATTAAGCGTGTTGTTGACTTGGGTTTTGGGATCCGGAGGCTGCTCCGTTGGGGGTTTGTTGCCGGGTGATTCTCCCTTGTAGGCTTCGCGAGTTATCCCCCACGAATTTGCCCTTTTCCCCTCGTGTTCTTCGTTTCCACCTCCGTGTTCTTCGTGTTCATCCTCTTTTCCCCTCAAATCCGTGAAGATCGGGCAACACCCTACATCATATGGTATCAGAGCAAGGGTTGCCACGGATTTGCCTTTGTTTCCACCCCCATATCCACAAAATTTTTCTTTGATTTTGCTAATTTCGAAAATTTCCACCAAAAATAGCCCCAAATTGCTTTTGGATCGATCTGAGATTCTTGTGAGTTTTGGTAGGTTTTGATCCGTGGATCCATTGCTATACTTGTTGATCTACCTCCCTTTACGTTCCCATGGCCAAATTCTTTTGATTTCCCCTCTGATTCGGTGTTTTTCGGGCCGTTTTTCCGCCGAAATCGCACTTTTTCGCATCACGGGAAGGTAGCCCGGCCTAGGCTGGACTCTAGGCCGGTCCCCCGGCAGAAGCCGCCGGCCTCCAGCCCAGCCCAGGCCGGCCCCCAGGCCGACCTCCCTGCAGAAATTTTGTTTTGGCCATAACTTTTCACTCCGGACTCCGTTTTTGGTGATTTTCGTCTCTAATCGAAGCTACGGACAAGATCTACATCACCACGGCGGTTGATCCATCATCTATTGCCACCAAATTTCGTGAGCAAGGAAGGGACATTCCACTCCAACGGGTGAAGATCGTCGACGAAAGGTATAACATCCCCGAACCTTCTCCCACCTTGCATCACTTGTTAGCCAAGCCATTTGTGCCTATCTTACCTATTGAGACTAGCTCATCTATGATTGCTTGGGCTTTGCACACTTGATACCTCGTAGTGTTCCGAGCAAACCTAGTGTGCGCTAGTTGATATAGTTCTTGTTGGCAAGCAAAGTGAGAGGCAAAAAGAGAAAAAGAGAGTAAGAGGCCAAAAGAGAATAGAAAAGAATCAAAAAGAGAAAAGAAAAGAAAGAGCCTCAATGTCATATCTCTTGTAGGTCACGCAAGCTCGATGAAAAAATTCATAGGTGTGGTATCTTTGTGCAAATCTTGTAGCCCACCAATAAATTGCAATCGAGTTGGTTTCTCTTGTACTTGTGCGACTTGAGCTTTAGTCTTCGCTAGGTCCATCACTAGCTCATTTTTGGTTGCACAAGTCCCACTTATCAAAGCGTGTGTTTCTATGAGCTTCACTCATATCCTTTGAGATCGACTTGTATTTGCTTTGTGGCATCGTGGTTCTCTACTTGCCCTTACAATATCTTGGTTTCCGGTTGTTCCATTTGCTTTCCACAATTCATACCTATCCACTCATAAGCCGTGTGTGTTTTGGAGTTGCGTTTGGATCTTTGAAATTCAAGTCACCCGCATTCTTGTGCATCGGTTTCTCTTGGCATGGTCCACTAGTTCCAATACTATCTACTAGGTGAGTTTGGTTTCTTAGTTCCTTCCACTCCACATATATATACACTTGTCTTGTGATTGACCATGTCTAGTGAGAGCGGAGCATCCTATGGAGGCCATGATGGTGAGAACATGATGAGCGACAACGACTACAGTGCGCCAAGCATGGATGACATCATAAGCGACAACGACTACAGCGCCCCAAGCATGGATGACATGGTGGACCACGACATCGACGACACCTCCACGAGCATGGACTACATGGCGGAGCATCACCACTACTACGACTATGACGCCGCAACCGTCCACGACATGGCGAGCTACACTGACTTCGAGCCCTCAAGCATCAATGTCGGCACAGTGGAAACCAGGGTACCACGGGCCGGCCTGCCAGGGCCCACAAGATTTCTTTGGATGATTTTCGCTAAGGACCAGGCTCTCCAAGCCTGGCGAGCTTCGCGAGGATTTTCCCCTCGCGAAGGGTTTTTCTCGTCGCCAAGGATTCTCTCCCTTGGCGAGGGATCGCTCCTCGGCAAGGCGTCCCCGACGCCGCCCGCAATTCCGCTAAGGACCAAGCTGAAGGGCTCGGCGAGGCTTTTCGCCTCGCGAAGCTCCTTCCTCACGAAGCAATCTCTGCCCCCGCGGCAGAGCGCACATGGGCTCTGCGCCATGTGACGTGCGTGCCTACGCACGATGACGACGACGCCGCAGTTGCTGTTTCCATGTATAAAGCAGTCAACAAAGCGGAGCCAAGCAAAGTGGACAACGAGTATTGCCTCTTTGGTGATAAGGGAACCGTCTGCAGCTACGCTCCAAGGACGACGTCACCGTGGGTCACCTCCCACCTCGGCAAGCGCTAGCCCACCGTCCAGCTGGTCGGTGCCCCTTTTCAGCTTTGGTGACGCCGTTCCCCTGCCGTGGACCGCGTCCATGAGCTTTACCTTTATGGTGGACTTCACCTTTATCGTGCACCGCGCCTCCTCCGTCGTCGCCATGTGGTAACCCTTCCCGCCCAAATGTTTGGGCGGAAGAGGTCCAGGACGCCTATAAAAGGAGAAGGGGTGCGCCCAAGCAAAGGGTTCGGTCCAAGAATCCTGAGCCCAAACCCTAGATCTGAAGAATAGCTAGTAGCCATTGTTAGACACCTCGAGCTCGACAAGCTCTCCTTGTACTGTGAACTCTCCAAGCAGTGCAATACACCAGAGCAGGACGTAGGGGTTTTACCTCCACAAGAGGGCCCTGAACCTGTGTAAGACCGAGTGTTCTCTTTCTGCAGTGCTGTCCCGCAGCGAGTCCGACGAGCACCGTCGCCGGAGCACGTTGAGGGTTGTTTGATTCCGTGTTCAGCCCCTTACTCGATCCTTCTCGAGACACCCCCAGTTCCTGGGACAGTTCTCTGACATTTGGCGCGCCAGGTAGGGGGCTGAGGCGCGTCTTCATCCTCGACACAGCCATGGCCGGCTCTCGTGCCGAACGTCTCGCTCGCCGGACGGCTAGCGCCGCCACCGCTCCCGCAGGCCGCCCGCGCGGCCGCCCACGTGGGAGCTCTGCTCCGGAGCGCCGTGTCGACCCCGAGCCCCGCGTCGAGCACCCGGACGACGACGACATCGACCACGCTGAGGACGACCTCGGCGAAGAGGAGGCCTCCTCCCTGCACCCGTCGCGGGACCGTGCTGCCTCCTCGCTGGGCCGCCCTGCGCCCAGCCCGGCGACTGCGCTCCTCATGGCACAGGAGCTGCTGCAGTACCGCCCCACGCCGGCGGCTCAGGAGGCCTGGCTCAACCGCGTTGCCGAGCTCATCGGCGCCGCTCGCACCGCGGCACCCGCGCCGTCTCGTTCCCTGGTTCCTTCTGCACTCGTGGGGGACGTGGCGCACGGCGCACCTCCCGCGCCTCCTCGTCAGCCCGCGCCCGCTCCAGCTCCACCAGTTCCACCGCAACCTGCCCCAGCGGGGGCTCCTCCTCGCGACGGCCGCGCTGCATCACACGCGTCGTCGCCGCATGACTGCCAAATCGTGCAGCGAGCCCCTGAGGACGCACGCGTGAGCATCGAGCGCGGGCAAGAACGCCGCAACCGCGCCGTCCAGGACGTCGCCACCGCCGGGCGCCACCTCCGCGCCACCCTCGCCAACGGCACGGTCACCTACGGCACGACGGCCGCGTTCACTCGCAGCCTCCGTCGCGTCGTCTGGCCGGTCAAGTTCAGGCCGGACCTCCCTCCGCGCTACGACGGCAAGAACAACCCCCTGGAGTTCCTGCAGCTCTACTCTCTGGCCATCCAGGCCGCCGGGGGCGACGACAAGGTCATGGTGAACTGGTTCCCCATGGCCCTCAAGGACTCCGCGTCCTCATGGCTCACCAACCTCCCCGCCGAGTCCATCAACATTTGGGAGGAGCTCTGCCGATGCTTCGTCGCCAACTTCAAGGGCACGTACGAGCGCGGCCTCACCTACAACGACCTCCGCGCCGTGCGTCAGAAGCCCGGCGAGACCCTCCGCAAGTACATCCAGCGCTTCAGCCAAGTGCGCAACAAGATCCCCAACGCCACCGACGCACAGGTCATTTCGGCCTTCCAGGCTGGGGTCACAGACGTGCAGATGCTCGAGAAGCTCGGCATCCACGACAACATCACCACCATCGTCAAGCTTTTCGACTTGGCGGACAAGTGCGCCAAGGCTGAAGAGGGCCGCTTGTTCGTCAAGAACGAGCCAGGAGACCCCACCGAGGGGTCCAAGAAGAAGAAATCCTCCGAGAAGCGCAAGACTACTGCGGTCCTCGCGGCAGAGCCCGATGCCAAGCAGCCTCGCCAAGCTGCCACTCCAGCCGCAGGACCTGAGAAGAAGGATGATCGTCCCTTCTGCATCTACCACAACAGGCATTCTCACGCCACCGAGGACTGCTTCGACATCAAGAGGCTTCGCGAGGCTCGCGAGGCTCGCGAGGCAAACGGAGGCCGCGGAGGCCGCGGCGGCCGCGGGGGGCGACGCTGGAACAACAACTACAACGACAACTACCAGCAGAACCCCCAGGCCAACGCTGCCCAGCCCGCGAACGACAACCTGCCTGCCGAGGCTGACGAGGGCTACCAGGTGCCTCGTGGGGCCGCTTGCATCCTCGGCGGGGCTCAGGCCCCTCGCTCCAACCGCCACTTCAAGCAACTCGCTCGCGAGGTCGCAGCAGCCCTCCCTGGAGTCGAGGCCTCCAGGCCCCTCAAGTGGTCCCAGTGCCCCATTACATTCGACTCCGGCGACCACCCCAAGTCCACCTCGACCGTTGGCACCATCCCGCTGGTCTGCACCCCCACCATCAACAACATTGCCGTATCTAAGACGCTCATTGATGGGGGTGCCGGCCTCAACGTCATCTCCGTCGAGACATTCGAGAAGCTGCAGGTGCCCTACGAGCGGCTCATGCCCACCAGGCCATTCTCGGGAGTGACAGAGGGTCTTACCACCCCTTTGGGGTAGGTGAGGCTCGCCGTCACTTTCGGCACCCAGGCCAACTACCGCACCGAGCTGATCGACTTCGACGTCGCGCATATCGGCCTGCCCTACAACGCCATACTCGGCTACCCCGCCCTCGCCAAGTTCATGGCGGTGACCCACCATGCCTACAACCTCGTCTAGCTCCCTGGCTCGGGTGGCACCATTGTCATCCGCGGTGTGGTCTCGGACGCCCTGTACGCTGCGTAAGCGGCCTACAAGGCTGCCGCAGTGGCGTCACCCGCTGACGAGGACGAGGAACCCCTCCCGAGGCCCCCCGCGAAGAAGAAGCAGCTGTTCTCTCAGGATAAGGCCGCGACAAAGCAAGTGTCTCTGGAGGCAAGCGGCTCGGGGGCTTCCTCAGGACAAATAGGAAGGCGCGCTCGTCGCCTTCCTCAGGACAAACTCTAACATGTTCGCCTGAACACCGTAAGATATGTCCAGAGAAGCAAGACTTCATCATCAAAGAAGGAGAAACTTCTGGCCACGCCAGTGTAATGAACATCTATTTCAGGTCATTCTGAATCTTTGCGCATCGCGCCAGCATATTTTGTTACTTCGACAAGCTCTAGCGTTGTTGGCTTTTCTCTCTCGCTCGTATGATCCCTCATGCGTATCTCGCGAGCGGGGGCTAGCATGGTGCCATGCCACGGGAGCATCCCGGCAGCACCTAAAATCCAAGGGATCCGAGCTCTGAACTTGCGGGTCAGCTCTCATGCATGTCAACTCCCAAGGAGCTCTGAACTCATGGGTCAGCTCCCGCGCACGTCAACTCACCAAGGATCACCAAAACCTTGGTGCCTGTTCTCCTCGCAAGACACACATGAAGGAACCTACGAGCACGCATAAGTTATCTAGCTATGTATCGCTTGTGGTACGCCTATCTGTCAAAACGCAGGAAAACAGGTACAAAGTGAGCGCCAGGGAACCAGCACCCTCTCCAAGGCAAAAACATCTCGCCAGGGAACCAGTACCCTCTCCAAGGCAGAATGCCTCGTTAAGCTAAGTACAAACACTTGGTCGAAATTTCCTCTCGCTGGTTTTTGCCCCTCGAGTCTCTTTTCTCTCTCCTACGCCTCATGGGCTGCTTGCACGTCAAAGGGGGGCCCCAAGCATCGCGCTTCGAGGAGCTCTTACTTCTCGAGGCCTCACACACCCCCCGGCCTTGTGGAGCCCTGACTCTCACATACCGAAGCGGCGGTGGTGTAGCGCTAAGAGAGGGTCCTAAGACGTAGAGCGAAAAAGACATGAAGGGGAAAGACAAAAGCCACCCGAGGGACATTCACAAGCACACTCCAATATAACTTGGCAAGTTCTTACAAAATTTACAATCAAAATGGCTAAGATAAATGTGCCCTCTGCACGCCCAGCTACAGGCAAGGAGCTCAAGCCGTTGCGCCTCCTGAGGTGCCTGCCTTGTCCACGGCGGTTTCCGCCTCTTCCAGGGCATCCCCGTCGTCGCCTTCGATCACCACTTGGTCGAATTTCTTGGCGAACGCGATGGCGGCCTGCGTGGCGGTCTCCTGCACCTTGTTGCTGATGGCGCGCGGTGGTGCCATCACGTCCTCAAGATCAAGTGAGGGCTGGAGCCTCACGAGGTTGCTGAAGACGTTGGTGACGGCGACGACAAGGAGGTCGCGACTCTCCTCCACGACGCGCTTGTCAAAGCTCTTCGCGACCCCTTCAAGCTTTCCGAGGAATTGCTCGAAGAAATGCGAATACGAGGTTTCGTCGTCGGTCGCTGTGGAGAAGGAGGGGACGTCGATCCTCAGATCGTTCCCAACTGCACGCACACGGCTCACCAAGCTCTGGAGAATGCTTTGGCGCTGGCGCGTCATGAACCGGTCAACCTGGCGCTGGTCCCGTGCCTGCTCCGCGCGGTCCGCGGTTGGCCCCACCTGCTGCCGGAGCTCATCCAGGTCCCTCTCCAGGGCGAAGGCATTTCCCTCAGCGCGCGCCTGGGCCTCCCGAGAGACCTCGAGGCAAGAGGTCAACCGCTTCTCCTCCTGCTCGAGCTCCTTGATGCGCTTCTCGAACTCCTTGCGCTTGGTCTTGAGGCGGTCCTCATGCTTCGCGAGCTTCTCGTCATACTCTTTGGCGAGGCCCTCGCGGACGAGCTTGACCTTGAGGTCAGCCTCTTCTTGGAGCCTCTTCCGCTCCGCCGTGAGGTTGGCCTCGTCGGTGGCCACCCGACCCTCACGCTCCTGCAGCTGCCCCTCGCGGGTGGCCTGGTCCTTCTCGAGCAGCTGGACCTGCTCCTCGCGCCTGAGCAGCTCTTTCTCTCGGAGGGAGAGCTCCTCCTCATGCCGCACCAGCTCCGCCTCGCAGGGCGCCAGCTGCCCCTCGCGGGCATCAAGCAGCTCGCGGAGCTCCTTCAGGCTGGCCCGGGCGACCTCGGAGTCGGCAGCAAACTTCTGCTCCGCGGCCGCCAGCTCGTCATGCTTGGAGGCGGTTTCCACCTCGAGCGCTTCCCTGGCGGCGTCGAGCTCCTCCATCACCTCCTGCGCCTCCCGCTTGACGCTGTCGCGGGTCTCTTTGGCGAAGCGGAGGGCCTCTTGGCGCTCCGCCTGGGCCGCCGCATCCCATCGGCGGCACACCTCCACTCTCTCGTGGAGGAGGGCCCAGGTCTCGCTGAGCCTTGCCTTTTCCTCTGCCAGGACGTTTTCTTCTTCGGCGAGCTGCCCCTCCAGCCCGTCGAGTGCCCGCCGCGCCTGGTTAAGGATGACCCGGCGACGAATTGCTTGGCGCCACAGCCCCTGCAGCGCCAAGGCCCCTGCACTGCTGCTAGGTACAGAGTCCTCGATCCTCGTCGAGGCGCCCGGGTCCTGCCTCGGACCCACGACCGCCTCTGGTGCGATCCGGGGGCTTGTGGGGGCGCCTCCTTCGGCGCTCGCTTCGGTTGCCCTCTGGGGGCTGGGCGCCCTCTCGCGCTCAGTTTCAGCGCCAGTGGGCTCCGGCGGTGCCTCCGCCTCCCGCTCCTCAGGGGCGCCTCCGGCCCCCTCTGCAATGACCGCATCCGCCGCAGCCTCGGGCGCGTCAGCCCTTCTCGAGGAGGCCTCCTCCTCTGGAGGCGGCTCCACGACGATGTCTTCGTCCACCCTCTCCTCCTCCGTCTCCTGCTGGACGGGAGGGGTCGCCGCCCTGGTTGGCGACAGCGGCGTCGCCTCCGTCCTCGCCTCCCCTGCGCGGTGCTCCATCGCTGGAGGAGTCGCCGCCCTGGTTGGCGACGGCGCCGCCTCTACGGTCTCTTCCTCCGCGCGGTGCTCCGCCACGGGAGGAGTCGCCGCCCGAATCAGCGACAGCGTGGCCTCCTCGGCCACCACCGCCTCCGCACGGTGCTCGACCGCGGGAGGAACAACTGCCTGCTGCGGCTCGCCAGCCGTAGGCGTCTCCGCGACGACGCCGGTGGTCTCTCCAGCCTTGTAGAGCCGCCGCCTCTTTGGCTCCACAGGCTGCCTGAAAGGGAGCCAAGTTGAAGATCCTTCAATAGGGTTTTCTCAGAAGCAAATGTTGAAGAAAAAAGGAAAATCGAAGACTTACTCGCCGGCCATCACCCACACCCTTTTCTTCGCATTGGGTGGCTGGGTGTTGCTTGCTCCGGCCTCCTCCCGAGCTGCTCCTGTCTCCGCGCGAGGGGTGTCACTCGCGGTTGCGGCCCTCCTGTCGTGGACGGCCTTGGAGCGGGGTTCGCAGCGCCCTCTCCCGCCGCCGCTCGTCTCCTCCTCTCTTCGGCGCGCTGGGAGCGGACGACGCGGAAGGCATCCTCCTCGTCGCCGGAGGAGAGCACCTGGAGGTCCACCTCAGCGTGGGCGCTCCTTGAAGAGCCGATGCCCTTACCAACGGGGTCAGTGCTCCTCGAAGCCTCGTCCTCGCCGAGGGGGTCCTCGCTTCTCGAGGCCTCCTTCTCGGCGGACTCCTCGGCCTCCTCAGGCTCCGGAGGCTCATCCATGTACTCCGGCTCCGCCGCCCACGGGTTAGGGCGAGGCCCGCGGTGCCCCGCGGGCACAATTCCCCACTCGTCGAATGTGGGCATGTGCGCGTGCTGCTCCTCGATGCTTTCCTCGGCGAAGCAGATGAGTGGTTTGGCGGCCTCCTTGGTGGCGGACGGGATCTCCGATGTCGAGAAAAGAACGCCCATGATCTGGCGTAGTACCTCAGGCGCGAAGCCGTCCCTGCTTAGCCGCATTGCGTCCTTCTTGCCGTTGTATCGCCACACCGGCTCGGCGTGCTGTTGGAGGGCGGCGATGCGGCGCCTGGTGAAGTCCTTTGCCACCATCCGGCCGGTGACCCCTGCCTCACGAATGCATCGGATATACTCGTACACCACGTCAAGCCTCGAGCCCCTGAAGTCCGCGCTCGCCCAGCGCGCCCACTTCCTCGGGGGCCCCTCAGGCACCTCCAGGAGAGGGTGTGTGGCCTTGGCGTCGACGAAGAGCCACTTCTCACGGAACTTATCCACCTTCTTCGTCACCTTGGTGATGGCGTCCTCACCAGGCGATGGGGATGTAGTTCTCGCTCCTGGCATCGGCGATGCGGAAGGAGACGCACCCAAGCCGCTCGCCCTGGGCGGAGTTCCGAAGAGAGTAGAAGCTGCGGAAGAGCGCCATCGAGGGGCGGGTGCCAAGGTAGGTCTCGCAGAAGTGGGCGAAGATGGCGAGGATGAGGATGGAATTGGGATGAAGATGGAGCAGTTGGTACACCTGCAAGATAGCCAGGAGGAAGTCAGAGAATGGTGGCACCAGGCCGGCGTAGAGAGTATGGAGGAAGATGGGGTAGAACGCCTCGGTGAGCCTGCTGCCGGCCGGCCTCATGTCGGTGGCACCGTGCTCGTTGGTTCTCACCGCCGCCAGGTGGCGCACCGTCGCTATCGTTGCCGCGGTGACTCGCGTCCGCGGCAGCGCTCCCTCGAGAGCAGCGGCGCGCGCCATCGCTGCAGACGTGCCCGCCTGCACCGTGGCCTTGCCCTTCGTGTCAGTGGCTGCTTTCTTGGGCGCCATCGGTCGCCGGAGAAAAAGACAAGGGCTCTGGAGCTGGAGCGCTCTGGAGAGATTGGAGGCGTGGGGAGAAGTGTGCGGAGAAGTTATGGGAGAAGTAATGGGCGCCGTCCGCGCGCCCAGGCTTTATTGACCGGCTCCCGAGTCGTGGCGGGCCCCGCCACATCGCCCGTTGGAGCCGAGGAGGTCGTGGCCGCGGGTGCAATCGCTGCGCTCCACGTGTCGCTGCCCTGTCAGGCATCTTTGGCCCCTCGACGCTTCGCCTTCGTCCATGGGCCTCGGCGTGCCCGTCGCGGGCCCGGGGGCTACTGTCGGCACAGTGGAAACCAGGGTACCACGGGCCGGCCTGCCAGGGCCCACAAGATTTCTTTGGATGATTTTCGCTAAGGACCAGGCTCTCCAAGCCTGGCGAGCTTCGCGAGGATTTTCCCCTCGCGAAGGGTTTTTCTCCTCGCCAAGGATTCTCTCCCTTGGCGAGGGATCGCTCCTCGGCAAGGCGTCCCGACGCCGCCCGCAATTCCGCTAAGGACCAAGCTGAAGGGCTCGGCGAGGCTTTTCGCCTCGCGAAGCTCCTTCCTCACGAAGCAATCTCTGCCCCCGCGGCAGAGCGCACATGGGCTCTGCGCCATGTGCAGAGTGACGCGTGTGCCTACGCGCGATGACGACGACGCCGCAGTTGCTGTTTCCATGTATAAAGCAGTCAACAAAGCGGAGCCAAGCAAAGCGGACAACGAGTATTTCCTCTTTGGTGATAAGGGAACCGTCTGCAGCTACGCTCCAAGAACGACGTCACCGTGGGTCACCTCCCACCTCGGCAAGAGCCAGCCCACCGTCCAGCTGGTCAGTGCCCCTTTTCAGCTTTGGTGACGCCGTTCCCCTGCCGTGGACCGCGTCCACGAGCTTTACCTTTATGGTGGACTTCACCTTTATCGTGCACCGCGCCTCCTCCGTCGTCGCCATGTGGTAACCCTTCCCACCCAAATGTTTGGGCGGAAGAGGTCCAGGACGCCATAAAAGGAGAAGGGGTGCGCCCAAGCAAAGGGTTCGGTCCAAGAATCCTGAGCCCAAACCCTAGATCTGAAGAATAGCTAGTAGCCATTGTTAGACACCTCGAGCTCGACAAGCTCTCCTTGTACCGTGAACTCTTCAAGCAGTGCAATACACCAGAGCAGGACGTAGGGGTTTTACCTCCACAAGAGGGCCCTGAACCTGGGTAAGACCGAGTGTTCTCTTTCTGCAGTGCTGTCCCGCAGCGAGTCCGACGAGCACCGTCGCCGGAGCACGTTGAGGGTTGTTTGATTCCGTGTTCAGCCCCTTACTCGATCCTTCTCGAGACACCCCCAGTTCCTGGGACAGTTCTCCGACAATCAACGTCATGGTGGACCACTACAACGACTACAACTCCAATGATGTGGCGGGACCCTACATGGACTACGACTCCTCAAGGCACGTCAAGGATCTGCCACGCGCTACACATCATGTGGACGATGACACCGACGATGAGCCCCCACTTAGACGATACTCATGGCCACGAACTCAAGAGCACCACCGCCATGAAGCACCTGCAAGCTCAAGAAGACGGAGCTCAAGGCATCTTTGCCTAGAGGACAAGGAGACTCGCCCTCCTCCTCATCGTCAAGCTACCTCACCCTCGAGACGGCGGCCAACGCAAAGTGCCTATGCACATGAGTCTTCGTCAAGGAACACCAAAAATCGTCATCGGCGTACGTCTACTCATGATCATCATCGACGTCACTATGAGGACTCAAGCCACTCAAGGCCACGCCATCAAGAAACTACTCCCACATGCAAGTTGGCGGCAAGTACACATCATGAGGAGTCTCTTCCGCGTGCCATAACCAAAAGGGCGTCCAAGAGTAGATCACACTCCAAGAAGGACCGGGGCATGCTTCTCAAACTCAAAGCCGACCTCGTTAAGTTGAAGACCAAGCTCGACGCCGACAATGCCAACTTCGAGATCGAGCAAGCCGAGCTCAAGACCATCCGTGAGGACTTCATCGCCGGCTTATCCAAGTTCTTCAAGCCCTCACATGACTCTTCACCGAGCTTATTGTCCACACCACTACAACATGGTGACCATGAAGATGGCGAGAAGACGGTCGAGCATGGGATTTTCCCTTCGACGATGGAGGCGAGCATTGAAGAGGCTACCACTTGTGACGGCGAGCCAAGTGAAGAGGTTGAGCATGGGAGTGTCCCTTCAACCAAGGCGGCAAATGGAGTTGAGTCTACCGAGCCTATCCCTATGTGCTCGAATGATGATATGACACCAATCCCATGTGAGAATGAGAGCCACCTAGCCCACTTGAGTGAGAGTGCAAGTGAGTTGAGTGCCTCCACCATATGCGAGTTTGAGTGCTTCCACTTTGAGGGAATGAGTGATACACCACTTGAGTTGGGAGAGGTAGTTGATAGGTCAAGTGAGGCCATTTCGATTTCTAACAACTTACCCTCTACCTCTAGTGTGTTCTCTCATGTTCTACTAGGTTCCATGGATGATGAGTCGCCAAGCCTCGACATGATGGTGCCTACTATGGAGAAGATGTACATGGAGGATGAAGACGATGCCACCCCATGTCTACATGATGAACAAGTCGGCTACATGGACGCCGGTACTTCTACCACAACACCTACTTCACATGAGCGGGACTACAAAGGTACGCATATGGGTGTTGATGATGCCATGATCCCACTAGTGGACATGATGACTTGTGAGTGCTTGCATGCTATGGATGATCCTTTTGATGTCACCTATGATTCTTTCATATTCCCATGTTATACCTTGTTCCAAACCAATGTTGCTCATGTGGAATTTCCTATGTGTGATGATCTTACCACATGCATGCCTTGCTATGAATCTTTCGAATTTTCTCCCATTGTTGCATCCAAGAAGTTGAACAATTTCTCGTTCCAATGCTTGGTTTGCAATAATGTTGATATGATGTCTTATGAGATTGCCCCCATAGCTTTCTCAAAATTTGGAGATTCTTCCTTTTGCCATGTTGCGAATTTACCCTTCCTTTTGCATATTGACCACTCACATATGTCATACATTCCTTTTGATATTGGTGTGTTTGGTGATGTGCAAATGGATAGATGCGTCATAATGGATGATGCATTCATGTACCATGCACACAATTTCTTTTTATGGAATTTCGTGTGTAATGGCTCATGCTTCATAATGTCAACCTCAATTGAGCATGAGTTGACAAAAAGAGCTCTTGAGAGCATTTTCCATGAGAGTTGTGGCTCCGACCAACCTCTATTTCCTTTTCCATGTTTTGCATCGAACAAATTGAACAATTGCTCTTTCCTTTGGTTCGCGTGCAAACATGTGAGTGCTTTGGTTTTCCTTTGTGACATTCATTCTCCCTTGATCTTCCTTGTAGATGATTTATGTGTTGCAACAAGTATGATGCACAATTGCTCTTTCCGTTGGCTTCTTTGCAACCATAATGGTATTTTGAGCATGTCTTGTCATGAGACCTTTGGATGTTGTCTTCTTGGTGTTGCAACAAAATTGATGAACACTTGCTCTTCTCTTTGCTTTGGTTGCACCCATGATGGCGATGATAAGAGCCTCTCTCACCTTGTGTGGTTCACAAACCTCTCTTTCCGATGCTTTCAATGCAATGAACATCATATGGTTCAAAATGAGATAGCTATCTTAGCCTTCTCAAATTTCTTGGAGATTTTGTGTTCCCACATTTTGAGGATGTTTGGATGAGTTGTTTGCACATTGACCTTGCATTTGTATTCCATTCCATATATTTGTGTTGTGTTAATGGTGTTATGAACAAATTTGTACATGTCGTCAATGATGTGCTCCTCTATCATGCACACACATATTTTGCTTGGTCTTTGGTGCGTATAGGTATCAATAGCGGCATGGTGACTTCCACTTCAACGTCGAGACATCTATCTCCTTCACTCGATGAGGACGTGCTAGCGTCGTCGACGACGCTTTTCGAAGGAGGGGGAGATGATGTAGGCCAACCCAACGACAACACCTTGTCAAGCACTCCAATGTACAACAAGCCACCAAGGACTCCAAAGGGTGGCAAGGAACTCCATGGACTCCAATCAACTAAGACATACGCGTGGATGAGGAGAAGGAAGCGTCATGGACAAGGAGAGGAAGAAGGAGGCGAAGATAGGCAGGCCGGCCCCCAGGCCGGCACCCCACCAGAGCCGGCCTAGGCCGGCCTCCCAGCCGGCCCCCAGGCCGGCACCCCTCCAGACGATGCCGGCCTCCAGGCCGGCCCAGGCCGGCCAATAGGCTGGGCCCCCTCCAGACGCCGCCGGCCTCCAGGCCGGCCCAGGCCGGCCCCCAGGCCGGACCGCCACCTTTCAGCCCCTTTTTGTTCTAAACTATAAATAGCTTTCCCCTTTTCCATTTGGGGCAGAGAAGAATGAACTAGAGTTGAGCATTGCTCCTTCCCGGGATGGGTTCCTCCAAGGAGGATGATGAATCTCTTGTTGTTGCTACTCTTTCACTGAGGTGTCTCTAGTAGACTCCTCGAGACGAGTGGAACGCTCATTGCTTTCGCGTTGGGCATATTGGATTTGAGCGAAACGCTCAGTGTTTTCACGTTGTGCGGCATGATGGCGCTCCTCATAGCGGCGTAAGTTGTCGTCGATGTACTTCTTGAGCTTCTCCTCTTTCTTGCTTATGCCGGCGTCTTGTTCTTCCCTAGCCATGATAAGAAAACATAAGTGATATGTGGAATATGTGGTGGCTAAAACCTCTCTTACCTTCTTTGGATAGTATTGGAACAAGTGGACTTGCCAAGATGAACCGATACACAAGAATGCGGTGACTTGGTTTCAATGATCCAAAAGCAACTCCAAAACACACACGGCCTATGGGTGGATAGGTATGGATTGTGGAAAGCCAAAGGAACAACCGGAAACCAAGATATTGTTAAGGCAAGTAGAGAACCACGGTGATCACAAAGCAAAACAAGTCGATCCCAAAGGATATGAGGACAAACTCATACAAACACACGCTTTTGAAAAGTGGGGCTCGAGCAACCGAAAATGAGCTAGTGAGGACCTAGCGAAGACTAAAGCTCAAGTCGCACAAGTGCAAGAGAAACCAACTCGATTGCAATTTATTGCTGGGTACAAGATTTGCACAAAGATACCACACCTATGAATTTTTCATCGAGCTTGCGTGACCTACAAGATATATGGCATTGAGGCTCTTTCTTTTCTCCTTTTTTTTGATTCTTTTCAATTTCTCTTTTCTCTTTTGCCTCTTACTTTGCTTGCCAACAAGAATTATAGCTACTAGCGCATACAATGTTTGCTCGGAACACTACGAGGTATCAAGTGTGCAAAGCCCAAGCAATCATAGATGAGCAAGTTTCAATAGGATAGATAGGTTAAAAAAATTTAGGGAATGGGGGGGTGGAAACAAGGTCAAATCCGTGGCAACCCTTGCTCTTGATACCAAATGATGTGGCCGTGGCCCGACCTTCACGGATTGACCCGAGGTAACGAGGGGAAGAACGAAGAACACGAAGAACGAACACACAAAGGGATAACCCGCGAAGCCTACGAGGAAGAATAACCCGGCAACAAACCCCCAATGGAGAAGCCTCCGGATCCCAAATTCCAAGTCAACAACACGCTTAATGAAACCGTTTCTCTTACCGGCCGGTCCACCGATCCAATAGAACCCGTGGAGGGAAGATTGGCTTGTCCTACTAGAATCACGAAGTGAAAGAGTAGCTACAATAAGAGGGATGCAATCATCTCCACAAGAGGAGGGATGGAGGAGCCATGCTCAACAAGTCTAAACTCAAGTATGCCCTAGATCTGAGGAAAAGGGAGCTATTTATAGTCCATCCACAAAGGGGTAGGTGAGGAGCAAGTAGATAAGGCACTCAGTTGGCCTGTCTTGACCCGCGTCGGCCGGTAGTACCGCCCCCGGGCCGGTAGTACCGGGTGGCCGGTAGTACCGGCTCACTGCCGGGTCACTGCCGAACCTCTAACAGAGGCGAATCCCGGCAGTTTGCCGGTAGTACCGCGTCGCGGCCGGTAGTACCGGAGTTTCCTGGGACTTCTTCGGTTGCGTCTTGTTCATCATCTTCTCGATTTCCGTCTTCAGGTTCCTCTTCCCCCTTGACTCCCGGGCCCGCGGAGAGGTCGACGTCAGGCTCGTACCTAAGAACACATAGCACATCCGCTTTAGGCAGCAAACCGTTCATGGAGAGATCGAATTGGAGAAGGGATAGGAGCGAGTTCACCTTATCTTTCATGGCCTTGGCTCTAGATCTTGTCATAGGGCCCGTGGGCATGTCGGCCATGGTGTTGTCCACATGTGGGGCTACATCAGAGAGGTACTCCCCCCCCCCCCCCCACTAAAGCAGCTGATTGTAAAGATAAAATCACCAGGTTTGTGCAATTCCAAACTAGGTTTGTGGCTTATTCTGCAGACATTTTACAAGGGCCTAACAGATCAAACCAGGTCCTTTGTGGATTCTGCTGGTGGAGGTGGTATTATGAACAAGAATCTAGATGAAGCTTTTGAATTGATTGAGAGCATGGCCTCACATAATTTCTCTTGGACAAATGAAAGAGCAATGCAGCCTGCACAGCCAGTAATCATGCAACATGGTAGTCCAGAAGCTATTGAGGCCAAGCTTGATAGCTTGACCAGTCAAATCTCTCAGCTCATGTTGGAAAAGAATGGAAAAGCCTTAGTGCCTGTGAGTGCAGTCTCTGTACCTTGCCAGATTTGTGGGATTGAAGGGCATTCTCCTCAGGAGTGTCCCTACTTTATTGCCAGTGAAACACAAGTGGCAGAAGTAAACTACACTCAGAATCAAGGTCCTTTTTCTCAGAGCTACAACCCCTCCTAGAAAAATCACCCTAATCTGTCTTACAAGAATGCTAATCAGCAAAATTTTGCACCTGCAAATCTCCAGGGCTATAGGCCACAAGGGAATGCACAATACCAGCAACAGCAAATACCTCAACAGAGTGTTCCTTCAAGCAGTTAGTCTGACATTAGTGAAATGATGCGCCTGCAAAAAGAAATGTTCAGTGGGATGCAGGAAACCATGAAGATGCAGTCAGAATTGTTTTTCAAAACAATGCAGCAGCTGATGTCTACTACACGCTTCTACTCTCGTAGACTTGTTGGGCCTCCAAGCGCAGATGTTTGTAGGACAGCAGCAAATTTCCCTTAAGTGAGTAACCCAAGGTAGTACCGGGTGGCCGGTTGTATAGGTGCACTAGTTCGACAAAGAGATAGTAAAATGTAAGCAAGCAAACAAGTGACAAAAGTGACTAAAAATGGTGTATCAATGCTTGGAAACAAGGCCTAGGCTTCATACTTTCACTAGTGACTACTCTCAACATCATTAACATAATTAAACACATAATAGTTCCCACAAAAACATATGCATGGTAGACGTTACTCGGAGATCATTCTTTTGTGGATCAAATAGGATGAGAATTGCGTAGGGCTACGAAAAGCACACCTTAAAGTTTGTATTCCACATCTATGGACACTTCATGCTGTCACTATCCGCATCCAAAGATAGTACTAACAAACACCACAACCTATTTCTTGAATAGTCTCTTTCTTCAATAACACAAGCATCAAGAAACCTCATGATCTATTCAATCCAATAATAATAAAGAACAAACTCATGATGAAGATCCCTCTAAGCTTTTATCATTAGAGTCACACACGGCACCCGCACTGTCACCGAGATACCGTGATCACAACGGTGACTCCTGAACTTATACTAGATGACACCACTTGAGCAAAATCATATCCATTACACATAGGGAAACATCATGTATTCAGCTATACTAACAAAGCTCATGATCACAACGAAGATCACATCATAGGAGAGAGAGATAACCACATAGCTACTTGTATAAGCCTCAGCCCCGGTGAGGGACTACTCCCTCCTTCACGGAAAGCAGCGGTGTTGATGGAGATGGCTCCGGCGGTCGATCCCCGTCCTGGCAGGGTGCCGGAACAGGACCTTCTAAACCCCCGAAACTTGTCGGCGATGGCGGCGGAGGTCTGTATCGTATTTGTGAAAATCCTTTGGGGGTTAGGGTTTTTTCATCGGGGATGATTTATAGGCCAAAGGGTGTCGCAAGGGGGTCTCCGAGGGGCAGGGACCACCCCCGGCCGCGTCCCCCCTTAGACCCGCGGGTGGGACCCGCCCCTGGCCTATGGGTCCCTCCAGGGGTCGCCCTTCTAGCTCCGGTCCTTATTTTCTCAATAAAAAATCACCGTAAATTTCGTCCAATTCCGAGAATATTTCCAGAAATAACTTTCTGCAACAAAAACAGGACAAAAACAGGGAACTGGCACTGGGCATCTTGTCAATAGGTTAGTCCAACAAAATGCATAAAAATGATGTAATATGGTATTTAAAACATGTGACAACATCACAAAACTAGCATGGATCAATCAAAAATTATAGATACGTTTGACACGTATCAGCATCCCCAAGCTTAACTCCTACTCGTCCTCGAGTAGGTAAGTGATAACAAAATAATTTTTGATGAGACATGCAACCAACACAATCATGATCAAGATAGTAATGTAAATCATAGGATGTGAATGAAGTGATATAAAACAATTGTCTATAGTTGATAGCAAGAAAGCAATGAATAACCAAGTTGAATCATTCAAGCAAAACCTTTCATAAATAGTACGTTAAAGACATGAAAACAATGTGACCCACATATTTGATTAATTCTCGAAGGTAATAGTTCCCTGACAAAAGTGTTTGAGAATCAAAACAAAGAAGATGTAAGTATTAGCAAAAAGGTTCAACTTCCAACGGTAAAGTCAATATAAAGATTCATGTTTAATCTGACGATGCAACATGATCAATGATACCCAGGGTCAATGCTATATGTTTGCTTCGGTGGAGATAGAAGGAAAAGGAAAACTGACTAAACATTAAAAGTAAAAGAAAGGCCCTTCGCAGAGGGAAGCAGGGATTAGTCATGTGCTAGAGCTTTTTATTTTTATAAAACAGAAGTAAAACAATTTTGAGAGATGCATGCTTTCGCCAACGATTTCACAACAGAGAAGCTATCTAGTCCCCCATAACAAGCAAGGCTTTTAGACTTGTGAGAGCAGCTGGTTTTAGAGGAACGGGTACATTCCTCTTTCTCCTTGGTTTCACCACTGTCCAATGTTTAGAGCTGATTTCTCAGATTTTCATTGCGTGGAGGAGAATGGTGAGTTGTATTTATATTTTGCTTAAGCTGCTCTCGGGTTGATTCAAGTGAAGACGTAAACCATCGACACCGGGTGAAAGGGGGGAAATGACCTTGCTTGTCACAAATTATATCTAGCTCTCTACTGCTTCCTCATGAGCTTAAAAACAAAGGCACAAAAAGGAGTATTTTGAATATTTTAAAGGTAGCACATGACAAATTTACTTGGAATGGCAAGAAATACCATGCATAGGTAGATATGGTGGACTCAGCTGGCAAGATAGTTTGGCTTTGGGATTTGGATGCACGAGTGAACTCTACACTCAATACGAATTTTTGGGCTTAGCAAAAGAGGTATTTGAAGCAAACATCTAACATTAACTTGTAATAGAGTAACATAAGACATTAGTCAATCATAACCATAAACGCTCCACACTGTCTCCTTTGTTGACCAAACAATTCTTTTGATGGAAAGATTAGCTTTGAGAATTAACAACTACGAAACACCACACAGTTTCAAGCTTTTAACAGTATTTCTTTACTAATCAATTCCACTCAAATAACCAGCAAGTTTAAGCATTCATCTTAATATCTCAAAACAAATGAGAAGCATCAAGTATCCACACAATGATCTACAAGACCATGCAGGCTTTCATTTCATTCCAATATCACATGGATAGCATTTTATCACTTTGACAATTCAAGCAATTTATCAATAACAACTCTCCAACAAGTATAATTGAAGAACAAGAGAGTTTAACCTCAACAACTAGCAGCCCTAAATAAGATAAAAGCTAAAAGCGAGAGCTTACTAGCAAACAAACAGTAGCTAAGAATACTCAACAAGATATAAGCAAAGCAAAGGAGTATTCAAATGAAAAAGCGGAGCGTGTCTCTCTCCCACACAAATAAAGCTAGGATCCAACAAGGATATGACCAGCAAACAAACAAACAAAATTG
This sequence comes from Puccinellia tenuiflora, assembly GCA_012064385.1. Taxonomy (NCBI): domain Eukaryota; kingdom Viridiplantae; phylum Streptophyta; class Magnoliopsida; order Poales; family Poaceae; genus Puccinellia; species Puccinellia tenuiflora. Next base: position 304,917 of record QRDG01002157.1, on the reverse strand, counting down.
AAAGCAAAAAGATGCTCCAAGCATAGCACATAATATGTAAAGTGATAAAAACTTAGTTCAACGAAGACGACCTCATGATAGTCGATGAAGAGGAGGGGATGCCTTGGGCATCCCCAAGCTTAGACGCTTGATGGTTCTTGATATTCAGAGGGGGTTCCATGGGGGCATCCCCAAGCTTGAGCTCTGATCCATTTTCAATTTCTTCATTATCCTCTTCTTTGGAACTTAAAAACTCCCTTCACACAAAACTTCTCATAAACTGATTAGAGGGTTAGTGCTCATAAATTAAAATGCACATGTGTTCAACTCAAGACAAATTGCAAACAACTTTATTGGCATTAGCTACTGTTTACTAAGCCTCAATGTGGTACTCCTCCTCTAAAGTATCACATTTGACGATAGTAAAAGAGACGAATACAAATAAAAGTAGAATCTGTCAAAAACTGAACAGTCTGTAAAGATTGAATTTTTCGAGGCACTTCTGTAGCTCAAATCAGAAAACTCAAAACTAACAAAAGATAGATAAAAGTATCAGGCTTGCTGTATAAACATATCAGAAAAATATAAAATTCAGGAATTTTCTGGATTTTTGAACAGTGAAGGACATAAATCTGTTTCTGGACAGCAAAACAATACCTCGCACTTTCAATGCATTGGAGGCTAAACTTGGCACAAAAAACCAAAACAAAAAGATACAATGAAGTTGCTACAGAGGCAACAACTCCATGACTCTAGAAAAGCAAAAACAAAACTGAAAGAAAAGAAAACATGGGTTGCCTCCCAAGAGCGCTTTTCATTATAGCCTTTTAGCTAGGCTTGAGATTTTAATTATGCTCTCATAAGAATAAGAATTGAAACACAAAAGAGAGCATCAAGAAGCAAATATCAAACACTTTTAAGTCTAACCCACTTCTTATGCATAGGCATCTTGTAAGAGAATAATCATTGGATCATATAGCAATAAACATAGGAAGGCAAAGCAAGTGCAACATTAAACCCTTCAACAGAAAGAGGGGAAACTTCATAAGATAAAAAATTATATAACCACGCTTCCCTTTCTCATAATAACTTTCAGTAGAATCATAAGAAAACTCAATAACATAACCATCACATAAAGCATTTTCCTCATGATTCACATGCATAAAAGTATTATTATTACTCTCCACATAAGTAAAATATTTCTCATTAGTAATAGTGGGAGTAAAACTATCATAGCTATCATTGTAATCATCATAAATAGGAGGCATATCGTAATCATAATAAAAATTTCCTCAATAGTAGATGGACTGAAAATATCAGATTCATCATTATAATCATCATATATAGTAGGCATAGTATAATCAAAGAAAATTTCCTCCTCAAAGCTTAGGGGACTAAAAAGATCAAATTCATCAAACCAGCATCCCCAAGCTTGCAATTTTCCATAGCATTAGCAACAATGGCATTCAAAGAAATCATACTAATAACATTGCTACTAGCATGATTGTTATGCAAATAAAGTTCCATAGGTTTTTTAATTTTCTCTTCAAAAGCATCATGACCAATTTCAAGATAAATTTTATAAAGCTCTCTAATTTTGTTGTTGTTTTCCATTAAACCGAACTAGTGAAATAAAAACAAGAAACAAAAAGATTTAATTGCAAGATCTAAAGAAGATACCTTCAAGCACACACCTTCTCAACAACGATGCTAGAAATTAGCTTTGTTGAAGGGAGAGTGAGTACCGCTTACCTTTCCTCCCCGGCAACGGCGCCAGAAAAGAGCTTGATGTCTACTACACGCTTCTATTATTGTAGACTTGTTGGGCCTCCAAGCGCAGAGGTTTGTAGGACAGCAGCAAATTTCCCTTAAGTGAGTAACCCAAGGTTTATCGATCTCAGGGAGGTGTAAGGTGAATGTATCCTCTCTCAAGCAACCCTGCAATTAAGATACAAGAAGTCTCTTGTGTAACCAACACACCTAATACAATTGTCAGTTGTATAGGTGCACAAGTTCGGCGAAGAGATAGTAAAATGCAAGTGATATGGATGGTAAAAGGTGATTTTGTAATTCTGTAATAAAAATGGCAGTAAGCAAACAAGTGACAAAAGTGACTAAAACGGTGTATCAATGCTTGGAAACAAGGCCTAGGATTCATACTTTCACTAGTGACTACTCTCAACATCATTAACATAATTAAACACATAATAGTTCGCACAAAAACACATGCATGGTAGACGTTACTCAGAGATCATTCTTTTGTGGATCAAATAGGATGAGAATTGCGTAGGGCTACGAAAAGCACACCTTAAAGTTTGTACTCCACATCTATGGACACTTCATGTTGTCACTATCCGCATCCAAAGATAGTACTAACAAACACCACAACCTATTTTCTTGAATAATCTCTTTCTTCAATAACATAAGCATCAAGAAACCTCATGATCTATTCAATCCAACAATAATAAAGAACAAACTCATGATGAAGATCCCTCTAAGCTTTTATCATTAGAGTCACACACGGCACCCACACTGTCACCGAGATACCGTGATCACAACGGTGACTCCTGAACTTATACTAGATGACACCACCTGAGCAAAATCATATCCATTACACATAGGGAAACATCATGTATTCAACTATACTAACAAAGCTCATGATCACAGCGAAGATCACATCATGGGAGAGAGATATAACCACATAACTACTTGTATAAGCCTCATCCCCGGTGAGGGACTACTCCCGCCTCATCACGGGAAGCAGCCGTGTTGATGGAGATGGCTCCGGCGGTCGATCCCCGTCCCGGTAGGGTGCCATAACAGGACCTTCTAAACCCCCGAAACTTGTCGGCGATGGTGGTGGAGCTCTGTATCGTATTTGGGAAAATCCTTCGGGGTTAGGGTTTTTTCGTCGGGGATGATTTATAGACTAAAGGGCATCGCGAGGGGGTCTCCGAGGGGCAGAGACCACCCCCGGCCGCGACCCCCTTAGACCCGTGGGTGGGACCCGCCCCTGGCCTGTGGGTCCCTCCCAGGGTCGCCCTTCTGGCTCCGGTCCTTATTTTCCTCAATAAAAAATCACCGTAAATTTTCGTCCAATTCCGAGAATATTTCCAGAAGTAACTTTCTGCAACAAAAACAGGACAAAAACAGGGAACTGGCACTAGGCATCTTGTCAATAGGTTAGTCCGACAAAATGCATAAAAATGATGTAATATGGTATTAAAAACATGTGACAACATCACAAAACTAGCATGTATCAATCAAAAATTATAGATACGGTTGACACGTATCAGCAGCTCACAGCTGGAATTTCAAATGCCCAAGTTAATCAGCCAGAGAATAAGCTTCCTGCTCAGGCTGAGAAAAACCCTAAGCAGTGTGGTGCTGTCTCTCACACTGAAGCTGTCACTACAAGGAGTAGATTAAGCACTGAACCAGTTCTGAAAACACCTCCCATGGTCACTTATGTAGTTCCACCCAGAAGAATACCAGCTCAACAACCAACTGTTGCAACTCCTTCAGGCAGGAATGATTTACCCCATATCTGACAGTGAGTGGGTGACCCCAATACACATTATGCCCAACAAAAGGAGGCTACACAGTTGTTGAAAATGAAGAGGGAAGACTAATGACTACTAGACCTGTCACTGGTTGGAGAATGGTAGATGACTTCAGGAAATTGAACAAGGCAACATGAAAAGATCACTTCCCCTTGCCTTTCATGGATCAGATGCTAGAAAGATTAGCTGGACAGGAATTTTACTGCTACTTAGATGGGTATTCAGGGTTCCTCCAAATCCCAATCCATCCATCTGATCAAGAAAAGACAACATTTACCTGTCCCTATGGCACCTTTGCTTACAAAAGACTTCCTTTTGGATTGTGTAATGCACCTGGCACCTTTCAGAGATGTATGATATCCATCTTCTCTGATCACATTGAAAAAATCATGGAAGTCTTCATGGATGATTTCACTGTCTATGGAAAAGATTTTGTCACTTCCCTGAAGAACCTGACAGCAGTACTGCATAGATGTTCAGAACAGAACTTGATCTTGAGCTGGGAAAAATGCCATTTCTTGGTAACTGAAGGTATAGTTCTAGGCCACCTGGTATCTGCTAGAGGAATTGAAGTGGACAAGGAAAAAGCGGAGGTGATTGCAAAATTGCCCCCACCAGAGAATGTGAAGGGTATCCAGAGTTTCTTGGGGCATGCTAGGTTTCTACAGAAGGTTTATCAAGGATTTCTCTTGTATTGCAAAGCCTCTAACTAACCTTCTCAACCAAGATGTCAAATTCTACTTTGATGAAGCATGTTTGAAGGCCTTTAACCAACTAAAACAAGCTCTTATTTCTGCTCCAATAGTGCAGCCTCCAGATTGGACTCTACCCTCTGAGCTGATGTGTGATGCAAGTGATTTTGCAGTGGGGGCAGTTTTGGGCCAGAAAAAGGGGAAAGCTCTGCATGTAATCCACTATGCCAGTAAAACTTTAGATGATGCCCAGATCAACTATTCCACTACTGACAAAGAATTGCTGGCAGTAGTATTTGCATTTGACAAGTTCAGACCTTATCTAGTTGGTCATAAGTGTACTGTCTTCACTGACCATGCAGCAATAAGATATCTTCTCAGCAAGAAGGATGCCAAGCCAAGGCTAATCAGATGGATTCTCCTGTTGCAAGAATTTGATATTGAGATCAAGGATAAGAAAGGTTCTGAGAATGTGGTAGCTGATCATTTGTCCAGGATCAGTGATGGCGTGTTGTTGGGAGACCCCAAGAGGAAGGTATGATGCAACATAGAAGAAGTTTTCCCTTGATTACAAAACCAAGGTTATCGAATCCAGTAGGACTTGGAGAAGGCTTAGCAAGGTGTCAATCCACTCTGGCGCTTGTAGATTAACGCGGACCTGCACACAATCACAAACAAACTACTTTGCCCCAACAAAACAGAGAGGTTGTCAATCTCTCCGGCTTGCCAAACACAAAGAATTAAATGTATGGATGTAAAATATGATGATGATGAAATATGACCAGCGAGCAAATGATGATGAAAAGGTATGAAAACGGTTGTAAGCAATGTAGGAAAATAGGACCGGGGTCCACAGTTCACTAGAGCTGTCTCTCCAAAAGATATACATGATGGGTAAACAAATTACAACATGGCAATTGACAGAATTGTAGGCGCACAACAAAGCTATCATAAAACAATATAGTTCACCGCTTCATCTAATATGGGCATTACGTCAAAATACATAGACCATCATCCAACTGCATCTATGACTAATAATCCACTCTAGGATCGCTATCCAGCATGTCACCCAAAGGTATTAAGTTGTGAGCAACAGAACATTGCAATAAGCAAAGTGCATAATGTAAGCAATGTAGATAACACGAAGAAATCACACCGCTGTTTTCTCCCTAGTGGCAATAGCACATCTCTAGCCTTGACCGTTCCTGTCACCAAACTCAGACAAAGAGAGGCATGAACTCACTATCTAGCATAAATACTCCCTCATACAACACTAACAATTACTCGGCCAAAGCAACCACTAGCATCGGAGAGCATGCAAGATCATAGATGAAACACATAACTGAACAAAAGTAATGCAAACACAATCATGTACAATTATAAATAGATGAACTTGATCATGATAGGCAGCTCACAAGATCTAAGCAATGGAGTACAAGGAGGAGATACAACCATCTAGCTATTGCTATGGACCCGTAGTCCCGTGGTGGACTACTCACGCATCACTCCGGAGGAAGGCATGGTGATGTAGATGCCTCGAACGTATTCTGGAAATTGTGATCGGTTCTCCTCTGTTTTTAGGTCATAGGGGAATTTATAGGCGAAGGGGCGACGCGAGGCGATGGACAGGGGCCCCAGGTAGGCCCCACGCGTGGCCAAGGGGGGGGGGCGGCCAGGTGGCTCCTGGAGCCCCTGTGCCTCCCCTCCGACTGTCCTTCGGGCTCCGTCTTCATTTCATATTGGAAATAATTCCCGTAAATTTTGAGAGCAATCCGAGAAACTTCTCAGAACAACTTTTCTGAAACAAAAAGACAGCAGAAAACAGGAACTGACACTGGGCATCTTGTTAATAGGTTAGTTCCATAAATTATGCAAAAATGATATAAAACATTGTAAAAACATGTGGTACTGATATATAATCAAGCATGGAACATCAAAAATTATAGATACGTCGGAGACGTATCAATCAGTTGTTCCAAACAAAAGGAAATACAAGACAGTATTCCTGGTGAACAACTAATGGGAGTGAATGCCTCTACCCCTTGGTATGCTGATTTAGTGAATTATCTGGTTTGCAAAATAGTGCCAGCTGAGATGTCCTACCAGCAGAAAAAGAAATTCTTGCATGAAGCCAAGAGTTATTACTGGGATGAACCATTCCTGTATAAACATTGTGCAGATGGTGTAGTGAGGAGATGTGTGCCATCTGAAGAAACACATGATGTGATGTTCCAATGCCATGCTGGCATATATGGAGGTCATGCTGGAATAATGAAAACTCAAGTAAAAATCCTGCAAGTTGGATTTTATTGGCCCAGCCTGTTCAAAGATGTTCATGATTTCATCAATCAGTGTGATCCTTGCCAGAGAGCTGGGAAGATCTCAAGGAGAAATGAAATGCCACAGCAAGGCATTCTAGAAGTTGAGCTGTTTGATGTGTGGGGAGTTGATTTTGTTGGACCTTTGCCCTCTTCTCAAGGCTATAAGCACATTCTTGTGGCAGTAGATTATGTGTCTAAATGGGTAGAAGCTGTGCCAACAGTGAGTGCAGATTCCAAGGCAGTTTGCAAACACTTCAAAACTGTGATCTTTCCCAGATTTGGAGTTCCTAGGGTGGTGATTAGTGATGGAGGTGCACATTTCAACAATGAGCAGCTAGAAAGATTGTTGAGCAAATATGGAGTGAGAAATCACAGAGTAACAACTTCTTATCACCCTCAGGCCAATGGACAAGTTGAGTTATCTAATAGAGAAATAAAGCAAATCCTTGAGAAGGTTGTGTCCAAGTCTAGAGCAGACTGGTCTCTGAAATTGACTGACACCCTGTGGGCATACAGAACTGGATACAAGACACCTATTGGAATGTCACCTTTCAGGCTTGTCTATGGTAAAGCATGCCATTTACCTGTTGAATTGGAACACAGAGCCCAATGGGCTATCAGGAAGCTAAATCTTGACATGAAAAAGAGCTGGAAGTACAAGGAAGATGCAGATGTGTGAACTGGAAGAGCTCATGCATGATGCTTATGAGAGTTCAAGGATCTACAAGGAGAAAACAAAGAAGTGGCATGACAGACACATTCTTAGGAAAGAATTCAAGATAGGACAGTCAGTATTGGTGTATGATTCTAAACTGCATTTGTTCTCTGGGAAATTCAAGTCTAGATGGTTTGGCCCCTGTATCATCAAGAAGAACTTGGGAAATGGTGCTTTTGAAGTTCAGAGCCCATCAGTAGGTATTTTCAAGGTCAATGGCCAGAGAATGAAGCATTAATTCGCTGGAGAAAAGATTGAGGATGAAGACACCGATGAAGTGGAAGAAGAAGAGCAAGAAGATGCCCCCAATGCATCTTCTCCAGCTGGTGGACAGTGAAGCCTTGCTATGGTCTAGCTAAGGACCTTAAACCAAGCGCTCATCAGGAGGCAGCCTGATACCTTTTTGTACCATAAGCCCTATTTTCATCCCTTTTCCTTTTTCAGTTTTGGTGTTGTTTGTCTTTTCTTTTCTTCCTGTGATGTTGCAGAGAGGAGTTGGCCTGGAGTTTTGAAGTGGGAACCTGTTGGAGGAGGAAGCAAGGGAATTGAGGCACTTTTTCATTGCAAGTTGTGAGGCTCGAGTTCCATCAGGTGAAAACGCTCCATCTCCTGAGAATAGTCCATGCCCTTAGCAGTTTTACTTATCACATGTCACATTTATATGTCCATCACCTTACATCCAAAAAAAAGTTGTTGTAACTGATTGCAGTGGCACATGCTTGTTCTTGACTAGTGCTATTGCCCATCTATATAAATCTCCATATTCCTTTGAAGCATGTCTAAATTCAGTTTATGATCCTTGCAAGATATTTTTCCTGAACAATTTTTTCAAGCATGAATTCTCTTGTTTCTCTATTGAAAGTGCTTAAATTGTTAGGATACTCAAGTGGAATTTATAACTGAACCTCATGATCCACTCAAAGGCAATGTTTTAACCCTCTTTACATTAGCTTGCCATGATCTCGGGATCGGTGGCATGTGAAGCACTAACATGATGAAAGTGAAAAATGATATTAATTGACTAATTACAGAATTTTGCATTAGCTTGCCATGATCCTGGGATCGGTGGTAGGTGAAGCACTAACCTTTGATTTTTTGCAGAGTATTCCTCTAAACTCATTTTTGCATTAGCCTGCTATGATCTCGGGATCTGTAGCAGGTGAAGCACTAACTAGCAAATCATAACAGTTGTTAGCTAATATTTAATTTCGCATTAGCCTGCCATGATCTCGGGATAGGTGGCAGGTGAAGCACTAACTATCCTTGCATTTCACTAACTCATTCCTTTGCATTGTTGCCTTTCTGAGGATCATGCCTTTCAATTATTTTGCCAACTGATGTATACTAGCAGAGCAAGTCCTTAGAACATAGAAACAACCAAATTCTGTTATTGAAAGCTAGTTCAGGACCCATTTTGCTTAGAACATCAATAAGAATTTGGAAATGAATCAAAGCTTGTATGGATCTTTATATCCTTTGGCTAGAGCACTATTCACTTTCAGCTGTTGTCGATTCATTTAGCTTTACTTGAGGACAAGCAAAGATTCAGGTGTGGGGGTGTTGATCACATACTTTTGTATCATAATTTTATGTCACCCAACACTTCGCTTAGTCACATTATCCACATCCTTTTGGACATATTTCAACACATTCAACTAATTTTGCAGTTCTGTGCGCAAAGGCACCTACATCTTCAAAACCTGCCGAAACAAGGCCCTCACCTCACTTCTTGGAGAAGAAGAAAGGGGCTAAGCTGCAAGATGGCAAAAGCGGGAACAGGAGCATGTGGTTGGTGAGCTTTCCAGCCAACCATCATGCTCCCCTCTAAAAGGCGAGGGACCTCACCCGGACGAGCCAATCCATCCACCACCTGCTTCTCGCCCTCGCCACCATCCATCAACCGAGAAGAAGAGCCAAGAGGAAGGAGAGGAAAGAAGAAGCCCTTGATCTGGATCTGTCCCTGTCTACTCCCTTGCTCCCCCTTCTTCTGCGTCGGCCCTAGCCTCCTCCTTTGCTTCCCTTGCTGACGCCTCGACGAACCGATCTGAACCTCTCCGAACTCTTGGTGAAAACTCTCTGAATCTCTCCTAGTAATTGCTGCCGTGGAACTTGTGGAGATACTTGCAGGTGCTAGTTGTAGAAGCACTTGTTCAACCTGTAATCATGGAGATACTTGCTACTAGTACATGTTCATGAATGTGTTTGCTGTGATGTGCATGCTATGAATTCGTTGCCGTAATCTTGTTGTCTGTAAACTCTTCCTTAGCCTCCCCTTTGCTGTCACTATTTTGATTTCTTGTTGTTTGATCTGCGAAGTACTTGCCTTGATCAATGAACACCAACCTGTCAAAGTGATAAAAATCCCACCTTTCTGTTTTGCCAAGCTTCTGGAAAAGTAGAGCACCATTAGTTTGATCCCTGTGGAGAGAACGACAAAACCCCCCTAAAATTACACCGATCAGGCACACATCGGCCCAAAGGATCACACAGGAGGCGAAGCTTTTCGGAGTTCAAGATGGAAGCATGGAGCATGATTGATTGTGAGGTGGAAAAGCACAACAGCAAGGGAATCGAGGAGAGGTCGAAAAGTTGCGGTTAATGAGCAATGGTGGGGGTGGAGGACTTACATTGCAAGCATAACAATATGCGGAGGGAATAAAGATAATTTCGAGGCAGAGGTAGAAAATGTGCCTTTGGATTGCCGAACCGGACATTTATGCTATATTTCATATGAAGATGTTAATGAAAACCGTGAGATCGCCATTATTTTTTAAACTGTTTCATGACATGACCCCTCTAATTATTTGATTTTGGTGTTAACAACGTGAATGATTGTGACATGTTGTTAACGGATATTTATCTTAAATCTTATTAATGCTGGTAATGACTACCTAATGAATCACTAACTAAGACTACTCCAGTTAAACTAGATTTACGATAAAATATTTGGAGAGTTGTTCATTAAGATTTACGTTAACCTGGCACACAATAGTATTTCTTGAAGGAAAAAGTATGCACTAGTAGAAAATGGCCCATTGGTCCCGGTTCCAAAGGACCTTTGGTCCCGGTTTTCTAACCGGGACTAAAGGGTCGGGACAAAAGGGGGGGGGGGGGCCTTTCGTCCCGGTACCTTAAGACCCGGGACCAATGGCCCTCCACGTGGGCGGGGCGGGTGCGCTCCGGGCCGGAACCCTTTGGTCCCGGTTGGTATTACCAACCGGGACCAAAGAGTTTCACATTTTTTTTTGGGTTTTAGGGTTTTAGGGTTTGGGGGGGGGGGGGGGGGTGTTTAACCAAATCCTTTTTTTCGGGGGATTTTAAATCAATAGGTGCCGTGCCGTGTCGCCGTGACCGGTGCCGTGTCGTGCCGTGCCGTGTCAGTGGTACTACCATTCATATTTGATTCATACGTACATACATAACGTTTCTCACACGTCGAGATCATGTTTCATATATACATACATAACGTCACACGCCGACATAATGTTTCTCACACGTCGAGATGATGTCAATTACATGTCCTCGGGCAAAACAAAATTTGCCGAGTGAAAAAATTCTCCATCTCTCTTCAGGACCGCAGAGTTAAAAAATCCCGCAATTTCCTCTTGAAGTGCTTTTAGGCGCTTCGATGGTATGAGCTGGTCCCGCATTCTCTCCATCTAGATCAATATGAATATGTGAGTTGTTTATAACTATATATATATATATGAAATCATAATAAAATAATTTATGGATGGAAGTCAACACAATATGCATGGTAATAAAAAGTGAGAAGAGTGTATACATACATCAAGCGTTCTTTGTTCTCTATTCCGCTCTAAGACAAAAGATCGTATGTACTCGCAAACATAGAATCCACATAAATTTGTCCCAGTATCCTGCCTCAGACACCACTTTACAAAAAAATAGAATTTAATCAAATAATAGTGAAGCTTCATAATGGTATTGAAACTATAGAATTAAAGAGTTGCTTCATAATGGAGCAATATATATAGTACTACTTACGTTGGTGGTATAAAAATACAGCTCCGGTTTCCACTCCCCTGGAACGATCTTGATGAACCGTTTCCAAACACTGCCCGCCAATAGAAAAATGAACAAAGAAGTTATTGATTAGTTGATATCTGAAAATGACTGACAGAGGTCGATATAGAGCGATAATGATTGAAATTACATCTGGAGCATATCAAAATCGCAACTAAGGTAACTACTGAACCAACAACATAATGGTACCAAGCCTCCTGACTAATGGAATATTTTCTAATCTTTTTAATCTTCAAGCGCATTGCATCCATCTTGATCTCATGGGCATGTGCGACGTCGGCAAGCTTGAACTCGTGTTCATCGATGATGTCGGCAAGCTTCAACTCCAATTTCATCTTCTCTTCTAGGCATTGCAGACGAAGATCTTCACTTCTTTCCAATTTTGCTTTCAAATCATTGTTTTCTTTTACAAAAAACTCGACAATAGGGTCGGTTGGAATTTCCGGTTCAACTACCTCCTAGATAAAAGTTTCTATGTCAAGTTGGTAGGTATAGTTGTTTTAAACACGAAATGAAACAAATAGTTATGAAAATATACCACATCCGAATCATAGACCGGACAAGGGCCGACGGGGGCGGATATCAAAACCATGACACTATACATATAAAAAAACATAAGAAAAATATACAAGAAATAAATATGCTTTTAAATCATACATGTCATTTTTCTTAAAATAGAAGATAAAGAAAAAAAGCTCACCGAGGTGGTGCCGGTGACGGGACGACGCGGGCTATCGACGGCGGTGAGGACGGGACGACACTAAAATCCACAAATAATAAATTAATTTGAGCTCAAAATGCATATAAAAAATAAACTCTCTAACTTAGGCATTTCATCAAACACCTTGCTTGCACTACAAAAACTGAAATGAGCTAAACTAGCAACGAAATGAGCTAAAGTTGCAACTTCGGAGGAAAGGATGATGTTGCTAACCCTTGAATAGATGGGGTGCCTTTAATCCTCACAATTGGTGCAAAAAAATGGGGATTAACTTGAGTGAGGGAGAGGAAAAGGAGGAGAAAATGGTGGAAGATGAGCTCAAAATGGAGATGAGCTCGGGTGGAAGAAGATGATATAGTGCAGGACCTTTGGTCCCGGTTCGTGGCTGGAACCGGGACCAAAGGCTCCCTGCCAGGGGTCCCACTGCCGCAGCCGCATGTGCAGACCCTTTGGTCCCGGTTCCAGCCACGAACCGGGACCAAAGGTCCCAATAGAACCGGGACGATTGCTCCCCGGCGCCCCGGCCGATGGAACCGGGACCAATGCCCCCTTTGGTCCCGGTTCTTTATTGATCCGGGACAAAAGGGCAAAACGGAAGCCCTATTTTCTACTAGTGATGCTTGAAAATTAGTCATTCTCAAATGGCATCTAATTAGGTCAGGACGTTGCGAATCATTTCTAGCTTTACAATAGAAGTATCAATTTCTATGATTTGATACGACAAAGTGTCGTGAGATGTTTCACTAGTGCAAGTTTACACTGGAATGACTTGACCGTCCTCAAATCCATATATTTCCATTTATAGGTTGGAGCCTTGGAGGGCATGTTTCATGCCATTGTTTACATGTTGACTGTGTGGCTTCAGAACATGGTTCTTCTAATTAATACAATTTATGTATCTAAAACCAAAGCAAGGTCAGGTGCATGCTTAGGTGTGTTGTTTACACTTGGCACAAGTGCAAATTAACTTTAAAGTGGAACCATGTTCTTTTGAAAGCATCTAGATCGTAGTGGAACAAAGTGGTAAAAGTTCCACCTGCGACCAAACTTGTATGCTCATACACAATCATACTTAATCATTGTGGTGTGTGTGTGTGCGTTCTTGTGAAAATGAGCTAGTAGATTGTAAATTTAATTAAATAAGATTTATAATTGTTAAAAACTCTTGTGTATAAGTCATGATATGATGTTTTACACTATTACAAAATATAAGTAACAAACTCAATCGTCTTTGTAAATAAAAATGCCAAATCTCCTTAAGATGTCCGACACATAGATTTCTCTTGAGATTTTTTTTAACTTATATAAGTGTTTCCCTAACTTTTTTGTAAATATGATATAAAATCATGGTGTCCCTTTGGTTTGTAGAAAAGTGGAGGAAAAGTATAAGCATATGAAACTGTCCTTTTGTAGCACTACTCATCTGTTTGGTTGCTATATGCAAAAGGGGAATTTTTTTTCTTTGATCTCAGTTTCATGAAGAAACATGTAGGAACCTCAGACCCTTTTTGGAATTTCGATGCACTAAGAACAAGACCAACATATTTAGCGGCATACTAATATCCAAACTATACTTTTTTCAAGTGCTTTGACTTTGATGCGTCAATGTTTATCAAGATTTGTGTGTTCTCCTATTTATTTAAATGAACCTAAGTTTGTTTCTGTTTCAAAACCACTATTTTGTCATGCATTTTATTATATTAATGTGTCTTTCGTGTACCTACGTTTCCATAATCGTACAAAATAAAGAGGCCAATGGTATATCTTCGCATGACTTCCAAACTTCAACTCTATTTATTTTAAAGATGAGCTACAACCCTTCTTTAATAAGCTTATGTGATTCGTTGCAACCATTTTATTACTAGCTCAACTGCTCGAGCATCCGTTTTATTCTTGTATGCTTTATTGCAACTATTCCAAGTCAGCTTTAAACACTTTGTTCCTACCCTAGAGATAGGATTCCTTCTGTACCCTGTTCTGAACACAGGTGTATAATATGAATCTCTCTCTCAAAAAAGTGTATAATATGAAACTGGCTGATGCTTGGCTTGGCAATGTATTAATTTCATACTACATTAATAGTATTTAGCAAAGGTGATCCTAATTAACTTTGGTATATTTGTGCTACTCATGACATAGTAAGCAGAAACAATACGAATCATCTTTTATTTATTTATGCGTTGCAGCTGCTACAGAAATGGTGTGCATCTCGTCATTAAAAAATGCAAAGAAAATCCAAATAACTACTGATGACGTTATGTTCATTCTCTTGAACATGGCGTACTTGAGCTATCAGGCCAAGTTTGTTGGTTTCCGTATGGTGTATTCGTTACTCCCCCGTTCCGTAATATAAGGTGCCTAAGGTTTTGAGAAAAAATTCAAAATATAAGGTGTATTGTGATTTATGGATAATTATACCCATTTTCACAAATGAGTCACAATATGAAATTGAGGGATTTGAAGGATTTTTTTCAATTTGTGGCTATTAGGGACTTGTATCTCTCGATTTTTTCCATGAGGAAATAAGTCCACCATATGCAAAATACCAATGTCTTAATATCCGTGGCAAAACCTTAGACACCTTATATTAAGGAACGGAGGGAGTACTATTTTTGTACAGAGGACTGAGAGGAGAAATATTGTTTGAGATTTTGGCCACTTGGCTAGATCATATATTTTTGATAGGACAGACCACAGAGGACTTCACTTTGGTGAGGACTGAGGAGCATGAAATTTTGGCCGAGACAAGCGCCAGAGATAACGGCGCGGCTGCATTGGAGTTGCAGACCTGGCTAGAGCAAGCTTCATAGTTCGCTTAACGATAGTCATTCTTGAAAGATGCATGCTAGAATCTTGCTCGCCGGAGATGAATTTCCTTAAAAAGGGCGCCAAAGATACTCAAGCAGTCAAGCCTCCATCTCCTAGGCTAGGCTGGCAACGAAATCACTTTTCTACAAGAGCGCGACTACTTGTGCGGTCCACGCGGATGAGTCCCGCGTCCTCCCTTCCCGTTTTTCACACCCAACTAACCGAGACAGCGTCGACGACGCCGCCACGACCAGTAGGGAGCCACGGTTGAGAAGACGTCGTCGGAGCAAGGCGCCAACCGAGCAGTGGACTTAACGGTGAGGGTGGGGGGTGCTCGTCGGCGACGAGATCTGCTGATGGTGGTGGTGGAGGGGGGGGGGTAGGGTAGAGGGATGGTTGCCGGTTGGGGACGGCTGCGGACCGGTGGAGGTGGTGATTCGAGAAAGGACGGGGTGGCGAAGGCAGGCGATTCGGCCGGTGACGACGATGGGGCTTCTTCGTGGCTCGCGTTGTCGGAAAGCCTTGCTCACGCTGTCGAAAACCGCGCGAGCGGTCGAGCGCGCGTAAGGTAGACTCGTCCGGCTGACAAATATTTTTGCCTCCGTTAAAAAAAAGGGAAACGCTACTGTACCTCCAGGGGCACGGAGCGTCCCATCGTCCGGTTTCTTAGCGTGACACGCGTCCTCCGCGTACGAGTGAAAAAATGCAGCGAAGCTGACGACGTTCACCGGTCGAGTCCAACCTTATCTCTTCCCCGTTCCTTCCCTAGAGAGACGAGAGCCGGAAGCCATGGCCTTCATCCTCAAGCTGCCCATGGCGTCCTGCTTGGCGTAGGCCGAGACGCCGATCCACCTCCATCTCCTGCTCCTCCTCAGCCATGGCCACATCTCCTTGAAGCGGCCCTCCCCTCCATCGGAGCGCGCCTCCTCTTCACCAAATCGAGCCGCCCCGGCCTCCCCTTCACCGGATCGAGCCGCGCCGGCCACCCAGGCTTCGCCGCCCCCGGCTGCTCCCCCGACGAACGCGGCCGCACCGCCCATCTACCTTCCCGACGGGCGGAAGTCAACGCGCCGCCCCGGCCACGTAGGCTTCACCGCCCCCGGCTGATCCCCTACGAACGAGGCCGTGCAGAGCGTCCTCATGGAGGTCACCATGGTCTTCGCGCGAAGTGGGACAAAACCTTGCCTCTCCACCTCGCCGGAAGATGTATTTTTGCTACGATGCTACAATATAATAAATTTTTTGCTACAATATTTTTGTGGTTTTGCTACAATAGTATAAAGATTTTGCTACGAGGTCTCCGACGAGAGTCTCGTCGGAGAGTCCGGCGATGTTTTTGGCGAAGTCAGTTTTGCTACAATAGCATAATTTATTTTTGCTACAATCTTTCTGCAGTTTTGCTACAATAGCATAATATTTTTGCTACCAGGTCTCCGGCGAGGTCACCGGCGAGACCTCCGGCGAGCCCATCCTTTTTCTTATGTTTTGTGTGCGAACCGTTTTTTGCTACAATGCAGCAAAAGCGGGACGATAAGTAGCAAAAACGGGACGCTGCGTAGCAAAAGCGGGATTTGATCAGATTTGAGGACACGTGTCGCGCTGGGGACCCGGGGGCTGGAAAGTTTGGAGCCCCGGGGGACGCCTAGCACTTCCCTAAAAAAAATCCTAGGCTAGGCCGTTCACCACTTCTTGACAGTCGGACGCCACTTCAAGGTAGATATTCCTCATTTTCAAAAAAAAAAGGTAGATATTCCGCCAGCGCCAACGGCTATATAGGCAACTGCGTGAAGGCTTTTTTCATGGGCCAGTACGACAACTCGGAATTACCGCCACGCAACTTCTGTGTTCTAAAAAAATGGACCCTGGGATGGTTTGAACACCTACCCCAAAATCGTAACATTATATTTTTTGGAAAAAGTAATATAATACAAAGAAAATACCAATTTCACCCGGTATATATGTAATAATGTAATGTTTAGAACTAGTCGAGATATTAAAGATGCACATATCGATAAAAGAAGAAGAAAAAACATGACACCTGTCGATGACTCGCAGCTGTAGGAAATCAAACACCACCATTGACTCGCAGCTGTAGGAAACCACATATATAGTCCAACCTTACACACTACACCAAGACATGAATCTATTTCTCGAGTCTTATCCAACTTATTACATCAAGTATGATATGTTACCTAATGCTTAGACCTTCATGTGCTTAGGTATGTAGCAGTGGAAGCATGAAGGCGAAGGATACTCGAAACACGCTAGAATAGAGAAGCATGGAAGGGGAGAAAGAAAATGTATGTCATCTTGTGCTCCCGCCCACACTCACAAGATACTCGACTCTGGACTCGATAGAGAGCCCCTACGCCACACACCCGGAACCATACCACCGCCCTCGATAGAGCGCACCTATGCCCAAAGCCAACATCAGACATATCGATGCGCGCCTCTTTTTTTCGATAAAGGGAATTTTATTACTAAAAAGTTTTAAGCATTACACCCAGCCTCTGCATAGCTAAGATGCACACAGCCCCACAAGTCCAAAAGTCTCCGGAACAAAAGTAAAGAGGCGAATTACATATCATAATGAGAAATTGTGAAAACGCCTAAGGGGATGGAGGACATATCCGTAGATTATGTTGCCATCCATGTTGGGGAAAAAAAGCCCTCGCCGAATCCTCCAACCGCGTAGACACCTCCGTGAATAGGTCTCGGTGCTCCACACGCTGTAGAGGCGACCATGAACGGATTGTAGCCTTGTACCGGTAGATGACCTGCATAAGAGACGAATTTTTATCATTAAAAACTTTGTCATTTCTACATAGTCATAGCGACCAAATAACGGCAATCACTCCGACCCTAATTAGTAGCTTAAACATAGAATCCACACCATTGAGCCAATTGCCAAAATATTTGCAACGCTTCTAGGTGGGTACAAGTTAGAGGCTATCTGGATGGCTGACCATATAGACCTAGCAAAATTACACTGAAAGAAAAGGTGTTTTATACTCTCGTCATGATGACAAAAGACACACTTTTTGCTTCTCCGCCAATTCCTCTTTGCAAGGTTATCTTTGGTAAGAATTACTCCTCGACGAAGATATCACGTGAACACCTTAGTCTTCAGCGGAATTTTCATCTTCCAAATTTTATTATTATTATCAACTGGAACATCAGGTTGGATTAACGCTTTGTACATGGAATCCACTAAGAATTTACCATTCTCTTTTAGATTCCATCTAAATTCATCAGATCCCTGCGTCAAGTGCACTGAAGCAAGACGCTGAAGCAAGACATTCCAAGATGCTTGTCTAGGACCAAACAAACTTCTTCTGAACGTCATATTTGGCGGTGACGTAGCCATCACCTTAGCGAGCGTACCGCTTTTGTGGCGCGTAATGTTGTACAATGCCGGAAATTGTTCTCGGAGTGTGGTGTTACCCAGCCACTTGTCCTCCCAGAACCTAATTTCAGATCCATCCTTGATAGAGAAAGAACCAAGTGGAAAGAAGAACTTCTTGGTGGCCATAAGGCCAGCCCAGAAGTGTGAGTCACCCGGTTTCCAGTATACCTGGGACAACGCCTGTGAGCCCACATATTTTCTTCTAAGGAGGGTTTGCCAAACCCCTTGTTCAGTCAGGAGTTTGAAAATCCACTTGCCAAGGAGGGCCCTGTTTTTGACCTCTAGGTCATGAATGCCTAGTCCTCCTTGATCCTTGGGTCGGCAAACCACACTCCACTTAGCCAGACGATACTTTCTCTTCTCACTATCCCCTTGCCAAAAGAATCTCGATCTGAAATAATCCAGTTTTTTCAAGACTTCTTTTGGAAGTTGGAAGAAAGATATCATATACAGTACCATATTACTTAGTACTGAATTAATGGGTACCAATCTTCCTCCTAAGGATAGTAATTTGCCCTTCCAGCTATTTAGTCTAACCTGAAGCCGCTCCTCGACCATTTTCCATTCAGCATTTGTAAGTCGCCGATAATGAATCGGAATACCCAAATACTTGATAGGAAACTGGCCCTGCCCCGCAGCCAAAAAGCTCGACATACAGAGAGACATCATCTTGAGCCTCGTCAAAACAAAACAACTCGCTCTTATGGAAGTTTATCTTTAGACCCGACAAATGCTCGAACGCTGAGAGTATTAACTTCAGGTTCCTAGCCTTTTCGATGTCATGTTCCATAAATAGGATTGTATCATCAGCGTATTGAAGAATGGACAAACCTCCATCAACGAGATGAGGAATCACACCTTCAATTTGCTCATCAGACTTAGCACGTTCAATCATAACGACGAGCATATCAACCACTATATTAAATAGCATTGGCGATAAGGGATCACCTTGCCTAAGCCCCTTTTTGGTCTGAAAGTATTTGCCTATGTCATCATTGACTTTAACGGCTACACTCCTTCCCGAAACGAAGCTACGGATTGAAGCGCTCGACTCAGCTGAAAAACCTTTCATTCCGAGGGTGTGCTGAAGGAAGGACCACTTAACCTTATCATAGGCTTTCTCAAAATCCAGTTTTAAAATGACCCATTCAATTTTTTCCTATGAAGTTCGTGGACTGTTTCATGAAGGATAACCAAACCATCGAGGATGTTTCGCCCTTGCATACAGGCAGTCTGAGAAGGACGAACCATATGATCTGCCACAGTATTCAGCCTTATCGTAGAAACCTTAGTGAAAATTTTAAAACTAACATTAAGAAGACAGATGGACCTATATTGTTGGATCCTTTCTGCTTCATTAACCTTAGGTAATAAAATTATTTCGCCAAAATTTAGACGGAACAACTCCAACTGTCCGCTATGAAGGCAACTGAACTGTAGAAGATCTGTCTTAATGACATCTCAGAAGTTCTGATAGAACTCAGCCGGGAAGCCATCAGGACCAGGAGCTTTTGTTGGATGCGCGCCTCTATAACCTCGGGACCCAACAAAGGCTCGTCGGAGTGCAAGTCCATCTAGGACGACCGAGCTAGTCGTCCGGAACCTTCATGCCGCTCCTCATACCGAACATTCTGACTCTAATCCGCCAATCGTGCATTGAAAAATCTGTACACCCAAAAGCTCGGGATAATAGGATTACAATGGCCAAAACTTCTAGACTACATTGCGTGCGTAAAGAATGGGTTCTTATTTAGACGCGAAGTCGGCTCTAGATGTCGAGGTGATGGTCTCATGTTGAACTCACTCCTCAGGGCTTTAATTTTACGAAAAAACTAAATACTTTGTTATACGCAGGAATAGGAAAAATGCGGGAATAAGAGAACGGAAGTTGCAATGTCACACTCATTCCGTTACTAGATGATTTCATATGCACAATAGTTTGTTTGATTCTATCACAAGAAACATAATAAATTATTTATACGATAAGATTTGAGTGGATGTCAGATCTTCTATAGCCGGTAATTTTAGACGCTGGTTGCCCGCGCTGCCGAATGGTGCTTTGATTTGAGCTGTCTTCCGGGGGTTATATTCGTGCACTGTTGCCCCTGCCCCCTCCTGTTCCGAGCCCTCACGTCCGTCTGCTCACCACCATCATCCCCTGCTACCTACCTGCACAACATCTCCAATCTCACAGCAGCGAAGTACTCAAGAACACAGCGAGTCCGTCGTCGTCCGCGACTCGCCAGGGAGCTGTTGCACGTGACGGCACATTGTGGGTAGTTTGCCGTGTGTGCTGTGTCTTGGTTCGGTTGGTGCATTTCCATTCAGCAAGCGTCGTAGTAGGAGTAGATGGCTAATGGCTTTATTAATTCAGGCGCTGTTCGATTGGACGTGGCAGCTTCCGTGACCTGAAAGAGTGGGTCGTTGGTACTTTGGTCTCCCCGTCCCATGTAACAACGAAAACTGTGATTATTCTCAAACTCGGATCGGATGTGTAGGCAACTAGATGCTACGCATGCTGATGTCGGCGGCGTTGCCTCCTTCGTGAATAGGTCATCGTGGTGGCAATTTCAACGGGACGACCTTAACGGACGTGTAATCTGATAGTTTTTTTTATCCATTTAGATTGTTAGGCGGATATGCGTCCGGTCTAAATTGGTCCGCCCCTGTCTTTTTTTTTTTTTCATTTTGGCAGCAATTTTTATTTGCCATTTATCAACAAATAAGATAGCAAATAAATATAACATTTGACATAGTACTAAAATAATATATTCGACAGATAACATTGTATCAAAAGAAAGCACGAGTCGCCATGACCGGGCCTCCTCGGCTTTGCATCATACACAAATATGAATGATGATCATATATACATCTCTCTCGATCACGAGAATCATCACCCGGGCCTCCTCCATGTATGCTCCGCCTCTTATGTAACCGGCCTTGCTGAGTTAGGTCATCCTCAAAATTGAGTGGCTCATTCTCAATGTGGACACCCTCACCTTGAATCTCTTCTCCACCATTATCTTGAGTCTCTTCTCCACCCTTATTGATCATGTTCGCCATTAGATCCTCGTCGTACTCGCAGTACCTTGGCTCGTACGGCGTCGGAGCCGGCATTTCAACAAACATGCTCCGGCCTTCGAGGGCGATTGGCCACCTGTGAGCCTTCCTCGGCATCTGTGGCGACTCGACGGCCAAAGGGACGAGGTTGAGATCAAGGGGACGCACCACGGGGATGATCGTCATAGGGTCGCCGATCTTTGGTGAGCTGTCGTCCTGGGGCGAGGTGGAGAAGCGAGAGGTGGTCGGGGTGTTTCCGGGTAGGTACCCACATGGCAGTGGCGATGCTGACACAGAGGACGACTCCGGTTGCCCGGGAGGGTACTTGGCCACCGGCGACCCTGTGCTTGCCGCCATGGCGGCGACGGCCATGCCAATGACCGGATCGTGGGTCATCTTTAGCATAAGGAGGGCAGCTTGAGCGGCGATAGACATGTGCCAGAGCGGTGGCAGCTTGTACCTTAGCGGCGGCGACCGCCACTTTTGACTTGATTTTTCTTCCTCTGGTTGTTCCGCTTCTCTGTTTCAATTCAAATACACGGCTCTTCATGGATTTGTAGCTATTGTGTTAGAAACTTCTATTGCTGACCCTATTCCGGCATTTGAAGCTATTGTAACAAAAACTGCTGTGTTGCCGACCCTGTTTCGGCATTTAAAGCTCCTATTCCATTGGTCCACACTACTCGGCTACTAGAAGTACCCCCTCACCACCACCACCAGAACCAGAAGAATTTCATGACATCATCTAGGCGAAGACCAAAAAACATGACATTAGTGAGCCCAACGAGTAACCCAACAAGGGATAACTGGAGCAAGTTCGTGGCCCCGACAAGGAACACACGGAGCTAGAAAAAAGCGTGCATTGAGCTTTAGATAAATTTGACTTTAATTTCAATACGTCCAAAACTTTCATATAATTTTTGATTGATCTATGGTACTTTCATATCATTGTTACATATTTTCAATACGATTTTATACCATTTTACAACATTTTATTGGACTAAGCTATTAACCTAGTGCGAAGTGACGGTGGCTGTTTTATGCATATTTTTGGTATTGCAGTTTATCCACCTAAAATATCATGAAAAAATTCAGGAAAAATATGAGGAAGAATAACTTTTCGAGACGTAGCAAAGAAGCCAAAGTGGGCGACCATGGGGCATCAGGTGACCACGCGGATGGGGCCCGCAGGTGAGGCCTGGACCGTGGCCCATGGCCTTGGGTCAACCTCGCGCATCGCCTCGCAATGCCTCTTCGCCTATAAAGAGCCCCTCTACCTAAAACACTCCAGACAGAGATTATTTTGCCAGTTTGGACACATAGCCCCCACTGTTGCGGAAAACAGTCTGGAACCCTATTTCGGTACTTTGTCGGAGGGGGAATCATCATCGGAAGCATCTACACCACCATGGCCGCCTCCATGATGATGCGTGAGTAGTTCATCCTTAAACTACGGGTCGATATCAGTAGCTCAATGGTTATCTCTCCTCCATGTTTTTCAATACAAAGGTTACATGAGCTGCCTAACATGATCGAGATCCATATGATGTAATTGCTATTAGATGTTGTGTTTGCTGGGATATAATGAATTGTGATGTTATGATTAGATTATGCGTGTTATTTATATGATGCTATTGTCATCAAGTTAATGTTTTATTTACATTCCAACATGCTCTCCGATTTATGTATATACTCTGGTCAAGTTGTTTATGTAATGCCTACAAGAATATTGTTAACATTCTCGCTATCATAGTTAATTAAATCCAATTATGTGTTCACATATATCTTCCACACTGTACGCTAATCTCTTGTGTTTGGCGAGACGAGAAACTTGACAACCTTCCTAAAATATTGGAGACAAGGAGTTTTGTGTCTTCTATGCAGTCCTACTTTGCTGAGTCTTGTATTCCTATTTGTTCGATAAACCTTGGTTTTTCACTAAGATAAATTTTCTACTCTGCTTCATCATACCTTCTAGTTGGGGTTTCCCAATGATAGTTATCTACACATCAGCATGGTATACTTCTGTTGAACAGTTTAAGTGCATTGATTGTACGTGCTCTGGACACAAGATAGCACGTACAGTGTAAGCTTTGGACGTGAACTCGCATGCTCTACACGCGACTTTAAAAAAATTGTAGTGCAATTTTATTATTGTTTTTGAAACTAGTATAGTAAAAAGTAAACTTCCCACAGGTTTTTCATTCTTCTGAAATTTCTCGATTATGCCAGTTTTCTCAAAATAGGCAGAAAATTGATCGCATAACCATTCATAACAAAGGAGTGAATTTACAAATTTTTCTTGGTCCATTTGCGTAGAATCATGGTAGAATATGTTTATATGATTTTTTATAATTTTGGGTCCAAACTAATGGACTTGTAATTCAAATTTTAATTATTTTCTTTAATTTTGGGTCCAAACTTACACCCTTTGTCAATTGTCAATCTTACTAATGGGACCGCTTCACAACAACGTAGTTTAGAATTTCAAAATCAATTATTGGCAACCTTATTTAGAATTTCAAAACCAATTTTTTGTACGACGTTTGGTCATGGTGGAAATAACTTACCCACGAATATGGTCATGACCTTGGTCATTTGACTTCAAAGCCACGAATCTTCAAAGAAGGTAGTACATTTTGTGAATCTTTTTTAAAAAATGGTTGTAGTGCAAGTTGATATGATTTTTCCTCGAAACGGGTACACTATAAACAAAAGCCCGCACATGTTTTCCGTTGTTCTGATTTTTCTCAATTTATGTGACCTTTTGCAAAACAGGCCCAAACTTGACCGCCTGACCATTCATAGCTAAGGGGTGAATTTTTTCATTTTTCTAATGGCATTAAACTCGTTTAATGCATGGATTATATCTAAAGATTAAAAATTCAAGATGTCAAGGGATTGGGCATCCCATATGATAGTCTTTGTATGCAAATTGTTAAAGTACAATGTCCTATTTATTTGTGGTACTGATGTCTACTACACGCTTCTATTCTTGTAGACTTGTTGGGCCTCCAAGCGCAGAGGTTTGCAGGACAGCGGCAAATTTCCCTTAAGTGAGTAACCCAAGGTTTATCGAATCCACGGGAGGTAGAGGTCAAAGATATCCCTCTCAAGCAACCCTGCAATTAAGATACAAGAAGTCTCTTGTGTCCCCAACACACCTAATATAATTGTCAGTTGTATAGGTGCACTAGTTCGGCGAAGAGATGGTAAAATGCAAGTGATATGGATGGTAAAAGGTGATTTTGTAATTCTGTAATAAAAATGGCAGCAAGCAAACAAGTAACAAAAGTGACTAAAAACGGTGTATCAATGCTTGGAAATAAGTCCTAGGCTTCATACTTTCACTAGTGACTACTCTCAACATCATTAACATAATTAAACACATAATAGTTCCACAAAAACACATGCATGGTAGACATTACTCGGAGATCATTCTTTCGTGGATCAAATAGGATGAGAATTGCGTAGGGCTACGAAAAGCACACCTTAAAGTTCGTATTCCACATCTATGGACATTTCATGCTGTCACTATCCGCATCCAAAGATAGTACTAACAAATACGAGTGCGGTGTTTTGGCTCCCGGGCTCCAGGGAGCCCGGTATTTTAAAAAATTTGAAAACCACATTTTTGTGTTTCAAAAAAATGTGAAAAAATCGTAGGCGTAGATCATGACTATTTCTACCGCTGTGTAAAATTTCAACCCGAAATATTTTGTATTCCGCCCTACACAAAAATGACAAATTTCTGGATCTGAGATGTGAACAGTTCGCAGTTCAAAAAATTTCAGATTTGTCTTTTTTGTGTAGGGCGGAATACAAAATATTTCGGGTTGAAAATTTTCACAGCCATGCAATATGTCATTGTCAACATGTAGAAAAAATTTCATGATTTTTTGAAGCTTGGAAATGTCGATTTCTTTTTTTTGAAAAACCGGGCTCCCTGGAGCCCGGGTTCCAAAGTAACTTTCCGTAACAAACACCACAAATATTTCTTGAAAAGTCTCTTTCTTCAATAACACAAGCATCAAGAAACCTCATGATCTATTCAATACAACAATAATAAAGAACAAGCTCATTATGAAGATCCTTCCAATCTATTATCCATAGAGTCACACACGGCACCCACACTGTCACCGAGATACCGTGATCACAACGGTGACTCCGGAAATTGTACTAAATAACATCACTTAAGCAAAATCATATCCATCACACATAGGAAAATATCATGTATTCAACTATACTAACAAAGCTCATGATCACAACGAAGATCACATCATGGGAGAGAGAGATAACCACATAGCTACTTGTATATGCCTCAGCCCCGGTGAGGGACTACTCCCTCCTCATCACGAGAAGCAGCGGTGTCGATGGAGATGGCTCCGGCGGTCGATCCCCCCCTCCGGCAGGGTGCCGGAATAGGATCAATCTGACACCCGAAATTTGTCGGCGATGGCGGCGGAGCTCTATTGCATATTTGGCAAAATCCTTCAGGGTTAGGGTTTTTTTGTCGGGGATGATTTTATAGGCGTCGGAGGCGGCCGAGGGGGTGCCCACAGGGCAGGGGCGGGTTCCACCCGCGAGCTGCCCTAGGGCCGCGGCAGGGGGCCGCCACTGTCCTGTGGGTGGCCCTCCAGGTCGCCCTTTTGGCTCCGGTCTTCATTTGTCCAATAAAAAATCCCCGTAAATTTGCATCCAATTCCGAGAATATTTCCAGAAGTAACTTTCTGCAACAAAAACATGACAAAAACAGGGAACTGGCACTGGTCATCTTGTAAATAGGTTAGTCCGACAAAATGCAGAAAAATGATGTAATATGATAGTGAAACATGTGAGAACATCACAAGACTAGCATGGATCAATAAAAAATTATAGATAAGTTTGAGACGTATCAGCATCCCCAAGCTTAACTCCTACTCGTCCTCGAGTAGGTAAGTGATAACAAAATAATTTTGATGAGACATGCAACCAACACAATCGTGATCAAGATAGTAATGTAAAACATAGGATGTGAGTGAAGTGATACAAAACAATTGTCTATAGTTGATAGCAAGAAAGCAATGTATAACCAAGTTGAATCATTCAAGCTAAACCTTTCATAAATAGTACGTTAAAGACATGAAAGCAATGTGATCCACATATTTGATTAATTCTCAAAGTTAACAATTCCATGACAAAATGTTTGAGAATCAAAACAAAGAAGATGTAAGTTTTAGCAAAAAGCTTCAACTTCCAACGGTAAAGTCAATATAAAGATTCATGTTTAATCTGACAATGCAATATGATCAATGATACCCAGGGTCAATGCTAGATGTTTGCTTTGGTGGAGATAGAAGGAAGAGGAAAACTGACTCAACATTAAAAGTAAAAGAAAGGCCCTTCGCAGAGGGAAGCAGGGATTAATCATGTGCTAGAGCTTTTTGTTTTTTTTATGAAACAGAAGTAAAACAATTTTGAGATATGCATGCTTTCGTCAACGACTTCACAACAGAGAAGCTATCTAGTCCCCCATAACAAGCAAGGTTTTTTAGACTTGTGAGAGCAGCTAGTTTTTAGAGGAGCGAGTACGCTCTTCTTTCTCCTTGGTTTCACCACTGCCCAATGTTTGAGCTGATTTCTCAGATTTGCATTGCGCGGAGGAGAATGGTGAGTTATATTTATATTTTGCTTAAGCTGCTCTCGACTTGATTCAAGTGAAGACATAATCCATCGACACCGGGTGAAAGGGGGGAAATGACCTTGCTCGTCACAAGTTATATCTAGCTCTCTACTGCTCCCTCATGAGCTTAAAAACAGAGGCACAAAAAGGAGTATTTTGAATTTTTAAAGATAGCACATGACAAATTTACTTGGAATGGCAGGAAATACCATGCATAGGTAGATATGGTGGACTCATCTGGCAAGATAGTTTGGCTTTGGGATTTGGATGCACGAGTGAACCATACACTCAGTACGATTTTTTGGGCTTAGCAAAGAAGGTATTTGAAGCAAACATCTAAAATTAACCGGTAATAGAGTAGCATAAGAAATTTATCAATCATAACCATAAAAGCTCCACACCGTCTCCAATGTTGACCAAACAATTCTTTTGATGGAAAGATTAGCTTAAAGAATTAACAACTATGAAACACCACATAGTTTCAAGTTTTTAACAGTATTTCTTTACCAATCAATTCCACTCAAATAACCAGAAAGTTTAAACATTCATCCTAATATCTCAAAACAAATGAGAAGCATCAAGTATCCACACTATGATCTACAAGACTATGACACCCTGTTTGATTGCGCGGAATTCGCCTCCGAATTGGCTTCTCGGAATTGGAAACCCGAATTCCACCGTTTGGATGTCCTTAGTATTCGTTTCTGGAATTGGAAACCAATTCAGAGGGCACCCCCGCCCGCAACTAACTTACCCCCCTCTCAATTCAGAGGTCCAGAGCTCTGTATTCACGAACCGTTCCGCGCGAGGGAGCCTCGCTCGCGCTCATCTCCAGGCGACGCCCGCCTCGCTCGCCCTCGGTCAGCCGGCGCCGCCACGCAGGTAAGCTCCGCCGCCCTTTCTCTCTCCGGCCACCATCCGCCGCCCCTGGCCTCCCTTCTTCCCCACCCCCCTTCTCCCTGGCTGCCCCCTCCCCGCGGCAGAACCCTAACCCTAGCGGTTGAACGGCGGCGGCTGGTACCTACGCCGCCCGCCCTCTCCCCCTCCGTTCCTACTCCGGCCACCCTCCTCCGCCCCTCGCAGACCTCTCCCCTTTGGTCCCCTTCCCCCTGGCTCCCCGGTCCCCGCGCGACCCGAACCCTGGTTCGACGGCGGCAGGTGTAGAGCGGCGGCGGGAGGTGGTCAGCGCCCGGAGGTGGACGAGCGGCGGCCTCCCCTCTTTCCTACGGACCGACGGCCTCCCCTCTCAGCTGCCAGTGACTGATAAATTCTATTTCGATTTTGCAGGAGTTTAGGAGAACAAGTGCGGAGACCAATTCGTGTTGGGACCAAGGTTCGAAATTCATGGTTTTTGTACTCTCTATAATATGAGATATGAACTTGGGCAATGCAAACTTGTTGTTCATAATGTTAATGCTTCCATGTTAATATGAATTTGGGCTGTTGATTTTTTTGGTCATCATGTGAATGCTGCCATGCTAATATGAACTTGGGCTATGCATAATTAGAGTTCAAACTTTGTTTATGCATTGTAGAATCAGTATGTCTCACCAAGAATTGGTTCGTTATTTCTGAAGAGAACAAAAGAAGGAAAAGAAAAAGGATAATGCTCACAAAGTTGTATTTTGAGGTGTCTATGGTTGCATTAGCATATATTAGTACTCAGAGGTCACTGAGGGATCTAGGTGACTTCGATGACTTTGAGAAGAAGGTTGCATATAGAAAGTATGTATTGCGCAGAACATACAATGGGATGGAGGCAAGATGCTATGATGAGCTACATTTAACCAAAAGAAATTTCCATAATCTTTGTGCTATGCTGCGTGAGAAGGGTGGTCTCAAAGATACAACCTATGTCACGGTAGAAGAAAATGTTGCTATGTTCTTACAAGTAGTTGGCCATGCAACTAAAATGAGGATGATTGGCTATGAGCGGTCTTTAGAGACAACCAGTAGGCACTTCGGTAATGTGTTAACTGCCATCTTATCTCTAACTGGGGAGTTCATCAAGCTTCCTGAGCCTACTGCCACCCCTCCCGATGATTACAAATGGAAGTGGTTTCCTAATGCTCTTGGAGCTCTAGACGGGTGTCATATTGATGTGTTTGTTAGGGTGGCTGACAAAGGGAGGTACAGGAATAGAAAACAAGACATCACCACTAATATGTTGGGTGTGGTTGATTGGAACATGAAGTTTCTCTATGTTCTACCTGGATGGGAGGGGTCGGCATCGGACTCAAAAGTGTTGAAAGATGCCATGAGAATTGACCGCCAAGATGCATTTGTTGTACCAGAGGGTACCTCTCTTTGCTCTTGGCTTTCTTTTTCTCATGTTTATTTCGTAACTAACTTATGCATTTGCCATATAGGAAAGTACTACCTACACTACTAGGGAAAAGGCTATAGGAGACATCCTTATAGGAGGCGCATATGGCAATATGCGCCTCTGCTAAATTACCCGAGGCGCACTGTTTGGCCATGCGCCTCCAACTATCAAATAGCCGAGGCGCATACTGGGGCCATGCGCCTCCCCTAGTCCATGTACGGACGAATCTGGCGGCCCCAGGTTATGCGAGGCGCATTTCCGCAATATGCGCCTCGGATATTAGAGGCGCATATGATTGAAATGCGCCTCCCATAACCCTAGTGGGCCCGGGTGGGGGCGGGTGGTGGTCGGTGGTATCTTATCCGAGGCGCATACTGAATATGCGCCTCCAGTATCTCACATATCCGAGGCGCATATTGGCAGTATGCGCCTCGGATAAGTCGCGCCACCTTTTTGCTACCTGTTGGCACATGGAGCCAGCTACCACCCCACTCACTTGTCTCACTTATTTCCTTCTCCACCAAACAGATCTGGTCGACCCCCTCCTCCTCCCCACCTCATTTCCCCCATTGATTCACCATAGAAGCTTGCTCAACCTCCATTGGTTGACACTCATATGTAAGTGAAGTCTCTTGCTCCTCTAGATCTACAACATGTGCCTTTGTTTTCTCGTCCGGATCTCTTGTGCAAGTCGTCGTTAAGTGGAGGAAGCGTGAAGGCGTTGCTTGCATGTATGCGTGTTGTCGGCCAAACCGACTATATGATTGTGTTGTGGTGCTTCTTCTTGTGCAGGGATTTCATTTGAGATGCCAATGTTTCGCCGGAAAGTCGATTCATTTCTTTTTCGGCGAATTTCTGGCACTCGCGGATGTCCTCTTTTTAGGGGAGGTCATGCCGAATTTTTCCGGCGATCCACGTCCATATATGCTCTAATTACCCTCTTGCTCTTCGTACCGTGTGCAGGCGACCATGGTCCGACCACTGATCAGCAAAGAGCTCGTGGATAGGTGGATGAGATGCGCGAGGGCCGACATGGCACACGCAAACAAGACGGAGATAAGATGTCCGTGTCGCGATTGCAAGCTAAAGTATCTGATACAGCACGATTCCGGATTGCTGGAGTCGCACCTCCTCCGACGTAATTTCATGGATGGCTACACTCGGTGGATACGTGATGACGAAGATGATGATGAGGATGTCAATCATGGTGGTGATCAAGATGCCGGTCATGATCATGAAGATCAAGATGCCGGTCATGATCATGAAGATCAAGATGCCGGCGGCGGGGCAGGTGATGATGATCATGAAGATGATCAGGGTGGAGCCGGGCATGGACACGAAGATGATGAAGGTGGTGATTCGAGCTGGCTGCAAGACCCTCATTATCAAGATCTGCTTCTCAAGGAGACGAGTAACGCCAGAGCCGCTGCTAGAGAGAGAGCTAAGCTGGAGCAAATGAGAAAAGACGCGGTCGCTCCATTGTTTGAAGGATGCAACGACGGGCATACCCGTCTGAAGGTAACGCTCAGGGCTCTAGAGATTAAGGCGAAACACAAAATGACCGACGAATGCTTCGACGAAAACATTGAATTCGTGCATGATCTTCTTCCCAAGAAGGGCAACACATGTCCGACTAGTATCGCTGAGGCCAAGAAAATCGCGTGCCCTCTCAATCTACCGGTCGAGAAATACCACGTCTGCATAAATGATTGCATCATCTACCGGGGCGAGGACGCGGAGAAGACCACGTGTCCGGTGTGCAAGACATCTCGATACAAAAGAGGGACCAAGAAAGCTCCTAGAAAGGTGGTGTGGTACTTTCCCCTAACTTCCCGCCTGCAGCGGTATTTCGCGGACCCTAAGGAAGCACGGCTCATGCGCTGGCACGCGGAAAGAAAGAGGCCGGAAGACGATGATCCGGATAAGGAGGAGATGCTGAGGCACCCTTCGGATGCTTGCCAGTGGAAGGCGTTGGACCTCCAATATCACAAGCATTTCGGTAAAGAGTCAAGGAACCTAAGGCTGGGCGTGAGCACCGACGGACTCAATCCGTTCGGAAGCCAGAGCAGCACACACAGCACCTGGCCCGTGTTTGTATGGATCTACAACCTCCCACCCTGGCTGTGCATGAAGAAGAAGTACGTAACCATGAGTATGCTGATTCAAGGGCCAAAACAACCCGGTACAGACATCAATCTGTATCTCACGTTGTTGAAAGAGGAGTTGGCCACGTTATGGGAAGAAGGAGCCCGTACGTGGGACGCCTCGAGACAGGACTACTTCAACATGAAAGCGGCGGTGATCACGACGGTGCAAGACTATCCCGGTTACGGATACTTCTCGGGGCAGGTGGTCCAAGGATTCTATGGGTGCGTTAGGTGCAAGGACAATACATCGTACACCCAGCTGCAGAAAGATCTCGGGTCCGGGAAAACCGTGCACCTTTCGGCTCGGAGGTGGCTTCCCATGGATCACCCATGGAGAAATCTATCACATCTGTTCGATGGGAAGGTCGAGATCCGAGGAAAACCGGACCAGAAGAGCGGCGCGGTAATCGCCGAGCTGCTGAATAACTGGAAGGAGTGCCCTGCGCCGGGAAAGACCCAGAAGAAGCCAGAGCCGCTGTTGAAGGTATGGAAGGCGAGGTCTGTCTTCTGGGACTTGCCATACTGGAAGATTCTCCGCGTGCCTCATAGCCTCGATCTCATGCATATCACGAAGAACGTGGGCGAGAGTCTGCTTGCCACTATCCTTAACACCGACAAGACCAAAGATGGGCCGAAGGCAAGGAACGACTTGAAGCATATGGGCATCAGGGTTGAACTTCAACCACCACCTAGCGATGACGAGGAGGAGGAGGAGACGGAGGCGCAGAATAGCCGTCGTCGCCGCAAGGGCAAGAAGGGCGAGGTCAAGCTAAAGGCCGCGTGCTTCACTCTGAGTAAGAAGGAGGCCATACAGTTTATGAAGTGCCTCCTCGGAGTAAAATTTCCGAACGGCTTCGCGGGGAAGATAAGCAGATGGCTAGACGAGGCGAAGCAGCGCTTCAGCGGGATGAAGTCTCACGACGTCGCCGTGCTGATGACGCAGGTACTCCCGGTCGCGATCTGAGGTATAATGGACAAGCACGTCCGTGAAACTCTGTTTGGCCTCTGCAACTTTTTCGACGTCATCTCTCGGAAGTCGATAGGCATTAGGCAGCTCACGAGGCTACAGGAGGAGATCGTGGTGATAGTATGCGAGCTCGAGATGTACTTCCCCCCCGCATTCTTCGACGTCATGGTTCATCTGCTTCTCCATGTCGTGGAGGATATCGTCCAGCTCGGTCCTCCGTTTCTGCGAAGCATGATGCCGTTCGAAAGGCTGAACGGACACATCAAGGGATACGTTAAAAACAGGTCCCGTCCAGATGGAAGCATAGCAAACGGCTTCCTGGCCGAAGAGTGCATCTCTTTCTGCTCGAACTTTCTACAGTCCGAGACCCCTGTTGGTCTGCCAACCAACAAGCACTTCGGGAGGCTCGCTGGATTGGGTCACCACGAGGGTCGACACCCAATGCATGTCGACTTCGAGGGCCGAACAAAGGACTTTGAAAGAGCAAACCTCGTCGCGCTGCAGCACCTGGAGGTGGTCGATCCATACATAAATGAGCACAAAGAGTTTATCAAGAAGATTTACGCCGACCGGGGGCGCCAGGTCCCGACGGAGGCCGTTGTTATGAAGGAGCACAACTCCGGTTTCACGAGGTGGTTCAGGAATAGGGTCTTTGCTAATCCGCCGCATGGCGAGTACTCGGAGGAAGATAAACTCATATTCGCCTTGGCACAGGGCGCCGTGCACAACCTGATGACCTATCAGGCATACGATATCAACGGATACACGTTCTACACCGAGGACAAGGACAATAACTGCGATTACCAAAACTCAGGGGTAACGGGGATATTCTACACCGGAGACGTCCCGGAAAGATACTACGGAAGGATCGAGGAGATTTGGGAGCTCGACTACGTTACGGAAAAGGTGCCGATGTTCCGTGTCAGGTGGGCCAAGAGCGTCGAGAAAGAAGGCCGGTATTTCACCACCATGGTTATACCGCCAAAGTCAAAGACCACCGGCGCGAACGCACCCGCGAGAAATGAGCCTTGGGTTATGGCTAGCCAAGTCGACCAATGCTGGTTCATCACAGACCCGTCAAAGCCTAGCCGGGTGGTCGTCAGGAGAGGCAAAAGAAACATCATCGGAATGGATGGAGTCGCCAACGAGCAAGACTTTGACCAGAACGGCGACCCGAAGATGGAAGACGGATACGGCAACCAAACACCGTACACCACAACCGCACCTAAGAAAGGAGTGCTCCCGTACAAGAGAAGTAGCGAAGACGTCCCGGACCTAACCTATGCAACCGCGACAAAGAGGGGCAAGAAGAAGATGGCCGTCAAGAAACGCTAACGCGCTAGTTCCGACCATATTGTCAAGATCGAACCATTCATAAGTGTCACTTTTTGTATGTTATAATATTGCATTGAATATTATGTATCGAGATACACATTCATAATTGTCACTTGCATTGTATTGTTTTGACAATATTTGAATATTTAAAATATATTTAGTATATTTTATAGTCTATATTTGTTTGGACAAAGTTTTTACATTGTATTGTTTTGACAATATTTGAATATTTAAAATATATTCAGTATATTTTATAGTCTATATTTGTTTGGACAAAGTTTTTACACTAAATCTGGCATTTAAAAAAAAAAAAATTGGGCCTACCAGGAGTCGAACCTGGGTGGCCAGGGGTGCATTGGACGCTAACCAGTGAGCTACTGAGTGTTTAGTGATAAGATCTGAACCGCATTTTATTTGAGTAGTAGCCACCACTATGCGAGGCGCATTTATCCAATATGCGCCTCGGGTAATCTTAAGCGAGGCGCATATTGCAAAATGCGCCTCGGCTATTCGCTGTACATATTCTCCTTACTTTTTCCTCTCGATCCATCTGATCTCACTCACTCTCGTCCGTGGAGCCGCCCTCGCCAAGGTCCTCGCCGCCGCCCGCCGTCCGTGGAGCCGCCGCCCGCCCGTGGAGAAGGAGCCGGAGCCGTCGCCGCCGCCGCCTCCCGAGCCGCCCTCGCCAAGGTCCTCGCCGCCGCCCGCCCGTCCGTGGAGAAGGAGCCGGAGCCGTCGCCGCCGCCGCCTCCCGAGCCGCCCTCGCCAAGGTCCTCGCCGCCCTCGCATTCAGCTTCGAGTTCCGCTTCTTCAGCTTCCGCGCCGTCCAGGTCAGCCGCCTCAGATTCCTCCTACTCCCCCCTATTTCCTCCTGCCTTAGCTATGCTCGACTGCGCTGGCTGTGCGTGCTGTGTTGATTCGTGCGTATTTTGGCGGCGATAATATATATATGGAGACTAGACAAAAGAATAATCGGTAGTGTGGTAACGGCAGCATTAACCAAATAGCTAGGCACCACCATTTTCATCTTGTCTTGGTTGGGAAGTTGGTGAGGGTGGCAGCTACTGTTCTCCAAGGCAGACAACCAATGTGATGCACGCCTCATTATTCTCTCGCTCGCTCTCTCTCCTCCAAGTATGGGGCCCTAATTAGATGGAGGATTCCCTTGATGATTAGCTAATTTGTTAAGAAAATGCTTTTGTAGCACAATCGGTAGGATCTCTCGTGGACTTGGTGTCAGTGAGTCTGCCCTCTCACCTCCCATAAATTAGTCGCACAGCGCATGTTACTGTTGATCATTGTGTGTACTGTGTAGTGACATTCAGTATGGAAATCCTCAACATACTTCTGTACTGCAAAGTGCTGTTCTGAATACTGAGAAGTAATGCTCGAATAGATGGATCTGAAAGTAAGTGTGTCTCAAGAGGGACTAAATAACCGCAGTGTTATTGTTTTGTGTTTTCGAATAGCACAGGCTGTACCAGAGCCAAGTCTGCATTGTTCTAAATGAACTAAATCACATCAGATGGAGGCTTGCACTATGATTTTATGGCTGCTATTTTTTCTTGTACATTTCTATCATTCTATGGCACTGGATTAATGCATATATGATGCTATTTGATTGTGTGATCTGTCGGAGTCAGGCTGGCTGTGTTTGTGCCTTTTTAGGCCATTTTGTGCAGGTTTTTTCTTTTTGAGTTGCCAATGTTTCGCCGGGATGTTGATTCATTTCTGTCCCGGCGAATTTCTGGCACTCCTAGGCATAGAAATACAGGGGAGGTGCTGCCAAATTTTTCCTAGGAATTTTTGTGCTAATTAGTTCCATTTAATTGTGTGTTTAGATATGTCGGGGGAGCCGGGCCCTTCTAGCAGCAAGAAGCCATTTTGGGAGCTGCAGGCGGAACTGGAATCCCAAGAGGACCCGGAATTCATTCCGCGGGACGAAGAGATGGAGGACGACGAGGATACCTCGTCTTCCGATGGTATTGAGGAGACCGGGAACGACGATGGCGACGCCACTAACACGGATGGCGGCGGTGAAGCTACTACGGACGGTGGTAGCCAACCGAAACCGAAGAAGGCCCGGAAGAATCGGACCCCCATCGTGGTCGACACCACCAAAAGGTCCATCTTCACAAGAGTGAACAATATAGGGGCGCCTCAGGAGCCGGAGGAGTTTGTCACGGGTTACGTAAACCAACTCGCTGCAATCCTCCGGAACACCGTCACCATCAACACGGAGAACCTGAAGGGCGAAGAGAACAGGGGTTTCCTGATTCAGCTCTTCCGGAAGCTGCACCAAAGATATGCGTTCCCGTGTGATGAAAATGGGGCAGAGCAGTACAACAATGACAAACTCAAAGGGAATCCGGTGAACAAGTACGCCATTAGGAAGTTCACGAAGGCCTTGTCGAATTGGAAGGCCCGGGTGAAGAAGCTGATTGTCGAGGACAAGCTAAGTTACTCGGAGCTCATCAAGAAGGAGCCTCTGGTCAAGGAAGAAGACTACAATCAGTTCAAGGCCAGATGTAACTCCGCCGTGGGCAAGGCCAAACGTTTGAGGGGCAAGGAGTTGAGAGCCCTGAACATTGGTACCCACCATCTCGGCTCCGGCGGTTATAGAGCCGCGAAGCCCAAATGGGACAAGGAGGACGCCGCTGCTCGTGAAAGGGGGGAGACACCTCCCTTTGATGACATAAAGGAGGAGCAGGCAAAGAACTTTGTAAGGGCCCGGTTTAAAAAGCCGAGAGGGTCCGCTGAGTATTCCTCGGAGCCCGCCGGTCCCTTCTCTTCGAAGGTGAAAGACTTCATGAGTAACTATGTAAGTAGTTTGCATGCAAGTCAATTAATTGATTGCGTTCACGATTAATCAATGAAGTCTAGTTTTCTGATCAAATGCTTCGTGTTCCTTGTGCGTAGGAAGCGGAGTGTAGGACCTCCTCATCCCAGGGCGGGTCGACGCCCGTCGCCAAGTGGGACAACACTTTTAACAGGGCGCTGAACAAGACCAAGAATGTCGATCCCCTGGCGGCCCCGTCGTCGGCTGGTCGTGTGGTGGGCTATGGCGGCCTTACATGGTCCGAGTACTATGGCCAAGAGCGGAAGGGATCCAAGACCGATGTGAAAAACCTAAGGGAACGGGTGGACGCCATTCCCTCTATAGTCCAACAAGCCGTGAACCAGGCTGTGTCGGCTGCCGAGATAAAGTTCCAAGAACGAGTCTCACAAGTCCAGACACAAGTCCAGTCACAAGTGAACGAGAAGCTCAACACCATCCTTCCCGTCTACATGGAGAAGTACATCAAGTGGGAGAAGGGTGGTAGACGGGGGCCGCCACCGGTTGCCAACGTCGACAGCGCCCAATCGGAAAACGTGGCGCGGCCGGAGGCGCTTCTTACTCCTCCAGCTCCGGAGCTTAACTTGCCGGCCCGCACCGCCGTGGCAACAGGCAGCCACTCAGCCGCCACTTGCGCGCCCAACAAGCCTGTCGTCGGCGGCGCCTCGACATTGGCCGAGTTCGACGCCCTCAAGGTAACTAATTAATTAGCTGGGAGAGTCTCAACCACATGACCGACTAATGACTTGATATCCGTTTTACTGACGCCCCGCCTACATGTCTTTCGCAGGAAGACACTCCTTGCACCCTAATGCACTGGGTGGGCGGCCAGTTGAAGGATGTTGCCAAGGGTAGTATCGTTCAGCCGGAGAGCCGCGCATGGCACAATGGCACAATGGACCCCGGCAATATGAGGGTCAAATACACTATGGTGCTTCCGGGCTACGAGCAAGTGGAGCCTCCCTCTCAACCGGCTGGATGGGACGATGATGACCCGCCGGCGGTCCTCAGTACCGCCTTCGGCTACATGTTCCAATGGCCGAAGAGCCAGATCCGTTTGGGGACGGAGGACCAGCACAACATCACCCCAGAGGCAACACGTCCACCACATGATGAGGCAGCACATCAAGCACAACCTGATGAAGACTTTGAGATGGCGGACTTGGACAACATGGCACAGGATCCCGACGATGGAGACAATGACCCGTACTTCGGCGACCAGTTCATTAACACAAGGTTTTCAGATTATTATGAGCCGGCACTATCAGGCATGCATGATCAAGTTGCCGAGACCCAACCAGCACCGGCGAAACCCCCTTGCCAGGTGCGTCTCTTCCGAAATAGTCAGGAGACGCCGCCACCCGCCCCCTTCACCGAGCCTCCGAGGCCAGCAGTTCCTATGAGCACCCTCAAGAAGGCAGTCGGTGAGGTGAACGCGGCCGCCGTGCCCAACGCCGTGAAGGGCAAGAAGCAAGGTGGTCGCAGAAGGAAGGCTAAGGGTGACCGGGGCCAGGAACAAATTCCTGTTTACCGGGCTAAGGACGGCCCTGTGGGAGAAGCTTCCAGGAGTAAGCATCACGTGGCTGGTACGCCGATGATGCCTCCATCGATGCTCGACGTCGCAGGCCCGCATATGCGCAATCTTCATCATAGCTGTCTACATGTCGAGGAGCGCCGCCTTCGAGAGAACGATCAGTCGTACATGGTTTACAGGGCTAAGGTGCCTTCTGATGTGCCGTGCCTCGTCAGTGTACCCCCCGGGGATATCTTCTACTTGCGGCATACCGACATCTTCGACATGTTGAACGGGTTCCGGCTGCATGATACCCTGGTCCGGCTGTTCTCCCTGAATATGGCCATGCAGATCATACGAGACAACATCCCCGGCATCCAGATAGTGGACCCCTTCTTCATGCGTGACGCCTTCCTGAGATCTGAGGACAACATCGCGCTGGCGTCCGACTACCTCTCAGCCTTCATGGAACAATACTCAGACAAGGATGTGATTCTCCTTCCCTACCATCCCATCACGGCCGGTGATCGGACAGGCTGTGTGCTCATATACTTAGACGTGAAAGACTCAACAGCCGTGTACCTCGACTCTAACAGTGCTATCCGGAAGGACTACTCCACTATCAGGAGAATTCTTGATGGTGCTCTCACCGGCTACGTCGCAGCGGGAGGCGTCAAACCAAGAACACCACGTCTGAAGTTCGGCGCGCACATGTTCCGCCACACGATGCAGTTCCCCTGCGTCAAGCAGCCGCCTGACAGCGAGAAGGATGCCTTCTACGTCATCCACCACATGAAGGCGTTCTTCCAGGAACAGGAGAACCGCACGCTGCCATCTGACCTCAAGAGGTGGGCTGAAGATCTTGCAGAAATACAGGATCGCAACCTCAGGCAGAACTTCTTCAACATCCAGGAGGAGCTCGCGACAATCGTGCACCAGGAAGTCATGAGGCGGGGGGGCGCCTTCAGTATCGCCTATACACCGCCCAACAAGGAGATAGACGCAGAGTTAGCGCGGCAGGGCGACGGCAGGTCATTCATGCAGATGGCGAAGAATCGGTCGGGCTTCATCAATGTCCCCTCGAAGAAGTCTTGATGATGCCATGA
Source organism: Puccinellia tenuiflora (assembly GCA_012064385.1). NCBI lineage: Eukaryota > Viridiplantae > Streptophyta > Magnoliopsida > Poales > Poaceae > Puccinellia > Puccinellia tenuiflora. Next base: position 265,716 of record QRDG01002157.1, on the reverse strand, counting down.
TGTTTACCTAGCTAGCTAGCTGTTAGTTCCGAACTATATCCACGATGTCCTTGTGTGTTGTAAACCCTATCCCTATGTTTACTTGCCTAGCAAACTCTAGTGTGTTTCGTCAAACCGTTGAAACCTGATTGTGAGCGACGCTATCTAGTTATTTGTGTGTTATGAACTATTTCAATGCCTTGGTCATGTTGCTTTTTATTCGTTAGTTGCCGTCGTTTGCGTTTTGAAATGCCGATGATTAAAACGCGTTGTGGCACAATGTGTGTGATTATACCCTGACGATCTGGTGTGCCTTGTGATATGTACAAAGACGAGTCGTTATGCATCTAACTTGGCACACCAGATCCGTCAGCGGCATTGTCATTTCCGTGTCCAACCTAAGTATATATGAGGCATGCTCTATTTTTTGAGTTGGCTCTTTTCTTGATAACAAGTGCCGATGATTAGAACGTGTTGTGGCACTATGCGTGTGACTAGGCTCGCTGTTCGATCTTGTGTGGCAACTAGACTAGTAATTTGGGCATATACTCTACTTGCTGCACAAGATCGAATAGCGAGTCTGGTCATTTTCCGTGCCCAACCAAAGTATGAGGCACGAATCCAAGTCATTCTTGGGTTGCTTTCTTTGTCTTCTCTTCGAGTTGCCTCTTTTATTGACAAGTGTGTGTCTGTGTCTTTTTTTCCGGGTCTTTCTTTGAAACGCCAATGATTAGAACGTGGTCTCTTACATGTTGTTGCACCATATATATGCATGATTCTATCTTGTGAACTGCTAGCTATTGTTTCCCACTGACATAACTAATATCATCTTTCTTGTGTGTGTAGGAGATGGCGAAGAAGTGCTATGTTGTTTACATAGGTGCTGTTCCAGGAGTGTACGACGAGTGGAAACACTGCCACAACCAAGTGAACGGGTTCCCGGGCAACCTCTACCAAGGCTACGAGAGTAGAGCGGTGGCGGAAGCTATGTGGAGACAACACCGGAGGGAGAAGAACCGGGTGAGGAACTTCGTCATCGTCATCACCATCACCTTGCTCTTGGTGGTTGGTGGTATTCTCTACCTTGCCTACTAGTTTCAATGTTATTGTAATGATATGGTGAAAATCATGTACTCGGTCTCGAGAGATATGTGGACATGGCACATGTAATGTGATGGATATGTGATACTTGTGTGATGATGATCTACTATTTGATGGATGTGTTAGTTTTATCCATATTTTGGTCCATTGGACCTTTTTATATATATCTGTGAATATACTGTGAATATACTGTGAATATACTGCTGAATACCTGTATACTGTACAGTATACAGGTATTTTATTTTTAATTTCGAAAATGATATCAGAGGCGCATATTGGAGGTCATAGGAGGCGCATATGCCACATATATGCGACGCGCATCACCGAGCTATGCGAGGCGCACCCTATATGCGCCTCTGATAATATGAATAGGCGAGGCGCATTTCAGTATGCGCCTCCGATATACCTATAGGAGGCGCATATTAATATGCGCCTCGCATAAGTCAAATACCCGAGGCGCATATCATATGCGCCTCCGGTAAAAAATACCAGAGGCGTGGACATAGAGGCGCATATGATATGCGCCTCGGATGGGCAAAGTGGTGCGCCTCGGCTAGGGTTTTCCCTAGTAGTGCTAGTTGATGCGGGCTATACAAATGGACCTCGATTTCTATCTCCATTTCGATCCACTAGGTACCACTTGAAGGAGTGGGCTGCTAGTATACTAGGGCCCCAAACTGAAAAGGAGTTGTACAACTTGAGGCATTCTCGTGCTAGAAATGTAGTGGAGAGATGCTTTGGGCTGTTGAAGAAAAAATGGGCCATCCTACGTTCTTGTTCTTTCTTTCCCATAGAAGAACAGGTAATACATGTCGATATGGATTGTAGATTGTTTTGGGCTGTTGAAGAACAAATGCTAACTATGACATAAATATTTGCAGATTCGAATTATTAATGCTTGTTGTGTGTTACACAACTATGCAAGGGATAGACAACATCTGAGGGATGATCTATTGCTGCAGGAGATCGACGCTGAACTAGCAGCTACGACCCCTGAACCTGCAGATGTCGCACTAATTAGAAGTGTCCAACTAAGCGACTCATGGACCGATTTTAGGCAGGATTTAGCTGATGAGATGTTTGCTGAGTACCTTGTGACACATGACGAACTAGCAATGGAGTAGTGTTCTAGTATAAATCTAGCTGATCGTCCCCATTTTGTGCTAGCTAGATGATGATGCTTTTGCCATTTGTGTGATATTTCTATCATGGAACCTTTGGCTGACTATATATATATATATGTCACTTGTATTTCATATGTCACTTGTAGAAGCATGGCTGAAACAAAAAATAAGAAGGGCAATAGGACTTACCTTGTGTGGAGTAATGAGATGGACATTGCATTATTGTCCGTTCTTGTTGACCATCACAACATAGGTGACCATGCACAAAATGGTTGGAAGCCACATGTGTACAATGCTTGCATAAAGCATGTGAAGGAGACATGTAAAATTGTCATCAACAAGGAAAAGATAGCAGCAAGAATTAAGACATTTGACAAGCATTATGAAGTCATCAACAAGATGCTTTCCCAGAGTGGCTTTGGATGGGATTGGGATAATAACATGGTGAGTGTTGACAGTGACGAAGTTTGGGCTAGATATGTGGAGGTATGTAACAAACTAATTCTTTTGCAACTTCACTATGCATTCTTTTGCAACTTGAACATCATCTCTAATATATGTGCATATTATGTAGGCAAACAAGGATGCGGCTCCATATAGGCACAAGGAAGTGAAGAATTGGCAAGCTATCTCTACTATATTCAAAAGACCATGCCACAGGTGTAGGTGCAAGGACATGAGGTGAGTGTGCTCAAGTTGGATCCTCATCCATTCCTCAGGTTGTGGAGGATGATGAAGAAACTCCTGAGCTGCCTAAGAAGAAGAAGCAACGCGCTGCTGATGCTATCATGAGCATGGTGGGAGAGCTGAGAATGACGTTTGAGGAGGCTTTGAACTCAACCGTCCCACTACCACCACCACCACTACCAGCAGCACCGAAGGTTACTCCTTCATCTGAAATCCTGGTTGAACTGAAGAAAATACCTGATTTGGTGGGTAATGATCTGTTGATAGCTTATGGGAAGGTCACCGCCAACGAGCGCACCTTTGAATCACTCATGGCACTACCCATGGAAATGCGGAAGGCATGGCTCATGACCTTGCCTTGATGATTGCTACCATATTATTTACTTTCATGTTTATGGATTGTGTGAGACATAATGTATCCACTTTGTGCTATTTGTGAGACATAATGTATCCACGAATCAGTATTTGTAAGACATAATTATCCACTTTGTGCTATTTGTGAGACATTATGTATCCATTTTGTGTTATTTTTGTCATGTGTCTTATATTTTCTGGATTATTAACATATTATTGTGTGAAAAATAATATTGAGAAACATCTGAAATATACTGGTATATTTTCATTCATATTACAGAGGTTATATTGTTCAAAGTCAAAAATATTCTCAATTCCACACATGTGACATCCAAACAGGATTTGGTATTCCATTGAAACCTGAATTCCATAGCTGAATACCACGCGCATCCAAACACTCATTGTGGTATTCCATTGAATTGGGGAATCTGGTTTTCCATTGCCAATTCAATTCGGAGCTGAATTCACTGCATCCAAACACAGCATGAAGGATTTCATTTCATTCTAATATCACATGCATTGCATTTTATCGCTCTAACAAATTAAACAAGCAACCATAGCAACTCTCTAACACATATAAGTGAAGAACTTGAGAGTTTAACAACAACTACTAGCAGCTCTAAACAAGATAAAAGCTAAAAGCGAGAGCTTACTAGCAAACAAACAGTAGCCAAGAATACTCAACAAGATATAAGCGAAGTAAAGGAGTATTCAAATGAAAAATTGGAGCGTGTCTCTCTCCCACACAAGATGGATAGGATCCAACATGAATATGACCAGCAAACAAACAAAACAAAACAAAAGGCAAAATAAAATGACGCTCCAAGAATAGCACATAATATGTAAAGTGATAAATACTTAGTTCAACAAAGACGACCACATGATAGTCGATGAAGAAGAGGGGATGCCTTGGGCATCCCCAAGCTTTGACGCTTGATGGTTCTTGATATTCAGAGGGGGTGCCATGGGGGAATCCCCAAGATTGAGCTCTGATCCATCTTCAAATTCTTCATTATCCTCTCCTTTGGAACTTAAAAACTCCCTTCACACAAAACTTCTCATAGACTGATTAGAGAGTTAGTGCTCATAAATTAAAATGCATATGTGTTCAACTCAAGACAAATTGCAAGAAACTTTATTGGGCATTAGATACTGTTTACTAAGCCTCAGTGTGGCACTCCTTTTCTAGAGTATCACATTTGACGATAGTAAAAGAGACGAATACAAATAAAAGCAGAATCTGTCAAAAACTGAACAGTCTGTAAAGATCGAATTGTTCGAGGCACTTCTGTAGCTCAAATCAGAAAAGTTAAAACTAACGAAAGATAGATAAAAGTATCAGGCTTGCTTTCTAAAAATTTTAGAAAAATATAAAATTCAGAGGATTTTTAGATTTTCGAACAGTGAAGGACAAAATTATGTTTCTGGACAGCAAAACAACACCTCGCACTTTCAATGCATTAGAGGCTAAACTTGGCACAAAAAACCAAAAGAAAAAGATACAATGAAATTGCTACAGAGGCAACAACTTCATGACTCAAGAAAAACAAAAACAAACTTAAAGAAAGAAAACATGGGTGGCCTCCCAACAAGCACTTTTCTTTTAAGCCTTTTAGCTAGGCATGATAATTTTAATGATGCTCTCATAAGAATAAGAGTTGGAACGCAAAAGAGAGCATCATGAAGCAAATATCAAACACATTTAAGTCTAACAATCTTCATATGCATAGGCATCTTGTAAGAAAATAAATCATTCGAGCATAAAGCATTAAGCATAGGAAGGCAAAGCAGGTGCAACATTAAAACATTCAACATAAAGAGGGGAAACTTCATAAGATGAAAATTTATATAACCACACTTACCTCTCTCATAATAACTTTCAGTAGAATCATAAGAAATCTCAATAACATAGCCATCACATAAAGCATTGTTCTTATGATTCACATGCATAAAACTATTATTACTCTCCACATAAGCAAAATCTTTATTATTAGTAGCATTGAGAGTAGTACTATCATAATCATCATTGTAATCATCATAAATAGGAGGCATATCATAATCATAATAAAAAATTTCCTCAATAGTAGGTGGACTGGAAATATCACATTCATCATAATAATCGTCATGTATAGGAGGCATAGTATCATCAAAGCAAATTTCCTCCTTCAAGTTTGGGGGACTAAAAAGATCATATTCATCAAAACCGGCATCCCCAAGTTGCAATTTTCCATAGCATTAGCAACAATGGCATTCAAAGAAATCATACTAATAACATTGCTACTATCATGATTGTTATGCAAATAAAGTCACATAGGTTTTTTAATTTTCTCTTCAAAAGCATCATGACCAATTTCAAGATAAAGTTTATAAAGCTCTCTCATTTTTGTTGTTGTTTTCCATTAAGCCTAAATAGTGAAATAAAAACAAGAAGCAAAAAGATTTAATTGCAAGATCTAAAGAAGATACCTTCAAGCGCTCACCTCCCCGGCAACGGCGCCAGAAATTAGCTTCATTGCCGGAGTGTGAGTGCCGTTTACCTTACCTCCCCGGCAACGGCGCCAGAAATTAGCTTGATGTCTAGTACATGCTTCTATTCTTGTAGCGGCAAATTTTCCTTAAGTGTGTAACCCAAGGTTTATCGAATCCACGGGAGGTAGAGGTCAAAGATATCCCTCTCAAGCAACCCTGCAATTAAGATACAAGAAGTCTCTTGTGTCCCCAACACACCTAATACAATTGTCAGTTGTATAGGTGCACTAGTTCGGCGAATATATGGTAAAATGCAAGTGATATGGATGGTAAAAGGTGATTTTGTAATTCTGTAATAAAAATGGCAGCAAGCAAACAAGTGACAAAAGTGACTAAAAACGGTGTATCAATGCTTGGAAACAAGGCCTAGGCTTCATACTTTCACTAGTGACTACTCTCAACATCATTAACATAATTAAACACATAATAGTTCCATAAAAACACATGCATGGTAGACGTTACTCGGAGATCATTCTTTCGTGGATCAAATAGGATGAGAATTGCGTAGGGCTACGAAAAGCACACCTTAAAGTTCGTATTCCACATCTATGGACACTTCATGCTGTCACTATCCGCAGCCAAAGATAGTACTAACAAACACCACAACAAATTTCTTGAATAGTCTCTTTCTTCAATAACACAAGCATCAAGAAACCTCATGATCTATTCAATACAACAATAATAAAGAACAAACTCATGATGAAGATCCTTCCAATCTATTATCCATAGAGTCACACACGGCACCCACACTGTCACCGAGATACCGTGATCACAATGGTGACTCCGGAAATTGTACTAAATAACATCACTTGAGCAAAATCATATCCATTACACATAGGGAAACATCATGTATTCAACTATACTAACAAAGCTCATGATCACAATGAAGATCTGATACGTCTCCGACGTATCTATAATTTCTTATGATCCATGCTTGTTTTCATACCATTTGCTACATGTTTTGTTTACATCTTATAGAATTTTTATACATTTTCTGGAACTAACCTATTAACAAGATGCCACAGTGCCAGTTCCTGTTTTCTGCTGTTTTCCCGTTTCAGAAAAGTACTTAAGGAAATATTCTCGGAATTGGACGGGACAAAAAGCAGCAGTCTTATAATTCAATGGACTACACGGAGCCCGAAGGAGAGAACCTGGAGGGCCGTGGGCCGGCCACACCATAGAGTGGCGCGGGACCCATGCCTGCCGTGCCACCAGGTGGTGTGGGGCCCACGGGAGCCCTCCGACGCCGCCCTTTCGCCTATATATTGCCCCCGACGCATAAAACCTAGATGAAGCCCGTCATATTCCAAGGAAACATCTGCAGCGCCGCCGCCATCGCCGACAAGTTTCGGGGGACAAAAATCTCTGTTTCGACACCCTGCCGGGACGGGGAAGTGCCCCCGGAGCCATCTCCATCGACTCCACCACCATCTTCATTGTCGTTGCTGACTCCCATGATGAGGAGGGAGTAGTTATCCCTCGGGGCTGAGGGCCGTACCGGTAGCCATGTGGTCTATATCTCTCTCTCCCATGATGTGATCTATATGTGATCATGAGCTTTGCAATCTAGATGTTGTTATGTTACTCAAGTGGGCTTTATTTATGTGATCTCCGGAGACTCCTTGTCCCACGTGTGTAAAGGTGACAGTGTGTGCACCGTGTGGGTCTTTAGGCTATATTTCACAAGATACTTGTTCACTGATTTATTATTTGAGTTGGATGTCTCTATGAAATTGTGGTGTGTTAGTACCTCCTATGAATGCTCATGGTCCAGTGTGGGGTATTCATTAGTACTTGGGAATATATGTTTGAGGCGTGCTTTTGCATTCCTACACAATGAATTAGTGTTCGTTATCCAGCCGGAGAATACTTCGGAGTAGTATATTGAAGTGCTTATATTTATATTCAATTATGATTGCATTGTTGAGAGTGACCACTGGTGAAAGTATGATCCCTAGGCCTTGTTTCTAAGCATTGAAACACCGTTTACAACAAGTTCTGCTACATGTTTGCTTGCTGCCATTTTTATTTCAGATTGCAATTACTACTTATAATCATCCATATTACTTGTATTTCACTATCTCTTCGCCGAACTAGTGCACCTATACATCTGACAAGTGTATTGGGTGTGTTGGGGACACAAGAGACTTTTTGTATTGTGATTGCAGGGTTGCTTGAGAGGGATACCTTTGACCTCTACCTCCCTGAGTTCGATAAACCTTGGGTGATTCACTTAAGGGAAACTTGCTGCTGTTCTACAAACCTCTGCTCTTGGAGGCCCAACACTGTCTACAAGAATAGAAGCGTGTGTAGACATCAAGCTATTTTCTGGCGCCGTTGCCGGGGAGGTAAGGTAAAAGGTACTCACATCATCTGGCTACTAAGCTATTTTCTAGTACTGTTGCTGTTATGTGAGTGCTTGAAGTTATTTCCTTTAGATTCTGCAATTATATCTTTTTGTTTCTTGTTTTTAATTTCACTAGTTAGGCTTAATGGAAAACAACAAAAAAATTAGTATTAGTTCTTTGGAAATCATTTTTGCTAATGCTATGGAAAAGTCTAAGCTTGGGGAAGCTAGTTTTTATGAAAATGATCTTTTTAGTTCCCCAGCTTTAGAGGAGAAAATTTGCTCTGATAATACTTTGTCTCCCATATGTGATAATTCGAATCATACTTGTGATATTCTAAATCCACCTACTGAAAGTATTCCTTTTAAAATACCTATGAAAATTGTTGAAAAGGTTATGGATGAATGTTATGCAGGGGATGGAACAATCCGTCCAAGTGATCACTTGTTGAAACTTACAGAACTTTGTGAGTTGTTTAAGATTGCAGGTTTATCAAGAGAAAATGTCATGAAGAAATTATTTCCATTGTCACTTAAGGACAAAGCAAGGGAGTGGTATGATCTACTTGATGATCCTCATCATTTGGAGTGGAAGGAGCTTGCAAATCTCTTTTACTCTAAATTTTATCCTCCTTATGAAATGCATTTGGATAGGAATTACATTTTTAATTTTTGGCCTCATGATGGAGAAAGCATTGCTCAAGCTTGGGGAAGGCTGAAAACATTAATACTTAAATGTCCTAACCATGAGCTTCCTAAGAAAATAATTGTTACTAATTTTTATGCATGGCTTTCAGGTGATTGCAAGAATTATCTAGATGCCTGTTCAGGGGGTTCTTTCACAAGTAAGAAGGTTGAAACTAGATGGGATCTTCTTGAGAAAATTCAAGACAATACTGAAGGTTGGGAGAATGACAAAGTTAAAGAATCAGGTATAAACTATGAATATGATTGCATTAAGTCCTTCATTGAAACTGCTGTTTTTCAAGAGCTTAGTGCTAAATATGGTCTTGATTCTCAAATTATTGTTGATTGTTGTAGAGCCTTTGCTTCTCATATTAATGTTCCTAAAGAAAATTGGGACCTATATCATGAACCTTTTAAAGACACTTGCATGAAAAATGATATTGTTGTTAATGATTGTAATAAACGTGCTCAAACTTCTGAAAATACTATCTCTTATAAGCATGTTAATTTTTGTGGAGTACTTAGACCTTGTAAAAAGAGCCAAATTGAAGAAGAATATTGTATCCATCATAGGAATGAAAAAACTAGAACTTGGAATAGAGCTCTTGATGATCTTGGTGAAAAAGTTTGTGCCCACTATCCTTTTATTTGTGAACTTTGCTATAAAGTTGGTCATTTCAATTTTCAATGCTCAGGGAAAGATAATAGCCTTTCTAATCCAATGAGTACTGCGAGTCTGTATTGTGATGACATGATCACTCCTAATCAGCATGATGAACTTATATTATTTTTGGGGTGTGAAGAGTTATCAAGAAAAACTTCTTTAATAGATATGAGTGCTTTTGATATAAAAAGCGTCCTGCATGGTTGTCATCTTTATTGTGTTGATAATTGCCATACAAATACTTATATACAAAATATTATACAAGATGGGATTTTACCAAAATGTGACAGGACTAATATGTGTTTTGATCTTATCAATGAAAGAGAAGAATCCTTCCAAGTTTCCTCTGTTGTTTCTAACAATAAACCAGGTTATGTGGAGAAGCTTCCTTTCAAGGCTCTCCCTCCTAAGAAGGGAAAGAAGAAGAAGAAGATGAAGAGTAAAAGGAGAGAGTAAACGGTACCTTTACCTAAACATGTTGCTCCTATTATAGTTGTTGCTGATGAGTATGAATTCGATGATTTTGAATTAGATGATGTTCCTATGCCTGTTACTTATATTAGTGATCATGATTGGGAAAAGCATAGTACTTTTGATATTGAAAACCTCTTGGGTACTAATTCTGAAAATGATGATGCTAATGATTGCAACACTATTAGTACTATCCATATTCTTTCCAATGATGATATGATAAGCTCTAAGCTTGGGGATGAGGTGTTTGAAAATCCTTTTGCTACTAATGATTACATGTTTGATACATCTCCTTCTAGTAAAAATGATGATATGTTTACAGATGAACACACTTTGGAAGATAAATATTCTATTCCTTATGATGATACTATGCCCCCAGTTTTTGATAATTATTATAAAGAATATTATGACATGGGTTATAATTACAATCATCCTCATGAAACTTGTCATAATTATGGAGGGATCACCCAAAACCATCCCTTTAATATACAACCTGTTTATCATGTTCAAGTTCTTTATGATGATCCTGCTCCAGTTGTTATTAATGAGAAGAACTTTGTTTATGTGGAAAATGATGACACTTTTATGCATATGGATCATGATAAGAATTTTACATGTGATGGTTATATTGTGGATTTTATCAATGATGCTACTGAAAGTTTTTATGAAAAAGGGAGACATGGCTTCATATATCACAATAACATTGAATCTCCTCTCCTTTTGTTGAAATTTTTGAAGTTGCACCTATTTTGTCTTCCTATGCTAGTCAATTTATGCTTCATGGATTTATTTACTTACAAGATTCCAATGCATAGGAAGTGGGTTAGACTTAAATGAGTTTTATAGTTGCTTCTTGATGCTCCCTTATTGTGCTCCAACTCTCATTTTTATGTGAGCATCATCAAAATTACCATGCCTAGCTAAAAGGCTTTAAAGAAAAGCGCTTATGGGAGACAACCCATCATTTTATTTTCAGTATCTTTTCTTTTATTTGAGTCAAGAAGTTTGTTTACTTCTGTAGCAACTTCTTTGTATCTTTATTTTCTTGCAATGTTGTGCCAAGTAAGGTCTCTAGTAGAAAGTTTTTGCTATATTTGGATTTCTGCACAGGAAACAGATTTCTGTCTGTCACCGTTAAATTCGTCATTTATTCCAGAAGCGACGAAATGCTTTGAGATTTTGTGTGCTGAATCTTCATATATGTATGAAACTTTTTCTAGTTCAGTGATTTTCGATTTGAGCAACTCTAGTGCCTCGAAAAAATTCGTCTTTACAGACTGTTCAGATTTTGACAGATTCTGCCTTTTATTGTGCATTGCTTCTTTTGCGATGTTTATTTGGATCTTTTTGATTCTTTGAGCATCAGTGGCAGTAGCTAATGTTATAATGCATTAATATGTGCTTGTGTCACAGTAGAACTTGTGAATTTTTGGTTTATGCACTCACCCTCTAATGAGAATTACTTTGAGTTTGATGTGGTGGAAGTTTTCAAGTAAGCAAAAGGGACGATATGATGAGATCAAGAAGAGTGAAAAGCCTAAGCTTGGGGATGCCCCGGTGGGTCATCCCCAGCAAATTCAAGAAGACTCAAGCATCTAAGCTTGGGGATGCCCAAGGCATCCCCTTCTTCATCGACAAAACTATCAGGTCATCTCTAGTGATACTATATTTTTATTCCACTACATCTTATGTATTTTGCTTGGAGCGTCTGTTTTTATTTTGAGTGTGTGTTTTAGTTTTCTTAATAAGTTGGATCCTAGCATTATTGTGTGGCAGAGAGACACGCTCCGCTTTTTCATATGAATACTCTTGTGCTTCGCTTATATTCGTTGAGTATTCTTTGCTACTGTTTGTTTTCTAGTAAGCTCTCGCTTTTAGCATGTTATCTTGTTTAGGGCTGCTAGTTCTGTGTGTTAAGCTCTCTTGTGTTTCACTCTTATTTGTTAGAGAGTTGTTTTAGTTGCTTGGTTGATGTGTTAGATTGGAAAATGCTATGCTTGTGATAGTGGTATGAAATAGAGAAAAGCTGCATAGTCTTGTAGACCATTGTGTAGATAACTTGCTCCTCTTCAATTGTTTTGAGGTATTAAAATAACTAATGGTTAAAATATGTTGGTTAATGTTGTTAAGAGATGATTAGTGAAGATGTGTTAGTAGAGCGTGGAGCCGTACTTTTCTGAACTAAAAACAACTTAAGTCAATAGTGCTTTAGTGTCGTGATTTCCTCTTAGTTGAAAAGAAGTTTCTAATGGTATAGTTACTGCAACGGTCGGGGAAGCCAACGGGGCACTTGTGTCGCCGCCACGATCCCTCTCGGGGTGTCTCTAACCATTTGTGAAACTTTGATACTGTTAGTTGTTTGCAATATACGACATGCTATGTGAGTTTTTGGTTTTTGGCACTTCCACCTCCATATTTTGCTAGCCTCTTCGGTGCTTTGCATTGCCCTTTTTCACATTGAGATTGGTGCATACTTCGCAAGTACATCCAACCCCGTGGGAGATCTTCATCTTGTTCTCCTACACATAAGCCAACTATCTTCCTCAAAACAGCCACCATATCTACCTATCACAGCATTTCCATAGCTGTTCCGAGATACATTGCCATGCAACATCCATCATTTACATTACATGACTTTATGTCATTTTTACTTCATTACCATATAGTATTGCTTGACCATTTGAGTTAGTGTGATGCGTGGTTTTCCACATGTGTTACATCTTTTCCACACTACGCTCGGTCTTGCATATCCACCATACACCATGTATTAGTCTTTGAGTTTTGAGTACACCAAAAAGTGTGATGATCATCTTGTAAAATAGAGTGTTGCCTCTACCTGTGAGCATATTGAAAAGAGTCCAAAGTGGCCAATCAAAAGAGTCCAAAAGAGACCAATGAGAGAAAAATATAAAAGAGCCACAAAGGCCTCAAAAAGCAAAAAGCAAAAAAAAAGAGAAAAAGAAAAAAGAATATAAAATGAGAGAGAGGGGGCAACACTACTATCCTTTTATTCCACACTTGTGCTAGTAGCACCTACATCATTGTAGTGAGTTTTAATGCTTCATTAGTATAACTATGTGGGGACCAAACGTTATAGAACTTGGCTTGTATATTCCAACGATGAGCCTCCTCAAGTGAGCTCTAGGTCTTCATGAGCAAGCAAGTTGGATGCACCCCCACTAGTTCCATTGGAGAGCTTCCATTCATATAGCTCTATGTGCATCCGTTGCATGGCAATCACTACTCCTCATTCAGTGTCTACTACGGGACTTCCTCTTGTCTTGTGGTTACCTCTTCCACTGTTTGAGCCTTTCTTTTTGGCCTTCCAAACCCCCATTATTATTCTCTTTGCCATAACCTCATGGTGCCAAGCCTTCTTCTTGCTTGTATTAGTTGAGTGGACTACATAACAGTTGATAAGTTAAGTGGATGGATTAAGGACACTTGACTTGAGCTTGGCTATTTCTATTATTAACTGAATTTGATGCTTTGAAGATTGATTGACATTTTACATTGGAGACACAATTTACTATTCTTCTTTCTAAACCTTATGTATGGTTCCTAGTCTCCAACACGCTGATTCATGAAAAGTTCTAGCTTCTTTTAGCTAGCATTTGTTAATCATTGTTTGCTTAATGTCAACTATAGACAATTGTTTTGGATCACCTTATTCACATCATGTGTTTTGCATTACTATGTTGATCTAGATTGTGAGTTTGCATGTCTCCTAAGAAATTATTTGTTATCGTTCTACCTACTCGAGGACGAGTAGAACTAAGCTTGGGGATGCTGATACGTCTCCAACGTATCTATAATTTCTTATGATCCATGCTTGTTTTCATACCATTTGCTACATGTTTTGTTTACATCTTATAGCATTTTTATGCATTTTCTGGAACTAACCTATTAACAAGATGCCACAGTGCCAGTTCCTGTTTTCGGCTGTTTTCCCGTTTCAGAAAAGTACTTAAGGAAATATTCTCGGAATTGGACGGGACAAAAAGCAGCAGTCTTATAATTCAATGGACTACACGGAGCCCGAAGGAGAGGACCTGGAGGGCCGTGGGCCGGCCACACCATAGAGTGGCGCGGGACCCATGCCTGCCGCGCCACCAGGTGGTGTGGGGCCCACGGGAGCCCTCCGACGCCGCCCTTTCGCCTATATATTGCCCCCGACGCATAAAACCTAGACGAAGCCCGTCATATTCCAAGAAACATCTGCAGCGCCGCCGCCATCGCCGACAAGTTTCGGGGGACAGAAGTCTCTGTTCCGGCACCCTGTCGGGACGGGGAAGTGCCCCCGGAGCCATCTCCATCGACTCCACCACCATCTTCATCGCCGTTGCTGACTCCCATGATGAGGAGGGAGTAGTTCTCCCTCGGGGCTGAGGGCCGTACCGGTAGCCATGTGGTCTATATCTCTCTCTCCCATGATGTGATCTATATGTGATCATGAGCTTTGCAATCTAGATGTTGTTATGTTACTCAAGTGGGCTTTATTTATGTGATCTCCGGAGACTCCTTGTCCCACGTGTGTAAAGGTGACAGTGTGTGCACCGTGTGGGTCTTTAGGCTATATTTCACAAGATACTTGTTCACTGATTTATTATTTGAGTTGGATGTCTCTATGAAATTGTGGTGTGTTAGTACCTCCTATGAATGCTCATGGTCCAGTGTGGGGTATTCATTAGTACTTGGGAATATATGTTTGAGGCGTGCTTTTGCATTCCTACACAATGAATTAGTGTTCGTTATCCAGCCGGAGAATACTTCGGAGTAGTATATTGAAGTGCTTATATTTATATTCAATTATGATTGCATTGTTGAGAGTGACCACTGGTGAAAGTATGATCCCTAGGCCTTGTTTCTAAGCATTGAAACACCGTTTACAACAAGTTCTGCTACATGTTTGCTTGCTGCCATTTTTATTTCAGATTGCAATTACTACTTATAATCATCCATATTACTTGTATTTCACTATCTCTTCGCCGAACTAGTGCACCTATACATCTGACAAGTGTATTGGGTGTGTTGGGGACACAAGAGACTTTTTGTATTGTGATTGCAGGGTTGCTTGAGAGGGATACCTTTGACCTCTACCTCCCTGAGTTCGATAAACCTTGGGTGATTCACTTAAGGGAAACTTGCTGCTGTTCTACAAACCTCTGCTCTTGGAGGCCCAACACTGTCTACAAGAATAGAAGCGTGTGTAGACATCGAGATCACATCATGGGAGAGAGAGATAACCACATAGCTACTTGTATAAGCCTCAGGCCCGGTGAGGGACTACTCCCTCCTCAACGCGGGAAGCAGTGGTGTCGATGGAGATGGCTCCGGCGGTCGATCCCCCCTCTGGCAGGGTGCCAGAACAGGATCAATCTGACCCCCGAAACTTGTCGGCGATGGCGGCGGAGCTATGTTGCGTATTTGGGAAAATCCTTCGGGGGTTACGGTTTTTTCGTCGGGGATGATTTTATAGGCGTCGGAGGCAGCCGAGGGGGTGCCCACAAGGTAGGGGCGGGTCCCACCCACGGGCTGCCCTAGGGCCGCGGCAGGGGGCCGCCCCTGGCATGTGGGTGCCCCCCCAGGTCGCCCTTTTGGCTCCGGTATTCATTTGTCCAATAAACAATCCCCGTAAATTTTCGTCCAATTCCGAGAATATTTCCAGAAGTAACTTCCTGTAAAAAACATGACAAAAACAGGGAACTAGTAGTGGGCATCTTGTCAATAGGTTAGTCCGACAAAATGCATAAAAATGATGTAATATGATAGTGAAACATGTGACAACATCACAAAACTAGCATGGATCAATAAAAAATTATAGATACGTTTGAGACGTATCAGCATCCCCAAGCTTAACTCCTACTCATCCTCGAGTAGGTAAGTGATAACAAAATAATTTTTGATGAGACATGCAACCAACACAATCGTGATCAAGATAGTAATGTAAAACATAGGATGTGAGTGAAGTGATACAAAACAATTGTCTATAGTTGATAGCAAGAAAGCAATGAATAACCAAGTTGAATCATTCAAGCAAAACCTTTCATAAATAGTATGTTAAAGACATGAAAGCAATGTGACCCACATATTTGATTAATTCTCAAAGGTAATAGTTCCATGACAAAAGTGTTTGAGAATCAAAACAAAGAAGATGTAAGTATTAGCAAAAAGCTTCAACTTCCAACGGTAAAGTCAATATAAAGATTCATGTTTAATCTGACGATGCAATATGATCAATGATACCCAGGGTCAATGCTATATGTTTGCTTCGGTGGAGATAGAAGGAAAAGTAAAACTGACTCAACATTAAAAGTAAAAGAAAGGCCCTTCGCAGAGGGAAGCAGGGATTAGTCATGTGCTAGAGCTTTTTGGTTTTTAATACAGAAGTAAAATGATTTTGAATAGGTTAGTCCGACAAAATGTATCAAAATGATGTAATATGATAGTAAAAACATGTGACAACATCACAAAACTAGCATGGATCAATCAAGAATTATAGATACGTTTGAAACGTATCAGGTACCTCCTTCGCAATAAATCGCAATTTGGCACTAATAATACTAATAAACTTTCAAAATATTTAAATATTGCTTTGTTAATCTTGTTTACATTATAAAAACCAATGATTGTGTCGAGTTTTATCATTAGAGCAATAACTTAGCCACGTATATGGCCATGGCCTTGGCCAATCGGCTTGCAAACCATGAATCTTGAAGCAAGGTAGTCAATTTTGTGAAGACATTTTTCAAAATTGTTGTAGTGCAAGTTTATTATTTTTTCCATGAAATTAGTATACTGAAAGGGATGCTTCGTGCATGGTTTCCGTTTTTTTATTTTCTCGATTTATGTGATTATTCTAAAAACAGGCCCAAAATTGACCGCCTCACCATTCGTAGCTATGGGGTAAATTTTCCAACTTTTTTGTATTATTGCGTAGAGTCATTATATACTATGTTTGTATGTTTTTTTCTTAATTTTGGGACCAAACTATAACACACTCGTAGTTCAAATTTCAATTAATTTTGTTAAATGCCATTAAACTTGTTAATGCATGGAATATAGCAAAAAGGCTCAAAACTTCAAGATATCAAGTGATTGGTCCTCCCATATGATATAATTTGTGTGAAAGTTAAATCTAATTTCCAATCTTATTTATGGCATCTTCTTCACAAAAAATCACAATTTAAGCAGTAAAAATAAAAAAAAAATCTTTCAAAAAATATTGGAATCTTGGTTTGGCAATCTTGTTTACAATGCCAAACCAATGTCTGTGCTGAGTTTGGTCAAGATATTAATAAATTATCCATGGATATGGCATGACCTGGGTGTTTGGCTTGAAAGCCATAAAATTCACCCCTTAACTAAAAGGAAGCTTCCTGCGGGTTTTCCATTTATATTTTTATCGATTTATGCGAATATTCTCAAAACATGCCCAAAACTGCTCACATGACCATTCAAATACCCGCAGGGGTGGATTTTCAATAATTTTGGGACAAAACTATAGCACCCTTGAAGTTAAATTCCAATTAATTTCTGTAATGCCATTAAATCATTCAATGCACGGAATATAGCTAAAAATTAAGATATCTAGGGATCGTGCCTCCCATGTGATATACTTTATGTGAAAATTATTAAAGTCCAATTTCTAATCATATATTTAGTACATGCTTCACAAAAAATCACAATTTTGGCAATAATCAATATGAAAAAAACACTTCCAAAAATAATGGAATCTTATTTTGCCAAATGTTTACAATGTAGAAACCAATGTTTGTGTTGGGTTTGGTCATGATAGCAATAATTTATCCATGGATATGGCCATGGCCTTGGTCATTTGGCTTGAGAGTTTTTGAGCCCCCTTTATCTCATCTCTCCTCAAACCCTAGATATCGACGGTGATGCCAAAGCCATCCCACATAAACATTAGCAATTAGACATGTCAAGACTAAGGTGGTCTCCTTCGAGAAGTCAAACACATAAAGACTATAAACATGCCCAACAAAGGCTACTTGAAGAGTCTTGCTCAACAATACAGTCTCGTTCAAAATAAAAATAAAAACCCCAAAGGGTAAGTTGCCAAACAGAAATTAAATTAACCAAGGGACTCGATTAGCATGAAATTCTCTGTTTACATGTCATAAGAGATTGCCACCTTGTCTTGACCAATACCTTAAGCTTCGTGTTGTCCCTAATAGTGACATAGGTGAAATTAGATATTTGATGAATTAATCATCCACCACTTTGTCTCTTTCGGTCATATGTTGGGATGCGCTACCACTATCCACAATCCATGAACTCCCATCGGAACCACTGCCTATATGAGATCAAGTATTGGTCTTAGGTACCCATTTTTGGATGGGTACTATTGTTAGTAACAAGGGACTTGGGAAGCCAAATAGACCAATGGTAATCATCATCATAAGAAGAAGAACCAACATATTTAGCACAAACATGGTCATCTTATGCCCTACAAAGAACATAGGAGGGGTCGCATTTTCACGTAAAGTCATTATGAGTGGCCTTTCCCCTTGTGGCATCTCCACCCACAATGGTGTGTTGGTCTCCATATCTTTAGCCAGCTCCCCCCTCCTTCACAAAGTTAATATTTTGGAAGGGGGAGTAGGCTTCTTATTTTTCTTATTGTTGGCCTTCTTGGACTTGGGTGCATACCCAATTCCCTCTTTACAAATATTTTCCTTTTATTACACAAAAGGTAATTGAGGTCCTTCTCCCCTTGGATACAACACTAGTAGAAAACAGCCTACCAGTAGCGCACCACTTTTTGCAACCCGTGGCGCATCTCGGTGCGCCACAGTTACCACATCACTGGTAAAATATACCCGCGGCGCACCAGCGTGCTGCGCCACTAGTAGTGTACTGTACCCGTGGCGCACAAGAGAGATGCGCCACTAGTAGCATTTCTGGTAATTAAAAAAAAACACAGGGTCGCCGGCCGCAGAATACGGCCGCATACGCTACTACGACCCTACTACGAGATGCTTCGTCTGTGCCCTGCTCTGTGGAGATGGACCGCCGCTAACTGCTCCACGAAGCCCTGCTCCCGACGCACCGGAGTCGATGCTGGTGTGTTCGTGCTTGTCGTCGGACTCGACGGCGTCCTCTGCCAGTGCGAGGACTCTGAACACGCGGAGCATCTCGCCGATGCACCTGTTCTCCTCACCCACGCATTGGAGCGGCGGAGGATCCGTATATCCGAGAAGATAGAAAATAATGAGATCTAGAGCAGAGGATGGGGAGGAGGAGGGTCCCAATCTCGCCGGTGCCGGAGAGGACGCTCCGGAGCCGCTTCTTCCGCTGCGCCCGGTGTCTTCATCGTCGTCGGAGGGGTTGGGGTCGCGGTGGGTTGGGGAGGAGCCGCGGCCTTGTGGCTCTGGGCCTGGAGGTCGAGGAGCGATGGGCGGCCCTTCCGCTGCGGAGACGCAGGGCCGGGGCGGAGCAGGAGGCGGGGGGCCGCGACGCAAGCGGCGAGGTGGAGCAGGGCGGGAGGAGGTGGAGCGAGGCGGGGCGGGGCGGGACGCCGGCGTCCCGCGATGCCGGCGGCGATGTGGGGCAGTGCGCGGCCGCCGTGATGGCCTCTTCGGCGACGAGGGAGGTGCTCATGCTAGAGGCGCCACCGGCCGATGCGGCCGCGGTGAAGCGCGAGGTCGACAGCCTCGTGAGGAGAAGATAGGGCGTGAGTGGTGTGTGGTGCGTGTTGTGTGCGTGAGTGGTGCATGGTGTGTGTGCGTGAGTGTGTGGTGTGTGTGCGAGGTGAGTGGATAGGGCGCGGCCGGGTGTGTGTGCGACGAGCTCACGTGGGTGGGTCCCTTCGTTGGCAAATGTGTAAAAAAATGAGGCAGGATAGCCGTGGCGCATCCGACATTTCGATGCATCACGCCTAAAAGCTTACCCGTGACGCATTTCAGTGGGGTGCGCCACTCGTAAGGAAGGGCACCTAGCCAGCCCAGATGACCACACAGCCGTGGCGCATCCTTTTTGTTGTGCGTCACGGGTATTTTCTTACCAGTGGCGTATCAGTCGCGGTGCGCCACGGGTATATTACCAGTGGCGCACCAAAACCAGGTGCGTCACTAGTAACCATCCACCTATAAACCTTTTTCTACTAGTGCAAGTGACTAGGCCCTTTTCAAGCTGGCCCCTAATATGTCATAAATGTATCGACTTTTCCAAACGTTTTTGCTATTGTTTTACCCTCTGATACGTGTCAAACGTATATATAATTTATGATTGATCCATACTAGTTTTGTGATGTTGTCACATGTTTCTATTATCTTATTACATCATTTTTATACATTTTGTCGGACTAACCTTTTGACAAGATGCCTAGTGCAAGTTTCCTGTTTTTGTTGTCTTTTCATTTCAGAAACTTACCACAGAAAATATTCTCGGCATGCACTGGATGATTTTTTATTCGCCAAGATGGAGTTTCAATCCAGACGGCAGCCCTGGGGGCCACCCACAGGGCAGGGACGACCCCCAGCCGCGGCCTGTCCTAGGGCGGCGGGTGGAACCCGCCCCTGCTCCTAGTGGGTCCCCTCGGCCTTCTCCGACGCATATAAAATCATATTAATCCCAAAAATTTCGGGGCGGCCATTATTTTCCAGAGAAGTCACCCCGAGGCGCCGCCACCATAAACCCTAGTTCGGGGGTGATTCTGAAGCTGATCCCGGCACCCTGCCGGAGGGGAGATCGATCCCGGAGGGCTCTCCATCGCCATGAATTCCTCCGGGATGATTTGTGAGTAGTCCCACCTTGGACTTCGGGTCCATGGCAGTAGCTAGATGGTAGTCTCTCTCCCTTGTGCTTCATGTATTATAATCTTGTGAGCTACCTAACATGATCAAGATCGATTATTGTAATGCTATGTGATGTGTTTGCTTGGATCTGATGGATTATGAAGTTATGATCAGATTGTGCATGATTCTTATATCTTGATTTATGTTCTTGAATTCTCTCCGATGTGCGTAGTTAGTTTGGCCAAGTGATGGTGTGTATCTCCAAGAGGGAGTAATTATGCTAGATAATGGGTTCATGCCCCCTTCTGTTCCTGGGCATGAGTAACAAAAACGTCTAAGGGCGAGGGTGTACTATTGCTACTAAGGGTAAAACAGCGGTGTTAATGTCTCTTTTGATATTAGTATTGCTTACTTCATGCGCTTTACTTAAGGCAAATGTCTGTTGCTTGCAACTTAATACCGTTGGGTGACAGGCTGGATAGCGATCTCACGGTGGACTTTTTAGACAAAGATGCCGTTGGACTCAACGGTCTTTGTTCATTGTCGTGATGCCTACATAAATATTATCATGTTCTCTATGTCATAGCTAGATTAAGTTTGTGTTATAATCTTGTCAATTGCCTAGCTGTAATTTGTTTACCCATCATATGAGTGTTTTATTTACTTGAGAGACTCCACTAGTGAACCCATGGCCCCCGATCCATCTTTTTACATTGATTGCAACCTTTATTCATCACTTTTCATCATCATTACTCCTCTGGTCCACTTTCATATTTTCATCTATTTCACTATACAATTAACCGCTTTGTTTTCTGCGAGACCGGAAAGATTGACAACCTTTCCGCCGTTGGGGGCAAAGTAATTGGTTGAGTGTGTGCAGGTCCACGTCTGTTGAAGATTAAGCACCAGAGATCTTCATCATTCACTTTGTTGTTGATTTCAAAGTCCTACTGGTTTCATAAACCTCGGTTCGTTTACGAGGGAAAACTGCTACTTACTACATCCACGCCTTCGCTTGGGGCACAACCCAACGCTACCATCACCGATCATCAAGCAGTTTTCTGGCGCCGTTGCCGGGGAGCGAAGTAACATTCAGTCCCGTCAACTACGCCATCAAGTTTTCTGGCGCCGTTGTCGGGGACTTTGGAGCTACAGTAAGGGGGTCTCATACTCTCAATCACTTTACTTTGTTTTTGTCTTGCTTGCTTTATTTCTCGTTTAGTTTATTTTTTTCTTGTTGCAAAATTTTAAAACCCAAAAAAATTAGTGTAGCCTTTATTTCTGTCTTGTTATTTTGCTTTGTTGTTATGTCTAGCTCTTTGCCTCCTATTGAAATACCCAAGTCCTAAGTCCTCACCTTCAAACAAAGAGGTGGGGAAAGTTTGAAAGTTGCTTGGTATAGAATTAAAGATGCTCATCGTAGATCCACTAAAAAACAAGTAGCTACTGTCCTTCTAAGAAATTTTTATATTGGTATCACATGTTGGTATAAGTTTGTTTTGGACACTATAACAGATGGAAACTTCTTAGGTGCTAGTGCTTCGGAAGCTTTCAATGCTATAGAAAATTTATTTGGAAATCCTCCTATTGATGATACTAAGAAAATTACCTTAGAAGACATTATGAAAAAGTTGGAAGCAATAGAAAGTAATATGCCAAGCATAAGTAAGATAAATGATATGGATAAGAAGATTGATAACAACTTTAATAGGGTTAATGGATACATAAGAAATGCTACTAAAAAGGTTAAAACACTCCATTACCCTAAAGATCATCCCGAAGGGATAGGTAACTAGAAGAGACTTTTGATAACTTGGGAGCTACCTTTTCTTCACTTAAACCTAAAAAGGAAGTAACTCCCATAGTTAAGGGACCGAAATTTATCTTTGTGCCAAAGAATACTACTAAAGTTGATGCATCTTTTGTAGGCAATGAAGAAGTAAAAATGGTTAAAGAGGATCAAGTATTCAAGGGCTTGCTGGGAGCTGCCCAGTATTGTAAGGTTAAATTTTTTAATTCACAAGGTATTGTTGTTAATGAGTCTATTAAAAGTCTTCCTTCGAGTTGCACAATCCATGAACTTGATAAGAAGGACGATGCTCTTGATTTTGAAAAGACTTGATATTTGGCATTGCGCCTAGCTAAAGGCGTTAAAGAAAAGCGCTTGTTGGGAGACAACCCATCTTTTACTTTCAGTTTGTTTTTGCTTTTCTTGAGTAATGGAGTTGTTGCCTCTGTAGAAACTTCATTGTATCTTTTTGTTTTGGTTTTTTGTGCCAAGTTTAGCCTCTAATGCATTGAAAGTGCGAGGTATTGTTTTGCTGTCCAGAAACAGATTCTATGCGCCTGTTGCAGAAAATCTCGAACAATCCCTGAATTTTATATTTTTCTCATATTTTTAGACAGCAAGCCTGACACTTTTATCTATCTTTCGTTAGTTTTGAATTTTCTGATTTGAGCTACAGAAGTGCCTTGAAAATTCGATCTTTACAGACTGTTCAGTTTTTGACAGATTCTGCTTTTATTGTGTATTCGTCTCTTTTACTATCGTCAAATGTGATACTCTAGAGGTGGAGTGTCATATTGAGGCTTAGTAAACAGTAGCTAATGCCCAATAAAGTTGTTTGCAATTTGTTTTGAGTTGAACACATTTGCATTTTAATTTATGAGCACTAACCCTCTAAGTAGTTTATGAGAAGTTTTGTGTGAATAGAGTTTTTAAGTTCCAAAGGAGAGGATAATGAAGAAATTGAAGATGGATCAGACCTCAAGCTTGGGGATGCCCCCATGGCACCCCCTCTGAATATCAAGAACCATCAAGCATCTAAGCTTGGGGATGCCCAAGGCATCCCCTCCTCTTCATTGACTATCATAAGGTCGTCTTCGTTGAACTGCGTTTTTATCACTTTACATATTATGTGCTATGCTTGGGGCGTCTTTTTGCTTTCAGTTTTGTTTTGTTTGTTTGCTGGTCATATCCTTATTGGATCCTAGCTTTATTTGTTTGGGAGAGAGGCACGCTCCGCTTTTTATTTGAATACTCTTTTGCTTCGCTTATATCTTGTTGAGTATTCTTAGCTACAGTTTGTTTGCTAGTAAGCTCTCGCTTTTAGCTTTTATCTTGTCTATAGCTTCTAGTTGTTGATGTTAAACTCTCTTGTTCTTCACTTATACTTGTTGGAGAGTTGTTATTGATAAATTGGTTGAATTGTCAAAGTGACAAAATGCTATCCATGTGATATTGGAATGAAATGAAAGTCTGCATAGTCTTGTAGATCATTGTGTGGATACTTGATGCTTCTCAATTGTTTTGAGATATTAAGATGAATTCTTAAACTTGATGGTTATTTGAGTGGAAATTGATTAGTAAATAAATACAGTTAAAAGATCGAAACTGTGTGGTGTTTCGTAGTTGTTAATTCATAAAGCTAATCTTTCCATCAAAAGAACTGTTTGGTCAACAAGGGAGACAGTGTGGAGTGTTTATGGTTATGATTGACTGATGTCTTATGTTACTCTGTTACCGGTTAATGTTGGATATTTGCTTCAAATACCATTTTTGCTAAGCCAAAAAACTCTGTACTGAGTGTGATGTCCACTCGTGCATCCAAATCCCAAAGCCAAACTATCTTGCCAGCTGAGTCCACCATATCTACTTATGCATGGTATTTCCTGACATTTTAAGTAAATTTGTCATGTACTACCGTTAAAACCTTCAAAATATTCTCGTTTTGGTGACTCTGTTTTCAAGCTCATGAGGAAGTAAGGAGGGGGTTCATTATAGCTTATGTCGAGCAAGGTTTTTCTTTTATTTTTATTTTTCACCTCTATTTCACCCGGTGTTGATGGTTTACGTCCTCACTTGAATCAACCCGAGAGCGGCTTAAGCAAAATATAAATATAACTCACCATTCTCCTCCGCACAATAAAAATATGAGAAATCAGCTCAAACATTGGTTAGTGGTGAAACAAAGGAGAAAGAGAAATGTACTCGTTCCTCTAAAACCAGCCGCTCTCACAACTCTAAAGACCTTGCTTGACATAGGGGACTAATGAGCTTCTGAGCTATGGAATCGTTGACGGAATTATGCATCTCTCAAAAAAAAATTTATCTCTGTTTTTCAAAATCAAAAAGCTCTAGCACATGACTAATCCCTGCTTCCCTCTGCGAAGGGCCTTTCTTTTACTTTTCAAATGTTGAGTCAGTTTTCCTTTTCCTTCTATCTCCACCAAAGAAAACATACAACATTGACCCTAGGTATCATTGATCATATTGCATTGTCAGATTAAACAT
Source organism: Puccinellia tenuiflora (assembly GCA_012064385.1). Lineage (NCBI taxonomy): Eukaryota > Viridiplantae > Streptophyta > Magnoliopsida > Poales > Poaceae > Puccinellia > Puccinellia tenuiflora. The sequence goes on along the minus strand of QRDG01002157.1, from coordinate 240,716 downwards.
GAATCTTTCTATTGACTTTATCTATAAGATAAGCCATTGGAAGTTGAAGCTTTTTGCTAATACTTACATCTTCCTTTGTGTTGATTCTCAAATACTTTTGTCGTGGAACCATTACCTTTGAGAATTAGTGAAATATGTGGGTCACATTGCTTTCATGTCTTTAACGTACTATTTATGAAAGGTTTTGCTTGAATGATTCGACTTGGTTATTCATTGCTTTCTTACTATCAATTATAGACAATTGTTTTGTATCACTTCATTCACGTCCTATGCTTTACATTACTATCTTGATCAAGATTGTGTTGGTTGCATGTCTCATCAAAAAATATTTTGTTATCACTTACCTACTCGAGGACGAGTAGGAGTTAAGCTTGGGGATGCTGATACGTGTCAAACGTATCTATAATTTTTGATTGATCCATGCTAGTCTTGTGATGTTGTCACATGTTTCTACTATCATATTACATCATTTTTATGCATTTTGTCGGACTAACCTATTGACAATATGCCTAGTGTCAGTTTCCTGTTTTTGTTGTCTTTTCGTTTCAAAAACTTACCACAGGAAATATTCTCGGAATGCGCTGAAAATTTACGAGGATTTTTTATTCGCCAAGACGGAGCTTCAGTCCAGAGGGCAGCCCTGAGGCCACCCACAGGGCAGGGACGACCCCCCAGCCGCGGCCTGCCCTAGGGTGGCGGGTCGGACCCGCCCCTGCTCCTGGTGGGTCCCCTCGGCCCCCTCCGACGCCTATAAAAAAAACGTCGGGGCGGCCATTATTTTCCAGAGAAGTCACCCCGAGGCGCCACCACCATAAACCCTAGTTCGGGGGTGATTCTGAAGCTGATACCAGCACCCTGTCGAAGGGGAGATCGATCCCGAAGGGCTCTCCATCGCCATGCCTTCCTCCGGGATGATTTGTGAGTAGTCCCACCTTGGACTACGGGTCCATGGCAGGAGCTAGATGGTAGTCTCTCTCCGTTGTGCTTCATGTATTATGATCTTGTGAGCTGCCTAACATAATCAAGATCGATTATTGTAATGCTATGTGATGTGTTTGGTGGGATCTGATGGATTATGAAGTTATGATCAGATTGTGCATGATTCTTATATGTTGATTTATGTTCTTGCATGCTCTCCGATGTGCGTAATTACTTTGGCCAAGTGATGGTGTGTATCTCCAAGAGGGAGTATTTATTCTAGATATTGGGTTCATGTCCCCTTTTGTTCCTGGGCACGAGTGACAGAAACGTCTAAGGACGAGGGTGTGTTGTTGCTACTAAGGGTAAAACAACGGTGTTAATGTCTCTTTTGATATTAGTATTGCTTACTTAATGCAAATTTCTATTGCTTGCAACTTAATACCGTTGGGTGACAGGCTGGATAGCGATCCCACGGTGGACTTTTTAGACAAAGATACAGTTGGACTCAACGGTCTTTGTTCATTGCCGTGATGCCTACATAAATATTATCATGTTCTCTATGTCATAGCTAGATTAAGTTTGTGTTATAATCTTGTCAATTGCCTAGGTGTAATTTGTTTACCCATCATATGAGTGTTTTATTTACTTGAGAGACTCCACTAGTGAACCCATGGCCCCCGGTCCATCTTTTTACATTGATTGCAACCTTATTAATCACTTTTCATCATCATTACTCCTCTGGTCCACTTTTATATTTTCATCTATTTCACTATACAATTAACCGCTTTGTTTTCTGCGAGACCGGAAAGATTGACAACCTTTCTGCCGTTGGGGGCAAAGTAATTGGTTGAGTGTGTGCAGGTCCACGTCTGTTGAAGATTAAGCGCCAGAGATCTTCAACATTCACTTTGTTGTTGATTTCAAATCCTACTGGTTCGATAAACCTCGGTTCGTTTACGAGGGAAAACTGCTACTTACTACATCCACGCCTTCGCTTGGGGCACAACCCAACGCTACCATCACCGATCATCACCCTTTAATTTGCATTATTTGAATGGAACTAACCCAAACTAACCCTGTTTTTGGCAGAACTATTTTGGTGTCTACTTTTGTGCAGAAATAAAACTTTCTCGACAAAATTCCAAAATATTCCTAGAATATTTTTAGGCGAAATTATGCACGGAGCCCGAAGGGCAACCAGAGGGGAGCTGCTAGGGGGGCACGTAGACAAGATACGCGGCCAACTCCCTTGCCGCTAGTCCACATAGAGCGTTGCTCTCTCGACCCTCTTCGGCCTATATCTTCCTCCTGGCGCGACATGACCTAATATCCAAAGACTTTTCCCTTCCACAATATGAAGCCGCCGAGACCTCGATTCTCTCCCGGAGGGCTGATCTAGAGGTTGCTTTGGCCTCCGGAGAGGGGGAAAACATCGCCGCCATCATCACTAACTCATATCATCCACACCGTCATGTTTCCCCCATCTATGTGTGAGTAATCCTTGTTGTAGGCACATGGGATGGATGTGATTGGATGAGATTTATCATCTAATAGATGTTATAATTGTTGAGGCTTGATGCCTAGTGTCCTATATGTTCATGAATTGTTGTTGCTACGACTTTATGACCGTCTGAACTGTCGAAGTTCAGGGCCATGAGTTCGCCAAACACTTTGCTGAAATAAAAAGGTTAAGTGGATTCAAAGATAGCATCTTCCACATATATTTGGAACACACCAAGACAAATGGAATCTATTTTGCCCGGTATGAAGCCATAGAGTGGCTTGTTTAGTACTAGTATGTACGCTTGTTTAGTACTAGTATGTACACGTGATCAATTTTGTACTCGTGTTTACTACTTGTATTCTTGTTAGCTGTTTGTGTATCTTTATGTTTATTAAACAATCCTTAAACATTTGTAATCTTCTTTGGGCGTAGTATTCACTGTTGTCACACAAAATCAACTGAACACAGAGGAATTGGCAATATCACCAGAAAACCAAATCTGCAATATCCACGCGGCGTGGCTTCAGTGAACCAGCATTAGCTAGCTAGCTTAATCTGCAATTAAGTAACCACTGGAAGCAAATCAACCAACCACTTAACCACCATTAGAGATGATCTAGCTACCAGAACAATATTCTTAATTAATTAGTTGGGATAATTGCATGGCCCTGTTAGGGTTTGGCCTTTGGACCCCTTTGGTCGGCCCTCGTGAGGCTCGTGGTCTTTGCTTACGAGCAAAGGGAGAAGAAAGCCATGGAAATGACACAAGGCCCGCTCACTGAGCCACCTCCTCGCTATTTTTATACGTCTCTCATCGTGCTCGCGATGTCATCGCACCGTGGGTCTACTCTATTTAATGGCTTTCTCCATCGTCTCCCCTACGCCTTGCCGTCTCCATCCCTCTCTAAACCCATCTATCGCCATTACGATCCATCGAAACGCCCTCCACAAGATCCACACGAAAAAATACCCCATGTCTCCATGAAAAGCTCTGAAATTCCTTTGTGTGCTTAATGTTTGTTCGTGGCCCTTTGTTCTTCATATTTCTTGGCTAGCTAGCTAGTCGTTTTGCATACTGATTGGAGTGATGGACGGAAGAGAGCGTCCTTCAGTCCACTCACGGGCGGTGCTAGGGTCGAATTAGCTGCCGACTCATTCATCCACTTGCCGAGCAAAATTATTTTGCGAAAAAAGCTTAGCAGGTGAGTGAATGAAGCGGGAGGTAAAGTCTTTGATTCCGCACCGTCGCTGCTTGGACTGAAGGGTGCTCCCTCCTCCTCTACCCATGCGCTGTGTCTTGATCTGTTTTGTTTCCTGGTTCTTGGGCATGAAATGATACCACCATTGATTCTTTGCTTCCGCTTGCTCTTTACAATTGCTGTTTGGTTGTTCAGTATTGGATGTCAAAGTTTTCTTTCTGTACTTGTTTAACCAGGCCCTTTCTGTACTAGATCCTTGATCTGCTCACTGAACCTTATTTTCTGAAAGCACATCTGCTTTACTTGTAATTCGTGGCTCTTGTTCTTGTGGCTAGAAGAAGCCTAGAACTCCATCTCCATCTCGTCTTTTTTGTTTGCTCTCCGTGATGCGTGATCTGGTCGATCGTGGGTGTGGTGCACTGTTGAGGACTAGGACAAAAATACGGTGCTTGCTTTTCCCGTGTGGGGGAACCAGGGGATCGATCACATCATCTCATCTTTCGGCTGGTGCAACAGTGAGACGTCTTTCGACCTCCCTGTTTGCTTTGGAACTTGTCACGCAACCAGGGTGATTGGACGTGTCCCTGGTGCTATATGTTTTTTAGAGCATGGCCACAGCTTGGGATTCGATCGAAAGGGTGATTAATTTCCCCGAGGGGTCTTAAGGGGGAAAGTAGAATGCTAATTCGATATTTGGGATGCACAGTACAAATTATGATCTACCTATGGTTTGAATCAGGATATAGGAGTACGTTTTCTCCTCTCACATGTTATCCGGTAGATTTGCTACATGGAAACATGTGAACATGCATGTCGGCTGATGTGATTTAGCAAGATAGTATATTCATTGTTGTGCTTTTTGTAAGCTGTTTATTATTTTCACTCCAACTGCCAGTGAAAATTTGATGCATTTGGTACATTCTAGTCCATAACTATATGTTGTATAAATTCAATCTTAGATTTGGCGCATTAAAACATTCTGAATAGGCAATTGCATGATGACATATAGCAAATCATGCCCTAACAGATTACTGTTGCTGCATATATTCAATCTGAATCTAGCCCATTACTAATGTATTATGTATGCTGTATTATTCTCATTAGGTAAACTCCTTGAATTGGAGCAATATATAACCGGTCATGCCTCACACATTAATCATACTCTGAAACAATTTGGCTCATCTTTTTTTTTTTGTGTTCGTCTTTATTTTTCGCTACATATGTGAACAAGTTAATCATGCTACTATACCATTTGTAGTTTTACTTCCGCTTTCTCTTAACCCTGGTAATTGCAGCTGCCGATGACAATGTGATTGCCGAACATCTACTGATAGAAAACGGATCCCTGGACTGTTGGATGATTTTCTACTCGCATCTATACACTGCATAAACTTCTTCCCCGCGTTCTCTTTTCATCACCAATTTAAGGCGGTGAATTGATGATGGGTTTTGCAGAAATGTATGCTGCTTGGGAACACAGCGACGAATAAATGATGCAACTAGGCATAGCCAATGTATGGTTCCGCGAGTTTGTGCTTGAGTTGCAGTCGATGTGTCAGGGTATGTTTTGCAGACATAATTACTCATGTAATTTACAGGTAGTACTACTAGTACTAGTAGTCATGCTGAATGACAAACTGATAGGAGCAGTGATCATCCCGTTTTACTGTATATGGGTATCAAACTTGGATCTGAAGCGCAGCTGTAGTCATGCTGAATGACAAACTGATGGTGGTTTTTGGTTCTGAGCTCAACGTGGTTTCATCAAATGCGCACGTTAGATTGTCTGATGCTGTTTTGGTTCACATACCTGCATGTGCTTAACTGAGTGTGTGAGCTTGCGATGTCCAAAGAAATTTCTTGGCAGTAGACCAATCTTGAGTATTAATCATATTTTCTGTTTTTTCTGAGATTGTCACAAGCATGTTATCTGGGCATGTCCATAAATTGGCCAAAGAGGGAACTGCATGCTAATTTTCACGGTAGAATTTACCAATTGATCACGACAGAAAATTCAAATATCTATATTAGGAAAATCCAATGAACATGTATGGAACTGTGCACCTCGCATTTTAAGGTTAAAACTGCAGAACACTGGAATTGCAGAGCAACTACCAAGCCAGATTGGTTTGATCGATAGATGACCTCATATGCAGCAGCCCTGGAACCTGAGAACCCTGCAATAAGCCGTTCTTCTCACTCGTGTGGCATGCTTCCACATTCGCTGCAAGTAAAGGCTACCTTCGTACAGTTGCTGCTGTTCATGGTAGATCTGCAGGACCGCGCTTTATCAAAGTCTCAATGAAGACGAGAGAGATTCAATGGGGGGAGATAGTCTTGCTTTTGCGGCAGCTGTCATGGTGTGAAACCCTAACCCTAAAGTTGCCAAGGCTAGGCATCGAGCGGGGTGGGTTGGAACTTGGAACTCGCTGGATGTGCATGTGGCCTGACCCCATCACTCCCCCACGCCTCGTGTTTGCAACCTCGAAACCCCATATCTTAACCACTTTAAACCCCTCACTGGTTGCACTTAAAAATTGCCTTCAGATGTGGGCGCCCCCAAACTCCGAGGGAGAGAGGGCTCCCTTTCCCGATGTATGGCCAGCTTATCCTCACTTTTTAAATCAGGGCTTGTGTACTTTGGTCTTTGCAAAGTTGCAAGTGCAACAGGTTCCGTTTCACTAGGAGGACTATGGTGTTTATTCTATTGGCCCAGGAGGGGGTTCCTCTCTTCTTTTCTTGCAGAGATGCATATGCACCTGTAAAATTTTAGGGTCTAGTGGGTTTAAATAATTTCATAGGACACGAGTTATGGTCTAGTGAAATTTGACATATTTGACCCTTTTTCGAAACTTTCCACAAAATGGATCAAATTTTAAAAAATCACGATCTGGCCCTTTTTCATGGCATCTGCCCTCCGGCGCCATGTCAGCCACCATGACGCCCCGATTAAAGGTGCCACGAACCAATCACGTCTGCCCCAGCTAGGTCCGCCCTGGTTAGTATGGCGCCCCGGGCTAGGGCGTCATACTGTCTAGCATGACGCATCAGGCCAGGGCGCCATGCCACTTGGCGCGCGTGCCACCCGACTCGAGCCTAGCCCTCTAGTTTCCCCTCTGTTCGTCAAGAATAGAGGCCGCCATCCCCTCGCCCATCCCCCTCTCCTCTCAAATCCATCTCTAAATCGCTTGGATCTGAGCTCTATTTTCGTGGATTTGGTTCCCCTTCAAGATCTCAATATATTCTCCTCTCTTTTCCCTCTTTTTATTGGTTGAAATTTTTGCATTGGTTGATTTGGGAAAACCCTAGTTCATCCACTTTGAGGGATTAATTGTCAGATTGATACTAAGAGATATGCTAGTTAGTAAGGTAGTAATAGATTTGTAGTGACACTAATAGGCATGTTAGATTAGTACTAATAGGTATTTGTCTATGTGGATATTATGGATATTTGTGATCCATGTATTGGTATGGCACACATATATGAAAGTTCTGATATTTTTACATATATGAATGAGAAATTGAAATTTATGAACTACTAATTGTATTTGAGACAATTTCCAAGTGATTGTTCTCACAATGTTTTTTATTTTGTTATAGCAGGATGTCTCATCTTATCCCAGATGTTTATGTAAGAACCACAATGCCACGTTTATGGCGGATAAAGGACCGATTTTTAGCCACCTACACATGACGTCCTCAAGGGTTGAAAGTAAGGCCGAACTGCGATATCGAAGATGAAGTATGATGAGCCATACACGAACTATATTCGACGCACCGGGCTTTTCCCTTTTGTATTTCTCGTGGGAAGCCGAAGATGAACCCTTGTGCTATCGTTGCACTCGTTGAACGATGGCATCCTGAGACACATACCTTTCACCTGCCTTGTGCGGAGATGACCGTGACTTTGTAGGATGTTTCAATAACAATCCTGACACTTCCTATCAATGGGTAGCCTGTGTGTTTAAATACTGACACTTCAAGATGGTGCGGCCTTATGACGGGGCTCATCAGGAGGGAGCTGGTGATCTCGAACAAGACCGTCGGCACCCTTTTGTTGGGTTTCTCAACATTTTACAGTATGTGCCCCCTGATTTACGCCCCAATATAGGGCCGCCGACAGGTGCAAGATATGCAGAAAGGTCCTTGAGTTGCGCTCATTCAAAATTTTCCAAGTCACAAGGGCAAGAATGGAGGCCATCCCTTTCCAGGAAAGGTCTGGAATCGAGAGGGTCGCAGCCCAGTAGTCCCGGACGTTGTGCAAGGGCCCCCAAATATCAGATTGAGCTGTGGGATTCCAACAAAATGGTGATAGCTTTTCAAATACAAATGGAGTTAGGACATTGGAGTAGGAGATGAGTAATAGATTCAGGTGTGAGGGAAATCTCCGTAGTATGGCCAACTCCGACGCTGGAGAAAGTTAGAGGCCCACACCATACTTTTGATAACCAACCAGGCAAAAAGCTTGTATTTAGGCGGCGGCCAAGCGTTCCATCCTAGAGCCTACATGTGAGACCCCAAAGCATCATAAAATTGAGCTTGATATGCCGAGGTGGAAGAGTACTACCGAGAAGCAGAAAGGCGCCAGGTGATCACGTCTCGCTGGTCCGGAATTACTGTAATGTCATGATGCTCTCAGACATCAACAAATTTGTTAATGTGATTCACCTCCATGTCCGCTAAATAGTTAATCTGTTGCATGCATATGGATCATATAGGAGAGCACAAGCCATGGTCTAGTTCTTCCACTTGCATAAAGAGAAAATATCATAAGCAATGTAGATTTGGAAAATGAAGGTACCGCTTGAAGATCAAGATCTTCATGTGGTTCCTCTAGCGCAATTTTTTTTAGCAAAGGATAACTTAGTAAACAGGAACTGGACGGGATGTAAAAATATGTTTTTAATGAAGATGAATTAGTTCAACACTTTTTTATATCTTTGCCATTTGTTAGATACATTTGGCATATTCTGCAAAGCTTTTAACTTATCACCCAACTAATATAACGAATTTGTTTAGAAATTGATTGAATGATATTGATAAAAATGATAAAGTTCAAATGTGGGTGGGATTTGGGAAATCAGTTTTGGGTCATAGGACCATATGCTCCCACTATCAAAAAACCAAATTTTCAAATATTTCAAAATTCAAACAAAATATTCGGTGTGTACAAAAAAATCACGAAGAAAAGACATTTTTTTTGTTGCGGGTGTAAAAAATACAGATCCATGGTGTTTCAAAAGAATTTTGCACGAAACATTTTTTTACACATGTCATAGAAAATGTATTTTCTTCGCGAAACTTTTTTGTGCGAACATAGAATGTTCATATGGACATCCACAATTTTTGTTTCGAATTATTAAGATTTTGAAATTCAGTTAAAATGTACTTTTCACAATGGGTGCATCCACACCCACGAGTCAAAACACCATGTTCGTGGGATTTGTGCTTTATTATGGAGTGTTGGTAATGGTTTTGTGTTCAACAAACCAAGAGCTCCTTCGCTTTTGAAGGTCAAATATCATGTTAGGGCCTACTCTCTCCGTCCTCAAATAAGTGTATATTTAGACATGTCTTAAGTCAAACTTTATTAACTTTGACCATTTTTTCCTAGAAAAATGTAACATTTATGAGACCAAATTAATTTCGTTAGATACATCTTGACATGTAGTTTAATAATATATTAATTTGATGTCACATATGTTGCTTTGCTATTTTTATGTAAAATTTTGATCAAATTTGAAAATGTTTGACTTCCAAAAAAGTAAAACGTACACTTATTCACAGACGAAGGGAGTAGCTTTTACCTGTTGCATACTAATTGTTGATTCATATATCGACTCTCTTTGTGTTCTTTAAACTGTACTATCATGTACTCTCTCCGTCCCAAAAAAGATGTCATTTCTTTATCCTAATTTAGATGTATTTAGACACTATTGTCTCGATACATTTAAATTTGAAAAAAAAATGACAACCCTTTTTAAGACAGAGGTAGTAAATAGTATTCAATAAAGACATAAGTACAGCTCGTATGCATTGATGGAGAGGTCGGGACATTGTCTCCTTTTCTGAAAAAAAAATTAGGGCGCAAGCCAAGGAGAGTGTAAGCTTTGGTGGGCTGCCACATCCAGCTTTTGTTGTATCAAACAATTGACTGTACCGTGCTTGAGTTGTCATCTCATATGTGAATATTCAGCACCGTACTGCGCTCTATAATATTCTGTCGTTTGTTTGGCATTCCGTGATATCGATCATGCCAGACAATTAACACTGTTACTGATTCTTTCTGGCACTCCCGTTTGGAGCCTCTTGTTCACCTGACCACGACAACATTATTCTCTTCCGATGACATCAGTTTGCTAACAAACGGCACATCGACAAACGTAAAATATGTTTTGACAATTACCAATTAAGGAAGTACTCCCTCCGTTCCACAATAATGTAAGTTTCTTTAGCAAGCTAAACTAGCTTGTTAAAAAAGGCTTATATTGTGAAACGGGGGTTGTATATCATAAACTATGAAGTGATGACGGAAACAAAAAATTCTCATATTTTTTTTTGGCAAATATCACTTCCTATTTGTTGTATGTGGCAAAATAGAGTGTGATATGCATGCAAAAATAACAAGGTGCTTATTGCTGACGAGGTATTATTGAATTGATACGTTAGCCAACTAGATTAAAAATGCAAACTGCTAAAACGGGTTAGGCTAGTATATTTTAACACTCTCCCTCATGTCTAGACTGAATATATGGGAAGACCGTAGACGTGGGATAGATGAGAGGCCACAACTATTTTTATATTAAATAGTGAGACCATAGACGTGGGATAGATAAGAGGCCGCAACTATTTTTATAGTAAATAGTGTGTAAACTAGATCTTGAACTTGTTGGCCAACTAGATTAAAAATGCAAACTGCTGAAACGAGTTAGGCTAAATATTTTAACACTCTTCCTAGACTGAATACATGGGAAGACCGTAGACGTCGGATAGATGAGAGGCCATAACTATTTTTATATTAAATAGTGAGGACGCAGACGTGGGATAGATGAGAGGCCGCAACTATTTTTATATTAAATTGTGTGTAAGCTGGCACGGAACTGAAAAATTTTGCGTGGTATCTTCGAAGAGGGGTTATTTTAACCAAAGATAACCTCATTAAGCGTAACTGGCACGGATGTACAAAATGTGTTTTCTGTCCTCAGGAAGAAACAATTACACATTTATTCTTCCAGTGCAGGATCGCTCGCTCTATATGGTCAGCCATCCAAATAGCATCTACCCTACATCCACCAAGCTCAGTTGCAAATATTTTTGGCAGCTGGCTACATGGAATTGACAAGAGGGATAGAACGATTATTAGGGTGGGAGCGTTAGCCGTGATATGGTCGCTCTGGCTGTGTAGAAATGACAAGGTTTTTAATGCTAAAGATTATTCTCCCATGCAGGTATTATACCGAAGCACAAGTTTGCTCCGTTCGTGGTCCACATTACAACGTGTGGAATTTCGAAACCTTTTTATGGAGGCGTCTGCACGATTGGAGCACACGGCGAGGGTCATTTTTTCACAACATGGATGGCCTAGGGATCTTCGGATCGGCCCTCCTACTACATAGATGTTTTAAAGTGGTGCTTGTAATCGTCTATGTAATTTCTTCTTTTAGTTTTTTTGGGAGTGTTCGGGCTGTGTGCATCTTGTTATGTAGAGGCCGGGTATGGCATACTTTGTATCTTTGATACATTGAAATGAAAATCCCCTTATCAAAAAAAATAGTGTGTAAGCTAGATCTTGAACCTGAGACATTCTGACTCTCATACTATATTAAATTGATGCGCTAGCCAACTAGATCAAAAGTACGAACTGATGGAAAAAAGTTAGACTATATATTTTAATAGGTATTGCTTGTGTAGACTAGAGGAGATTAGGCGGACAAAATTAAATAAGGTGAGGAGAAGCAAAAGCGGCGTATCTGACGGGCTTGACAATCAACATGCATTCCCTCCCTCATACGCCACAACCTGTACAAGAGGAAACGGCCGTTTTGGCCGTTCCTAACGGGCTAACTTTTGACTGGTTGAAAGTTCGTGTGGTGCAATATTTTAGTGCGACCTAGTCCACCAAACGATCTGAATTTACACCCAGCGGACCCGCGACCTACCAAATACGTCCTCAACCTTCCAATTGGCCCGTCAACGCATTAGCCCATTTTTCTTATAGTCACCGACTTCCTTGAAATAGGCTTTCGTCCCTAGGGGTGTAAACGGATAGGATAATTTCCGCACCGAATCCTGTTCCGAAACCGTTTTAAGCAATCCATATCCGGTTTGAAGAAATCCGACGGATAAGGATATCCGATTCCGAATTTGACACCGGATACGGTATAGGATATGGTATGAAAATAGCCCCCAAATATGGATTATCCGAAAATTAAATAGGATTATCCGATGATTTTAATCCGAATAATCCGATTTTCTACCGAAACGTCTAACCTAATAGAACATAATTAGTGGTTAGTGAGTTGTAAATTCCGTCCATTAAATAAAAACTCACTTACATAGTGATTGTTATGACTATGGAGTACAACTTTGTTAGGCTATTAGCATATTAAACTATTTTTTTTGGTTGTATGGTTTGCCGATGTACTTATACGCGTACATATCCGATTAATTTTTTTCTGTACCGAATCCGCTCCATTTTCACCGCCGAATCCGTGATATGATATATCCGATCCCGAATCCGCAACCGGTCATTATCCGCTCCGGTCCGAATCCGATGAAAAAATATGGTATAGGATATGGTAACAACAAAATCCGATCCGGTCCGATCCGTTTACATCCCTATTCGTCCCGCTATATTAATATAGCAACCAACCGATACAACTGTTGGGGCTACAGCACAAGCAAGCCCAAACGAGAAAAGAAGCGAAAGCAAAAAAGAAAAAATGCCGACAACGGCAGATCGACAAAACTAAGATGGCTCGCAACCGCTGCGCCAACCGAAGGAGTCCCACCACACTCCTAGAGCTCCGAAACTTCGCGTACCAAGCAACACCTTCAAGAAGGACTGTGACGATGACGACGCTGCTGCCCGGACATGTCCTAGGGTTTCCCCCGTACACGGGGGGTGAGTGGGGAAGGTGTACACCCGACGCCCTTCAAGAAGGAATGACGGCACCCATAGGCGTCGACCCGTCGATGTCGTAAGACGACAGGGATTTCTCCCGACCCCCAAAAAACCACTACCCCAAATGATTCATAGCCTTCCACTCATCCACACCGCCCACCTACATGCTCCACCACGGTCTTGACACCACCGTCGTCATCTCACTGTGAACCGATGCGAGGCCTAGATACGGAAAACAGAAGCAACAGGATCCCGGGTCGACAACTCTGCAGCCACACGGGAGGGAACTACCTCCACCGCTGACACGGTAGCCGACCGGACGCGGCGGCAGGAGCACACCAGGCCAACACTAGAATCGGAGGGTGGCAGCAGCACGGCCACCTGGAGGACTCCCTCCACCACCAGCGGCAGGTGCCGACCGGACGCAGCAGCAGGGACACACCAGGACGAACAGCCCGGCCGGACCCAGGTCGTCCTCGGCGTGGTCGATGTCGTCGTCATCCGGGTGCTCGACGCGGGGCTCGGGGTCAGCGCGGCGCGCCGGAGCGGTGCTCCCGCGCCGGCGACCGGGCGGGTTGCCAGCAGGAGGAGCGGTGGCGGCGCTGGCCGTCCGGCGAGCGAGTCGTTCGGCGCGAGAAGGGCCGGCCATGGCTGCGTCGAGGTTGAAGATGCGCCTCAGCCCCCTACCTGGCGCGCCAAATGTCGGAGAACTATCCCAGGAACTGGGTGTGTCTCGAGAAGGATCGAGTAAGGGGCTGAACACGGAATCAAAACAACCCTCAACGTGCTCCGGCGACGGTGCTCGTCGGACTCGCTGCGGGACAGCACTGCAGAGATGGAACACTCGGTCTTACCCAGGTTCAGGGCCCTCTTGAGGAGGTAAAACCCCTACGTCCTGCTTCGGTGTATTGCACTGCTTGGAGAGTTCACAGTACAAGGAGAGCTTGTCGAGCTCGAGGTGGCTAACAATGGCTACTTGCTAATCTTCAGATCTAGGGTTTTTGGGCTCAGGAATCTTGGAACCCTTTGCTTGAGCGTGCTCCCCCTCCTTTTATAGGCAACTCGGACCTCTTCCGCCCAAACATTTGGGCGGGAAGGGTTACCACACCGCAACGAAGGAGGAGGCGCGGTGCACCATAAAGGTGAAGTCCACCAGAAAGGTGAAGGCCCTGGACGCGGTCCAGGGCAGGGATGGCGTCACCAAAGCTGGAAAAAGCCACCGTCCAACGGGCGGCGAGCTGGCGCTGCGGAGGCGGAATGGGTCCCACGGTGACGCTGCCCTTGGAGCGTAGCTGCAGACGGTTCCCTTATCACCGAAGAGGCAATACTCTTTGTCCGCTTTGCTTGGTGCTGCTTTGTTGACTCCTTTATACATGGGAACGGCAACTGCGGCGTCGTCGTCATCGCGCGCAAGCGCGCGCGTCACTCTGCACATGGCGCAGAGCCCATGTGCGCTCTGCCGCGGAGGAAGGGATAGCTTCATGAGGAAGGAGCCTTGGCGAGGTAAAAAACCTCGCCGAGCCCTTCGGCTTGGTCCTTAGCAGAATTGCGGGCGGCGTCGGAGACACCTTGTCGAGTTGCGATCCCTCGCCAAGGGAGAGAATCCTCGGCGAGGAGGAGAAAACCTTCCGCGAGGGGAATATCCTCGCGAGGCTTGCCAGGCTTGGAGAGCCTAGCCCTTAGCGAAAATCATCCAGAGAATCTTGTGGGCCCTGGCAGGCCGGCCCGTGGTACCCTGGTTTCCACTGTGCCGACAAATAGTCAAACTTCACTGTCTACCCCTTTGACCAGCGTCGAAAGAGGGTAGACATGTGGACTTTTTTGCTTGGTTATGTTAGGGTAGGGCATAGGAAGATGGGAGACCAGAAAGCTAGCCAAAAGGGGGAGTTTCGACCTCTAAAGTCCAAAAACTTGACTATTAATTGATCGAGTAACTGATCCCGGTTGAAGCCGGCCACACGCCGCAGTTGGATCTTGGCCATCTAAACCTCCCACCACAATTTTGTACCTATGAAGTGTGGCCACCTTGGTTTTGGTGGGACTCCGATGCTCCGGAGCCCCGTTTCGCCGAAAACCTGACCCCGATGGGAAATAGTCAAACTTCACCGTCTACCCCTTCGACTGGCGTCGAAAGAGGGTAGACATGTGGACTTTTTTGCTTGGTTACGTTAGGGTAGGGCATAGGAAGATGGGAGACCAAAAAGCTAGCCGAAAGGGGGAGTTTCGACCTCTAAAGTCCAGAAACTTGACTATTGATTTTTTGGGCTTTTTAACTATATTCCACTCATTAAATGAGTTTAGTAGCATTTATCGATAGATAAAGAAATTTGAACTACAAGTGTGTTATAGTTTGGCCCGAAAATTATGTAAAAATCATAATTACATATTATATAATTATTGTACACATTTGCAATGAAAAAAGTAGGAAAAATCAACGTAAGCTATGAATGGTTGGCCCTGTTTTGAAAACACTCCCATAAATCAAGAAAACATAAAAAAATGTAAAAGCGGAGGATCTCTCTTTTTAGTGTACTAATATGGATCGAGAAGGGAGGACAAGCAGAGGAGGCCTTCGCACTTTGCCGGCACGGTTATTCTTGGATTCAAGGCACATAGGAGGGGGATTCAAGGAGCATAGGAGTTCCATCGCCGTCGGCGTATAGAAGGGAGGACAAGCAGAGTAGGCCTTCGCAGCTTGCCAGCGCGGTTATTCTTCGGCCGCCTTCTACGTTGCCGGGATGACTGAAATTGGGGTTTTTTGGTCACCGTCGATTCTGCCGCAATCCATCTACCCCATTTGAAAGGTAAGTGCTATCTTCTGTACGTGTGTCATTTTGGTGTTAGAGCTCCCGAACTGTGGATTATATTTTGGTTAAATTGACTTTCCATATGACTGCGTATGTTTTTCTTCGAAATGGGGGAAAACCCCAATTTCTAAATTTCTTTTGTTGTTGCTTTTAAATACAGGAAATGGATGAAGAGTGTATTATTTGCACTTACGAACCACCATTCTGTGGTAGAATCACCCGCCGTTCCAAAAGTTTTAGAATCATTATGAACAACTTCCTTGGTCAACAACAAATTGTAAGTACTTCTACTGCGTTTCAAATCGAGTGAATGCCATTATGAGTTTAACATTATTATTGTGTTTGCTTATATTTGTATTAAATGTAGGTTATGCCATGTGGTTTCAAAAATCGTCTAGAAAGCATGGATGTTGGCCCTCATAAGAACTGGATTGTTGCTAAGTGTGGACATGAAGATACATATCACTTCTACGTGGAAACGGTGTATTTCATGTGGCCATGGTCCTATTATAGGACTTTTACTGCTGGACCGCACTGGACAGAAAATTGTGAAGCCTATGCCATTGAAGAAGATGATGTTGTCACATTCACATATAATGAAAAGGATCATCTGTTTCTCTTGAAGTGACTGACGCAAACAATGCTATCAAACCTTGGGTTCACAACTCTGGTTTGTTAGTTACTGTTGTTTTTCTTAATTACACATTGAGTAGTTTATTATTTGCAAGCTTAACTCCTTCATCTCTTTGATCAGAGTGTCAACAGATTATAGATATCTGCAAGCCGTCCCTGGAGAAAACCATACTTCACTACCCAGTAGATGTCAGTGCTTCAGATTTGAATTCAATTTGTTTCGCTTTATACAAGGAGGCGATAAGGGAATTGGATGCTGACGTGTGCAGGATAGAGGATGACGAAGATGAGGATGTGCTGGTATGTATCATTTTATTTATCAGTTGTATAAAAAAATCACATCATTTACACATTTCTTATACGATGTTTTTTTTGTCAGAATCTCAAGATTGAGGTAGTAGATGGGTATAACCTACCATGGACAGGGAATTCTCGTCTGTGTGCAAGAGATGATATTGAGATTTGGGGAACATATGTTAAAGTTCAAGGAGAAGTGGCAACCGAGTACCTCGAGTTTGAAGAGAACTGGGATTTATTTTGCGAACTCGCGCATTTTGGCCGTGGTGATCTCCTTGTCATCAAGGTACAGGTCAATCAGGAGTACATCAAGCTCATATTTGAAAAGGTCGCCAACAAGGTCGAGGCTGAGGAGTTGGATGAAGAAGAGGTCGAGGAGTCCACTGAAGATGCCGTCGAGGTGAAACAAGAGGTGAAACAAGAGGTGAAAGAAGAGTTCAATGACTAGTCCTACTAGGCATTGTTGTTTTTAGGTTGTATTTTGTTCAGTTACCAAACTTGTAAATTTGTGGTAATTCTGTCGAACAGTTTAAAAGTAAAACTTCTATGAACTAGATCATGCAGGAAACATAGTTCCACAACATTCAGCACAACATTCACATAGTTCCACAAATAGTAAAACAAACGTTAGGTTCAACATAGTTCCACAAATAGTAGCAGGGGCCGGTTCCCCACAGACACCCGGCAGCATATAAAACAAGGTAGCAGGGGCCTGTTCCCCATAGACACCCGGCATCATCTAAACAGGAGAATAGGAGACACCAACTCAAGGCAGGTCGTGCGGTAGAAAATAGCTGAATGCAACGTGCCTCGCCATAAAAAGGGCTCCTTTCTTGTGTGAATTAGCGCTGCCTCTTGCATGCTGCTGGACACTGAAGCGGTCAGGAGCAACTACCTTGTTGCAGAACGGGAAGATCCACTTGTCATGTCTGCGGTAAGCATGCTGCCCCGCCCGCAATTGCCTAAGAACATGCCTTCTCTTGGCATTCATGGACTCCTCATCGCTACCCACCCCATCATCAGATTCCTACAAATTAGATTTTTTTTAAATCAGCACCACACTGTAAATATCATTAAATAATGTATAAAATCATAGATATATTATCATGTATTTATTCAAAGAGAAATTTGTAGTAGCATCGCAGTTCATTTCATCAATACAAAAAGGCCAAAATACATGTAGACCACATAAAAAATCTAGATATTGAGCTATATTTTATATTTTTGATAGAATGGTGCAAAAGTTGGTATGTATTCTACTAACCCGGCCAAGAAGGTTCACTCATACTACTAACTTAATCTAGTTATTCTGTACTACAACAAACCGTAGCTACCAGAGACTAAGCCAAGCAAGTTCACTCAAAACTACTAACTGAAATCTACATTCGAACTACTACCAACCAGAGAGTAGCTAACCCAAGCAAGTTCACTCAAACTACTACTCAATCCAATTTTCGATCAAGGGATTTACCACCTCTTGCTCGTTAATGTCGTCCTCCCAGAACGGCACGACGTCGTCATTGCTGGAGAACATGGTGTTGTACAGACTGGCGTCCTCATACATCGTGTTGATCTCCGCGAATGCCGCGGCAGTACGCGGTGACACGGGGGCGGACAATGGCACGATGGCGACACCCGCCTCCACCCCCCCCCCCCGGATCGTCGCGGCGGCGCCGAACACCGGGACGGCCATGGGTGGCCGATGGCGCGGTAGCGACACCTGCCTCTGGATCTTCGCGGCGGCGCTGAACACCGGCGTCTCCGTTCTGCATCTGTGGATGCTCGGTGGTGACGACTGCGCTATGAGGAGTAGCGTCCTACGGCGCGTTCACGACGGGTGGTGTGGGCTAGGGCGAGCAGGTGTGTGGGTCTACGGCGAGCAGGTGATGTGGGTCTACTTTTATAGCCAGTCGGTCGAGCGGGGAACGGAGACGGGAAGCAGTAGCGCTGGGCGGGAACTGACGGGTGGGAGAGACGCGTCGCTTCGGAGTTTAATGCATGGCGTGGCGTCTCCGCTGGTTGCCGTCGCGTGGGAAGACGGGAAAGCTGGGCGCTATGCAGGCGCCATCGTTAATGATGCCACACGTCGTTGTGGGAAACGTAGATGGAAGCGGTGGCGCTGGGCGTGAACCCACGGGTGGGTGAGACGCGTCGCATCGCGTCAGAGCTTAATGACGTTGTGTATCCAAAGCGCTACCGCAGCTTGGGAAGATGGGAAGGCTGGGTGCTGCGCACAGGAGCCAACGTTAATACGGGAAACAGCTAGCTCTACCCGTCCCGTCCCTAATTGGCCGACATAAATTCATGCACTTGCCGTTTGTACTACATGTTAGTGAACGTGAAATGTCAAACGTGTCACTGCCGCTCCACTCGCCCACCCGTGCATGAGTCTCTCTTCCGTTCCACTAGCCGCCTGTGTATAAATAGATTTGATTATTCATTATAAACTCATGGTTTGAACAGAAGAACAAGCAACACATATTGTCGTGGTGGTGCACGGACAGATGCCATATAGGCTTGATGTGGGGCCGATTGGACGCTGGAGGCAACCGGGGAGGGCTTGCACGCAAGACGTACAGACACGAACACTCAAACACACACACACACGCACACGATTTTACCCAGGTTCGGGGCTCTCGTGAGGAGATAACACCCCTACTCCTGCCTTTCTGATGTATATAAGTGGATAACAACTGATTACAAACTTGCTCCTTGAGCTGGGTGGAAGACTATGAGCTCTAAAGCCTCTACCGAGTCTCAGAGCTGCACTCTTGCTCTCCTGCTAGCTCTCAAGGAAAATGACTAAGTGTTTGTCCAGCGTCTCCGCATCCGTCCCCGTAAGAGGAGCCCCTGGTACCCCTTATATAGAGAAACCCAGGGTTACAGTGTAAAACAGAGCTACTGTCGCCATACCCCGTGGTCTCCGCCCGACACGGGCGCCGCTGCAACACGCCCAGACCGTGGCAGCGCTGGTCGCCACGGTCCCCTCTGCATGAGACAGCACGCCCACGCCTAGGCCTAGCGCCACTGTACCGCGCCGCCCGCGTCAGAGGCATGGCCGAGGCTTGGCACGCCGTCCACTTGCAGCACATCGTCGCCCTTGTCTCGCTCCGTGTCTCAAGGAGCTTGGTCCACCGTCCGGGATAACCTTTACCCGGCATAGGTAGGCCCCGTGCTCTTGACTCGGTTTACTCTTTCCTGCACATAAGAATAACAAAGAGGATCCCGACATAGAATAAACATGATCCGACATAAGGGTAAGTCGGTTTAGCCTTGACCCGGTCGACACCGAGTAAGCTGGTATGGTAAGTCGGTTTATTTCACCATATTGACCCTACTCGGGGGCTGCCCCCCGACATTAGTCCCCGAAGCTGGCGCGGTCCTACAGCCTCGGATGGAGGGCCACGGCAGGTTTACCCGAAAAACCAGCATTCTTAAGCGATCACCGACTTAACATACGTCGGTAAACAATTTTATATGCCGGAAAGCAGCTTTGCCTCCCATCGTGATATACGACTTACTTAGTGTCGGATAGTTCCGACTTACAGGAAGAACCCACGACTCCTCCGAGTCATTGGTTCCTATACGTGGCAGAGCATCTCTGCCCAACGCCTCGACTCTGGCGCCCGGATGGACGTGCCACTGGCACGCATGCCACTTGCGTCACGCCGGTCACCTCGGAAACCGTGCACACGCAAGCACTCAAGTGCGGTTGGACCGCACCGCTCGCGTCTCCTCGGGTCCTGCCCGATCAGGTGTGCCGCTTTATAACCGTTGCCTCTCTGTGGCCCATCGTGTGGCCGATCGTGCGGCAGTTAAGCCGCAAAAGAGATCGTGGCGGAGATCGTGGGACCGTAACTCCCCGTCAGTGACGAAATCGTGCGCAGCAAATCCCGCACCCACGATCTCCTCCGGCCGCCCATAAATAGTAGGGAGAGGGCACTGTTTCCCCCCTCCGCATTCATTCTTACCTTCTTCTTCCTTCTCCTTTCCTGCGCGCAGAGCACCGCAACACCGCACGCTTCCGTGCACAGCACCGCCGCCGCTTGCACGCACGGACCGCGCACGCCGACGAGCCACCGGACGCCAACGCCGCCGACGCACAGCGCTGCCGCCGCACGCCGCGACACCGCGGTAAGATCTCCTTCTCTTCTTCTCTTTTGCGCATTAGCGCTTTGAATCTATGGGAGTTCCTCGCCCTCGTTCTTCCTTGAGTTCTTCACCGCGGCGATGCATCCGGCGCCGCCGGTGAGTTTGCAGTTCCAGATGCGGTTGTACCACCGGTGGGTTAGCCACCGTAGTACTTTTCCCTCTTCCTTCTTCTTGTGCATGAGCTCTTCTGTATCAAGATTAGATGCATGCATTCATAATGTTCCCCCTTTGTTTCTTGTTTCGCTTTTTCTTTCTTTTTCACTGCAATGACTCTGATCTCTCGGCCGGTACCCCCTTTTTTAGATCTCCAGAACTCTTCTCCGACATGTCGAACAACCCCAGCCTCGAGGTGGTAGAGGTAGAAGAGGGAGTGGCTGAGGAAACCACCCGGGCCAGCTGGGAAGGCTCCTATGTTGGCAGCCGACATAGGCTGGTTGGTCCGGACCCGGCGGATCCCAGCCGAAGTTGAGTGTCGGCTCCCGGGTCCAGAGACATCACCGGATCTGCAAGACGGGGAATATGTCGTCTTTGTCGAGCATTTCGATCGGGGATTCGGTCTACCCGCCAGCGACTTCTTCCGCAGCTTCCTCAACAAATTTGGCCTCCAACCTCATCAACTCCCGGCGAACGCCTTCACCACACTCTCGGCCTTTGCCTCCTTCATGGAGGGTTATCTCGGCCTCTGGCCCACCGTGGAGGCGTGGTCCAAGTACTTCCACTTCCGGAAACAGGTCATTCCGAATCCGGATCATCCAGACGCACCCAAGGAGATGACTCAATGCGGGGCCGCCACCATTGTACCTCGGCGCGGCTCCATCTTCCCCCGGATCCAAGGACTGGAGTCATGCCGGAAATGGCAACGCTCCTTCTTCTACGTGAAGAACCTAACCGAGGTGGACATGATCAACTTGCCAAATTTCGCCATCGGCCCCCCAACCGCGCAACTCAACTGGGGGTACAACCCGACGGATACAGACTTGGTGATCAACCACATCCACCAGGTTGTCGAGCAGCTCCGAGACGAAGGAATGACATCCGATGACCTGCTCGCCACCTTCATCAGCCGCCGAGTCCTGCCTCTCCAGCGCCGAGTCCACAAAATCTGCCACATGAGTGGCCCACTGGACCCGACCCGAGTCAGCACCGTCGAGCTGGACAACGCCCAGATCCGGCGGCGCATCAAGGCCATAGCCCGGACCAAGATGCCGGAGGCATGGGAATGGGGCAAAGAACCCCACAGCCGGAACAACCTTCCACCACATGTAAGCACCTCCACCGACATAACTTTCTCACCGACATAACCTCTCATGTTGGTACAACTTTGTACTTGGTATTAATCATTTCCTGTTTTCTTTTCTCAGAGATTCGATCGGCAGTGGACGGAGGACGGAGAGAACCCCTCTGCCAACTGGGGTACTGACCGGGTCGAGGCCGACTCGGAAGACCCAGACGACGAGGACAACGTGCCGATTCCCGACGCCAGCTCAATTCCTGCCACGGGTAAGACTCGTGCTTCCTCCCTCCGAGACTGGTCTGAGGATGAAGATGACGATTGTCGGGTTTTAGAGGTGTACGATCCTCTTCCCATTGCATACTCATATCCGATGTCTCCGAACTCAGCTGACTCGGACGAAGTGCTCGAGGTGGCACCCCTCGCCACAGGACCCAAGGGCGCAGCTCGGAAGCGCCCAGCGGCCGCATCCACAGGTGGTGAAGCTCGGAAACTTCCGGCGCCTCTGCCCCCGCGCAAAAGAAGCAGCGCGTGAAGACAGTGGTGAAGCGCCGCGAGCGCCCTGTCTCCAAGGGGTAAGATCCCTTCTTGCCGACCTAAACTCTTATATTTACTTACATTTCTCCTCTTGCTAACATACCTTACGGTTTTGGCCGTTTCAGCATGGCTCCTCTGAAGGTTCCCACTACCGGGTCAACTGCCCGGATCCCTCCAAGGACTCCGACACCGCCTCGGCCCGATGATACTCGGGTTCCGAGTCCACCAAGGATGAGTCCGGTTGCAGATACTTCGGCTCCGGGGTCCGGAGCCGGAAATAAAGACTCGGTCGAGGCCGCAACCTCGGCGCCCGGCNCGACGCTCACTTGATAAAAAATTGCAATATATTTATATCACTTAAGATCCTTTATAAACGCCTAACATTGGACATGGCCTTAAAAAACAGGAAGAAGTGTTTTGAATCAAATCATGTTTCTGTAAAAAATTAACTCAAAACAGATATGCACCCACACGCAGTGTGACACATGAAAATTTGCCACAACATTCACGTACCATTGGCATCAATGGCTAATCTCCATTCCACTCTAGTGGTTAAATTTTCCTAAGTGAGACCTAGCTAGCAGCATCAAAAGGAAATAAAAAATCCCCTCTCCGTGCCTTGCATCCAACAGCCTAGAGTACTCTGGAAAAATCCCCATCTTCTCGTAGTGTCCTATCGGCAAGAGCTGCTGTATGAAAGAAAATTTTGTGCAGCAAGTCAAGTTTTCATGGCATAGCGATGGAGGCCTCAATGGCGCTGGTCTTCCAGCCCGATCTGGAGCGTTGGCAATTTATTTTCCTCCTCTTCCCGCTTGTATTCTCCTTCTTCCTCCTAGAAAACATGAGTGGGTTGATCACGTTCATTTTCTTGATGCTGCGATGGATTGCAGGTCTAGACAAGTTCCGTAGCATGGCAGGGGTTCACGGAGACTGCCGCACGTTTGTCCAGCTTCTACGAACAAGTTGCGCAGATTTGACAATTCCTCCTGGGTTGACCGTTGGAGTGGACGGAAGGAATACGCAGCAAGGTCTTCCCTTGCGCTGGGCCGCGCCTTGTCCGCTTCCGGGAGCGACCTCTTCTCCGGGCTCTGCGCGGCGGTGATGTCAGTGGAGGCGCGCGGGTCAGCAAGTAGGGGCGGCGAGCGATGACGGACGGACGGACGGACGGACAGGGAAGCCATCTCGTCGGCAGGGCAGCGGGCGTGGCCGCTCTAGGTAGTACTGTAGAAGCTGGCTGGCATAGAGCGGCGCGCGGTGTGGTTTTCAGTTTGGTCTGGTTGATCCGGTCCAAATTAACAGGAGGCTTTTTTTTTCACGGAAACGATGAACCGGTACGTACGACTTTGCGGTGGCAAAGCGCGTAATATGCCTAGCGTTGTAGGGGTAGAATTGGAAAAATAAATGACGTACCATACCATCACCACGGGTTGCAATATTATAGTTTGAGAGACAATTGCTACCCGCATGGGTAGCTACACACCCATGCGTTATACGGAGATGCAAGCCGTATGTATCCGTTTTAGCTTGTTTCCTAGTAAAACACGCATATTTGGTGTACAAAACTGGTTTCGGAATTTTCTAAAAAATATTTGGTCGTTATTTTAGCTGTTTTCTCATAGTTGACTTTTTTGTTGACTTTTGGGTCAACGTTACTAAAAAAATCACAGCGGATGGAAAAAAATTCAAAAAAATTCAAAATTTTTATAATTCTATCAACTATACTAGTGACATCCCCCTTGTCTACTTGAGAAATCCCATTTTACCGTTGCATATACGTTTCGGTCAAACTTAGTGTGTGTAGCTACCCATGGGGGTAGCAAGTCTTTTCCGATTATAGTTTAGATAGGCACATCGTATTACAAGTGAAGGGGGCAAGAGAGAGGAGAAGGAGATTACAGTCAGAGCGGATCAGGGGGATCAAAGTCTGCACACCAATTTATCAACTTGCATTTAACTACAGCTGAGCGGCAGCGGTGGACCAAAGCCGAACATCCTCCATGCATCGCCGAACAACCACTGGGAGTGGCTCGTCGGAGTTGTTGAAGATGAGCGAGTTTCGGCGTTTCCATCCAGAGAATCGCTATGAAGATGGTAGCATTGAAGTAGTGAAAGGACACGAATGTCGCCTAGAGGGGGGGGGGTGAATAGGCGATTTAAAATTATTTCGGTTAAGGCTTGAATAAATGCGGAATAAAACTAACGTTTAATTTATCAAGCCAAAACCTAATCTAGCTAGGTTTACCTAGTGCACCAACAAACTTATGCTAAGCAATATAATCAACTAGGTGATAGCAAGATATATAACTTTATCTCTATGGCTATCACAAAGTAAATAGCATAAGTAAGAAACTCGGATATAGAAATACCGAGGCACTTGGAGATGATGATTTATCCCGAAGTTCACTTCCTAATGGAAGCTACTCTCCGTTGGAGCGGCGCGGTGTTCACCAATGTGAAACACCGAGTAGCCTTGATATGGCACACCGTATCTCCGTTGTGTCTTACCACCAATGTGGCGAGGCACTTGTCACTATGTTGCCGTTGAGTTTGACAACTAGAACCTTTACAAGGATGAAGCTCACTCCACAAGTTGGAGGGTCTTCACCAATGCACCGAGCCGCCAAGACTCGATGCCCAAGGCCGGGGCACACACCACAACTCAATTGATAGCTCCTGGCAATGTCTTCGTAGCTACCAAAGCTCCGAGACGAACAAGTTGAGCCACACTCCACAATTGGAGGCTCTCAACAAATCCCGTGAGCCACCAAGACTCCGAGAAATCAACAACCGTCTAGGGTACCAACGTGCCCTAGAGGAACAAGCTCTAGGGCACCCAAGCACCCAAGAGTAACAAGCTTCTCAACTTCACTTTCCACAAATCACCGTGGAGAACTCAAACCGATGCAACTAATGCAATGGCAAGAACACACTAAGTGGTCAAGTTCTTCCAACCCGAATCCAACCAAAGCAACTAATGCTTGGGAGGGATTTGAGAGGAAGAACAAGGAGAAACACCAAGAAACTCTAAAGATCTAGATCCAAAGTGTTCCCCTCACTTAGAGGAGAAATCGATCGGTGGAAACGCGGATCTAGACCTCCTCTCTCTTTTCCTCAAAAACTAGCAAGAACTATTGGAGGGATTGAGAGATAGCCAAGCTCAAGAGGGTCAACAATGGAGGGGAAAAATAGCTCAAGAAGTTGGCAAAGGTTGGGGATGAAATGGGGAACAAGACCCCTTAAAAAGGGAAGACAAAATATGGCCGTTAGGCCAAATTTCGGGCAGCCGGAGGAGGGAGGCCGGGCCGGCCGCCATGCAACTGAGAAGGCCCGGCCATGCCCCGGCCATCCCCCGGCCATGCTGGGCAGGTCGTTTCCCTTTTTTTCTCTCTTTCTTTTCTTTTCTTTTCTTTTCTTTTTCTGTCTAGAAAATGTCCGATGCCGGAAATGTAATAACTTTTGTATCCGGACTCCGTTTTCGATAATCTTGGACTCGTTGGAATCACCACAACAAGCACTACAAGATTATGCAGAAAAACATCATATTCCAATAATATATTATAATAGAAAATGAGTAAAGGTTAAACCTCTTTCTTGCAAACCGGAACCGTCATATCTTTTGCAAATGAAGTCCGGAAGAGGTGAAACCAATTTTGTTGGAAAGAGGATGATAGTAGCTATCCTTGGAAATATTTGAAAACAATTAAGAGAGATAAATTCTCAACACATGTATGTGTGGATAATTTCTCAAGGACAAACTGACAATATTTTTTATATCGAAAACGCAATGGAAGACGCATATGAAAACTTATTTCGATGAGCTTAGCCTTGTCATGACAAGCACGACAAGCACCAAGACCACACCATGATAAGAGAAGAATAAGAACCAATAAAGATGATGCCAATGATGCAAAGGTTTGAGCTCTCTACGACCGATACGCTAAAGCTCACTTGAGAGCCCCTCTTGATAGTACGGTTAGCTATCCTAAAACCCGGTCTCCCAATTACACGGCGAGACCGGTAAAATAGAAACCCTATCAAGATCATACCTTTGCCTTGCGCATTCCACTTGAGCTAGATGATGACGATCTTGAGCTCCTCTCAAGTGGATCACCTTTCTTGATTACGCTCCGCTCGGTGAAGCCTCGCATATTGCTCCCCCATACACCAATATGGGAGAGACACTCTTTCGCATATCTTCACTTGCCCTTATCTTGTATGTTGATCAATTTGCACTTAGCCTTGATCAACATATAATCTTCTTCTTTTAACTTCGACTCCAACATATGGAGTTCAAGCATTCCATACGGACCAACACCTTATCTTGTATGTTGATCAACTTGCACTTAGCCTTGATCAACATATAATCTTCTTCTTTTAGCTTCGACTCCAACATATGGAGTTCAAGCATTCCATACGGACCAACACCTTATCTTGTATGTTGATCAACTTGCACTTAGCCTTGATCAACATATAATCTTCTTTTAGCATCGACTCCAACATATGGAGTTCAAGCATTCCATACGGACCAACACTGCAAATATAACTCAAAGCACACATTAGTCCATAGAGATTGTCATTAATTACCAAAACAACATATGGGGCCAACCATGCTCTTTCAAGTAGGCGTCGACGTCGTCAGTCCAAAGGTCGGCGACATCATGCGTAGAAGGGATCCTGGCGAGGGAGAGAGCATCCCAAACCTCGACGGCGCGGGGGCAGCGGAGCAGTAGGTGATTGACATCTTCATCAAGGTCGCACGAGGGGCATCTCGAAGAGGGGGAGAGCTGATGGCGGAAGCGTCTCTCGTTCATGGGTATGCGGCGTCGAAGAACCAGCCGGTTGAAGATTTGGCAAGTTCCAGGAGCCGCGTTGCGCCAGATTGCCCTAGCTTGCACCCCAACCTGCACAACAATCTGTGTTTGCCTAAAGGAGTTGACATAGAAACATCTGTTAGAGAGCTTATTGTTAGTAAAATGACTAAGGCGTACATCAGACTCATTTTGGACAACGACAAGATAGGAGAGGTCAAGTTCGAGGGCAGTCAGCTCGGCAGCAGCGACGGTTGTTAGACGAGGCCTGAGGTTCAAGAAACCAGAGCTCAGAATCGAAGAGACAGAACAATTGGGGCGAGTGTGATGAGAGAAGAAGGCAGGAAATTGTTCGGCAAGGAGGACAGAGCCATGCCACCGATCGAACCAGAAGGAGGTGGTCGTGCCATCCCGAATCGAGACAATCGAGATGTCTCGGAAGGTAGGGAGAATGGCGACAATGCCTTTCCAGATGTTGGTATCCAAGTGGTGGTGGTCGCCAAGGTCGCGGTTGTTGGACCACCCATAGAAACGACGAAACCAGCAGGCCCAAGGGGCGGTCGTGTCGGAGTGTAGCTTGAGAAGGAATTTGGAAAGGAGAGCCGAGTTTTGGTATGGTAGAGAAAGAACTCCGAGGCCACCAAGATCCTTTGGTTTGCACACTTCAGTCCAAGCCACTTTGCAGTGCCCCCGGAGCAATGATCCTCCCCCGTCCAGAGAAAGGCGTGACGCCGCTTATCAATCGCCTCAATGACACCAGCAGGGAGAATCCTAGCACCCATGGCATGGGCAAGAAGAGAAGATAGGACGGAATTGACAAGTATAAGGCGACCACCGATAGGGAGAGAGCGCCCTCTCCAGCCGGAAAGGTACTTGTCACTCTTGCAGATGACAGGTGCGAAGTCTAGCGCACGAAATTTGTGAGTACAAAGGGGGAGGCCCAAATAGGTCTGCGGGAAAGAGGCAACCGGACAACTAAAGAGAGAGACCATCTCATTCGCAGTGTTAGCGTCCACCTTAATTGGGACAAAGGTGCTTTTGTGGAAGTTGATATCGAGACCTGTAGCAAGGGAGAAATCATGAAGTAGAGACTTGAGATTAGCAACATGTCCCGGAATAGCACGGAGAATAATGAGAGTGTCGTCCCGTATTGTAGGATGGGGCAGGGCAAATCATCGACCAAGGGGTGAAGCAAAAGCCCGTCACGGGAGGCTTGAAGAAGAAGCTGTTGTAAAATGTCCACAACGATGTCGAAGAGGAAAGGGGAAAGCGGATCCCCTTGCCGAAGCCCGTGGCGGCATTGGATCCAACGTCCCGGCACACCATTAAGAAGGACAGCGGTTTGACTGGACAAGTTGAGGTTCCTGACCCAAGCGCGCCATAGCTCAGGAAATCCTTTTGCTTCTAGGATGCGGTCAAGCGCGTCCCAACTGATCGAATCGAAGGCTTTGCGGAAGTATAACTTAAAGACAGCAGCGGGAGCGGAGCGCTTATGACAAGCTTGAACAATGTCAGCAGCATAGACAAAATTTTCGGCGATGGCTCTCCCGGAAATAAACCCCATTTGGTCAGGATGGACAAGGTTTGGCATCAGAGATTTTAAGCGGAGAGTGAGGAATTTTGTACTGATTTCAAGGCAACAGTTCTGAAGAGAGATAGGGCGGAAGTTGTCCGGTCGATTTGCACCAGCTTTCTTGGGGAGGAGCACGATGAAGGATTTATTGATTGGGCGGAGATCAGCCAGCGAGTGGAAGTCTTGAAGGACACACATAAGGTCGTTCTTGACTAGGTTCCAGTTTCGCTTAAAGAAAGCTGGACCGAAGCCATCAGGGCCGGGGCTAGAGGTGTCCTTCATGGAAAAAAGGGCAGTGCGGAGCTCATCTAAAGTAAAAGGGGAAACCAGGGAGGCAGCTTGGGTGGAGGAGAGAGAGGTGGAGGAGACAAGGGGAGGAAGTTCAAAACTGAAGGAGGAAGGACGGGGGGAGCCCAAAAGTTCACGGAAGAAGGAGTGGAGAATAAGAGCTTTTTGTGGGTGAGAGGAAACAGGGGATCCATCAGGCCCATCGAGAACTTTGATTTGATTCTTGCGTAGGTGCCCAGAGGCACAAAGATGGAAGTAGTGGGTATTTTCATTGCCTAAAACACAGTGCTTGAGCTTCGCACGTTGTCGCCAATAAATAGCCTTGGAGGCGGTAAGACGGCTGATGGAGATTTTGGCAGAGAGACGACGGGCGGACTCAAGGGTTGAAGGAGTCTACGTTCCTCAAGATGATCCACAAGAGTGATGATCGCATGGCAGTTGGTGAGGTAAACGGAAGGAAGGCGGCGAGAACGAGCCCAAACCTTAGCCTCAGCACGAACACGTTTTAAACGAAGGCAAAGAAGCTGAACAGAGGGGAGGCCACGGTGGGTAGAGCTAACACTAGTCCAGGCAGAAGAGGTGAGGAAGGAGAAGGAGCTGTTATCAAGCCAAGTGTTCTCAAGGCGGAAAATAGTGGTGCGGGGCGCTTTGGAGGAGGCGTCAATGTTAAGGGGGACATGGTCGGAGGTGGGGCGAGGAGAAGAAGTGAGAGTGCTATCTGGAAGGGCCATGCTCCACTCGGTGTTGACAAAGAAGTGGTCGAGCCTGGCCAAGATCGGAAGAGTTTGTTGATTTGACCAAGTATACTGGCGATCCAGCAAAGGAATTTCAAGGAGCCCGACAGAGTTTACGAAGTCGTTGAAAAGCGAGGCCTCTGTCGCATTAAAATTGTCGTTAGACTTGTCACGAGAAGACTGGATAAGGTTAAAGTCGCCAACAATTGCAACAGGACCAGAGAGAGTGGCAGCCAAGTTATGGAGCGATTCAAGGAATAGGGGTTTCATGTCGGCGGTACAAGGACCATAGACGTTGATAACTGAGAAAGACAGATTGTCCAATTTGAAAGCGAAAGAGGCAGTAACCGAGAATTCATCAATCGAGTGAGAGGTAAGGTCAAGAATACGCGAGTCCCAGGCGGTGATAATTCCACCCGAAGCGCCAACGGAGGGTTTAAAAACAAACGAGCGAAGGTGAGGTGGGAGAAAGGAGGAGGCAGTAAAAGACGAGATCGAAGAGAGCTTCGATTCCTGGATACAAAGGATCGAGGGGGAGATATTGTCAAGCGCGGCACGAAGATCATCTTTTTTACACGATCACCGAAGCCACGGGTGTTCCAGGATGAGAGGCGGATTTTAATAATCATAGCGACGCCGAGATCGCCGAGTTGGTGCCCGGAGTAGCAGACGCGCCGGCGAGCTGGAGGTCGCAGGCAGCAGCAAGGGCGAGGACGTCCATGTCGAGCAGGGGCCCGCCATTTCGTCAGCAACAGCGATGAGATCCTCCACCGGAAGCACACCTCTTAGAGCAACGTCCGCAGCACCCGAGCCCTCGAGGCGGTTCTTCTTGCGGGAGGCAGCGCAGTCGAGGATGGAGACATAGTGAGACTCCTCCAATTTAACAAGGCGGACACTGAGCCGACGTCCAGAGGCCGCAGGAGCCCCAGGATCGAGGGTAGGGAGGTGGGCCAGCTCAACAGCGGGGTTCAGGTGCGCGTCCTCGGCGAGAGGCGGAGCAGCAACGGCGGTGGGGCCCATGATATTCTCGGGCAAATAGCTCAGGTGCGACGTTTTTGCACGCTATTCACTGGAGAACGACGTCGTTCGTTGTAATAGCTCTGCTACGACATCTCTGTGAGCAAAAATAGCCCAGGCACAACATGGCCCTTAAGCGCAACCACCGTCAGGATTAGGGGTGGGACCCACTCGGATTAGTGGAGCCGGGTGGGACCCACTTCAGCATGGGGCCCAGACTGTAGCGACGACGGTTAAACCGTTTTCCCCTTTTGCGCGCATCCTCCCACTTCTTCTCCGGCGACGAAGCACGCAACGCCGGCGAGCTCCGATTCAGTCAATAACAGATAATGACGGGCATTCAACCGAACTCAAATAACACACAGACAACCAAACATAGTAGATAATTATAGTACTATTATACACGGAGTAGTTTTAACGGCGACTCGTCGGAGCAAAAGCCGCACGGGCACTAGATCTTAGATATTACAAAGGAGGACGGAGTAGTCCATCAACTGCAGCTCCTACCCCTACATCGATCCATCCAAAAATGGGCTCACCTGAGCCCCAGGGGTGCTGCGGCGACGAGGCGGCGGCGCCGCTTAGCCGGAGTGAGAGTCGGAGTCAAAGTCGGAGTCGGAGTCGGTTGCGCCCCATGGGATGTCGGCCTTGGATTCCTCGATGGCTTGGCGGTACTCGTACTCGTAGAGCTTCCTCTTCATCTCCCGGTCGGCCTCGATCTGCTTCTGCTCGTCCTTGGTGCACTCCATCAGCTCGGCGGTGACCCAGTCGAGGTCGACGAAGTCCCCCGGCAGATACCCGCACCCGGCGCGCGGTGCCGCACCCTGCTTCTCCTCCTCCTCCCTCTTCGGCGGCGGCAGCGGTGCTCGTGCGATGGCGGAGCTCCCCGCGCCAGAGGAGCTCCCCGTGCCTCTCCCCACTGCTGCCATATCCATCTGGCGGTCGTACTCCACCACTACGCGCTTGAAAGAACAACTATGCCCGAGATGTCGCCTAGAGGGGGGGGGGTGAATAGGCGATTAAAACTTTTTCTATTTAGGGGCTTGATAATTGCGGAATAAAACTATGTGTTTAAATTAACAAGCCAACAACCTAATATTCTAGGTTCACCTATGTGCACCAAAAACTTATGCTAAGCAATTCAAGCAACAAGGTGATAGCAAGATAGGAACTTCAAGCACGAAGGCTATCACAATGTAAATTGCATAAGTAAAAGCTCGGGTATAGAAATAACCGAGGCACGTGGAGACGAGGATGTATTCCCGAGTTCCTCCTTGTTAAGGGAGTACGTCTCGTTGGAGGGGTGTGAGCTCGCCACAAGAGGCCTACTCAAGATGCCACAAAGGCCTCACCCTATTCTCCGATGAACCTCACCCAAGAGATTGGTTCACCTTCCACTAACGGAATCCTTCAAGGCGGATTCCGGAGCCCTTTACAACTCTTCTTGGGGCACACACCCACAACTCAATTGGGGGCTCCCAAACTCGTGCCGAAGCTTCACAACTCGAAGGCTTCGCGGCACCTCCAACCGTCTAGGGTACACAATGCACCCAAGAGGCACAAAGCTCTTAGGAACACAATGCACCCAAGAGTAACAAGCTTCTCAACGTCGATCTTCACGTATCACCGTAGGGAGAGCAACCCGATGCAACAAATGCAAGAGGCAAGAACACACAAAGTGGTCAAGTCCTTCACTCCCAAATTCCAACCAAGCAACAAATGCTTTGGGGGGAATAGGAGAGGAAGAACAAAGGGATGAACACAAAGCAACCCAAAATCTAGATCTACAAGGTTCTCCTCACTTAGAAGAGATTTTGATTGGTGGAATGGTAGATCTAGATCTCCTCTCTTGAAACCCTAAATTTGGGCAAGAATCATTGGAGGGGAAGAGAGGAATCAAGCTCACAAAGATTAGAACAAAGTGGAAGAGTAAGAACAAGTGAGCAAGGTGTGTAACCAGGTTTTGTGGGGAGGAGGAGGCTTTTTATAGCCTCCCCCAAAAACTAGCCGTTGGGGCCTTTTCAGGCCGGAGAATCCGGACCAAGTGGCCGGAGACTTCGGTCTGACCGGGCAAGTGGAGGAACGGAGATTCCGGTCATTGGGGCCAGAGACTCCGGGCACCCTCCGGGGATGCTCCGGACTACCAACAGAGCGGCACCACACAGGAGCAAAACAGCCGGAAAAGGCACAGGGCCGGAGATTCCGGGTCCCTTGGGCCGGAGACTCCGGTGGGGCCGGAGACTCCGCCCCATCTCCGGGGTACCTCCGGACCGAGACCAGAGACGCACCACACACATCCATTCGGCAGCGAAAAATAGGGGGGCGGAGACTCCGGGTCCTCTGGACCGGAGACTCCGGTGTGACCGGAGACTCCGGACCATCTCCGGGGTAGATCCACACAGAAAAGCAAAACCCATAACTTTTGCAAATGAACTCCGTTTTCGATAATCTTGGACTCGTTGGAATCGTCACAATGAGCACAACAAGATTATGCAGAGAAACATCATAGTACAACAAAAATATTATAACACCAAATGGGAAAAGATGAAAGCCCTTTTTCGCAAACCGAAAAGCCGTTTCTTTTGCAATTGAAGTCCAAATGACATGAAACCAATTTTGTTGGAAAGAGGACGACAAAAGCAACCTTTGAAAAAGGCAAACAAGCAAAGGAGATTTTGCAAAGTGTTGGAAAGGTGAAACTTTCCAAACGGATGAACCGGCAAAATCTCCAATACCGAAAACGCAATTGAAGACGCATAAGCAACCCGTTTTCGGTGATCTTAGCTTTGTCATGACAAGCACGACAAGCACCAAGACCACACCACGATAAGAGACAAATAGAATCAATGAAGATGATTGTAAGGATGCAAGGATGCAAAGGTTGGATCTCTCCACGAACGATACGATCACGATACTCGGTCGAGAGCCCCTCTTGATAGTACGGCTATCTACCCTATAACCCGGTCTCTCAACTAACATCATGAGACCGGTAAAATAAAACCCTACCAAGATCATACCTTTGCCTTGCGCATTAATCCACTTGAGGTCGATGGAGACGATCTTCATCTCCTCAAGGCGAACCATCTCTGTCGTGGATATGGGACACGGGTACCCGCAAGGAGTACTAACGAGGCCCATCAGGAGGAAGCCCAGCAAGCCGACTCCAGTCATAATAGGATAAGGACTCACCTTTCCAACTTGTAATAGATTAGCCGAGTCCTAAAAGGACTCTACCTGTAACCCGGCCCGTCACCTTTATAAGGAGGAGCCAGGAGTACCAAGAGATACAACTTAGAGGATCAGACAGATCTAAACAAGAGGAGCCGCCTCATCGGCGACTTCCACCATGAGAGGAATAAGACCTAGCCACAAACAGCACGTAGGGATATTACCGGATGATGTTTCCCGGGTCCCGAAGCTGTATAAATCTTGTCTCCCGTGTCGTTCGTCCACTAACCCACATCGATGATGCCCGCGCGTACATAGTCCCGTATCTTCACCGTTGATCTAAATCATCGACATTGGCGCCCACCGTGGGGCGAAGTGCGCGTGGATTCACAATTCGATGGGTCCATCTTCATCAACAACGACGGCGAGTTCATCACCGCATCGGTCAAGCGACTCGGATGCATCAAGTTCTTCATCAACATGGCCGTGGGGGCTCGACATCAACTTTTATCCCTCGCGATCATCTCGGAGATTTTTGTCAAGCAACTCATAAATCTACAAGTCTTCATCAACAGACGCAAGTTTCGCTCCGATCAATCATCACCATGCCTACAGCATCAAAGCCGACTTCCGCGCCCGCGCTTGCTTTCACCGTCCTGGCCGACTTCCATGTCCGCACCGGCCTCCAGTGTCCTGGCCAAACTCCATGTTCGCGTAGCGTTCTGCCACAACCGCGACTTGGATCCAAAGGTGCTGGTTACGCTTCTCTTGTTCGACGCGGATACGGAACTTGCTTGAAGAAACCAGAAAAGAAAAGGAGCCGCCGGCAACTAGTATGGAATACTACTTGGACTCGCATGAGGATCGAACGAAGAAAAGAAAAGAAAAATCCAAGCCGGATCCAACTAGTACTACACACGGATCAGGGAGATCGATTAAAGAATCAAGGAAAGAAAGGAAGAGAAGTCGGATGCAATCGGAACTCATACAAATCATTATGAAGCAAGGTTACATACGCAGCCAGTTTGGTTCATATTCCAAGGAGGAAGCAAGGACTCAATAGCTAAATACGCTACGTGGAAACCAAGTTCAAGTCGGAAGAAGAAAAAAAAATATAGAGTAATCAGGTGGCTAGCTTGCATGAACATCACACGTGAAAAGAAGAAAAGAAAACTGGGTGCTACTAGAACTCGGAACATCGCGTGCAACGCCGACTCCTGTGATCGAGTTCCTTCATCTGCGGACTCATAAGCGTCATCAACACAGAAGCAAAAAACAAGCTAAGTTGTCTTTGTATTTAAATTTCATATTTTATTTTTCCAGTCAGTTATATAAAGTCAGCCCCTTTAAGTTAATTCCGGGTTAATTCCGAGAACTATATATCTGGCTTATGAAGAAATTGCAGAGATAATCCAGAAGATTACAAAGTAAGTTTTAAATAATGCAAGGGGGCTAATATAAGTTGAGTATCGTTGTTATCTCAGAAAATTTTAGGTGGCATATCAAATCAATTCTTGGTGGCTTAATATAGCCAAGTCTCAAAGTTGGGGTTTTTAAACCCGCCATGGATTTCTAAAAAGTCGAGCTCTCAAATAGCTCGCACCAAATTTATTTAAAGTCGGGCTATCCTTTGCTCGCAACGGATTTCTCAAAAGTCGAGCTATTGCTTGCACCGGATTTCTCAAAGTCGAGCTATCTATTGCTCGTAACAGATTTTTCAAAGTCGAGATATCTATTGCTCGCAACGGATTTATCAAAGTCGAGATATCTAATGCTCACAATATTGTAAGAAACAGCCCAGAGAGCTGAAAGTCCCACCAAGTTAGAAGCAGCCCAGAAAGCTGAAAGTCCTACCAAGTTAGAACGAGCCCAGAGAGCTCTGCAATACCAATGAGCCCAGAGAGCTCTGTAACACCAACGAGCCCAGAGAACTCCGCAATACCAACGAGCCCAGAGAGCTCCGCAATACCAACGAGCCCAGAGAGCTCCGTAATACCAACGAGCCCAGAGAGCTCTGATTATTATGATCAAGGGGATAAAGCCGGCTTCTCTACAGTAAGAGTTTTGCCGAGACACCCAGTAAGTGCGTCTTTATTAACTTTGATCATTAGGTCCTTGGGGGCTTGTCTTTCAGGAAAAAGCCAAGCTTTAGACTCATTGACCTGGCTCAGATGCCAACTTATCCTTAGTTTTATCTGGTAAGTCAGATGCGACCTGTACAACAAACTGGCTGCTAATTAGCAAAGACCGGGCAGGGCCTACTTATTCATCAGTATAAAACTAAGAAGGGTTATAAGAACCAAATCAGCTCAAGCCTCAATCAAGTTCAAAAAGTTTTAAGCTCCGAGTTGCTGCAGGCAAGCAACCCAGCACTTGGGGGCTACATGTTATCAGGTTTTCAGTATAAGTCAAAGGGAATACAGAGTTGGAAGCTCCAAGTTGTCGCAGGCCTACAACCCGGCGCTCGGGGGCTACTCACGGATCAGGTTTTTCTACAAGTTAAATAACAATCAAGTTTAAAAAGTTTTTATCTCCAAATTGTCGCAGGTTAACAACCCGGCACTCGGGGGCTACATCATCTGAAAGTCATGAGGTATACATCAAGGAGTCCCGAGTCGTCGCAGGCAAACAACCCGGCACTCGGGGGCTACATCATGTGAAGTTATGAGTCATCTATACAAGCTCCAAGCTGTCACAAGTTAACAACTCGGCGCTTGGGGGCTACATATATACCGGTGTAAACAAGCTCGAGCAAAGTCATACATCTCGTCAAGAGGACTCGGAGAAAAATTCCGAGTCACTTCAGCACAAGTCGGCAGGAGAAGCCGGCATTAACAAGTCGGCAGGAGATGCCGGCATTAACAAGTCGGCAAGAGAAGCCGGCATTAACAAGTCGACAGGAGAAGCCGGCATTAACAAGTCGGCAAGAGAAGCCGGCATTAACAAGTCGACAGGAGAAGTCGGCATTAACGAGTTGGCATGAGAAGCCGGCATCGACGACTCGGCAAGCGAAGCCGGCATCGACGACTCGGCAACACCTACATCGACAACTCGGGAAAATCTACAACGACAACCCGGCAACATCTACATCGACAACCCGGCAAAGTCTACATCGACAACTCGGCAAATGCTGAAGCCGGGTTCCGCGACATCATCGACATCTACAACTCGGCAAAGCACTACATCAACAAGCCGGCAAAGAACCCGGCACGGACTCTGTGTCCCATTTCTTCAACAGATCAAGACCTTCCGCATGACTCTACAAGTCACCCGAAAGCTCGGGGGCTACTGTCGTGGATATGGGACACGGGTACCCGCAAGGAGTACTAACGAGTCCCATCAGGAGGAAGCCCGGCAAGCCGACTCCAGTCATAATAGGATAAGGACTCACCTTTCCAACTTGTAATAGATTAGCCGAGTCCTAAAAGGACTCTACCTGTAACCCGGCCCTCCACCTTTATAAGGAGGAGCTAGGAGTACCAAGACATACAACTTAGAGGATCAGACAGATCTAGACAAGAGGAGCCGCCTCATCGGCGACTTCCACCATGAGAGGAATAAGACCTAGCCACAAACAGCACGTAGGGATATTACCGGATGATGTTTCCTGGGTCCCGAAGCTGTATAAATCTTGTCTCCCGTGTCGTTCATCCACTAACCCACATCGACGATGCCCGCGCGTACATAGTCCCGTATCTTCACCGTTGATCTAAACCATCGACAATCTCCTTGATTGCGCTTCGCTTGGTAAAGATTCACATGGCTCCCCCATACACCAAGATGGGAGGAGCACCTCTTCGGCATATCTTCACTTGGCCTTTATCTTGATGACGAATACCTTGGCCTTGATCAACAAATGAACTTCTTCCCTTAACCTTGACTCCAACACATGGAGAACAAGCAAGACCTTGACTCCAACAAATGGAGACAAGCAAGCTAATGGTCACCTACAAATATAGCTCAATGCAAATATTAGTCCATCGAGATTGTCATTAATTACCAAAACTATGCATGGGGGCAACCATGCACTTTCAATCTCCCCCATTTTGGTAATTGATGACAATCCCGTTCAAGAGGGTTTATATAAGGAAAAGAGCATCCTTGCATGACAAACAAGCAAGAATGCAAAGCACATTAAAGGCAAATGCAACAAAAGCATAAAACCCAAATTCCCTTAAACCCTCTAAACTTCTCCCCCATTGGCATCGATTGCCGAAATGGGAAGAAAATTTTAGAGAGCCAATATAATAAGAGTTCCTCCATAAAGGTGTGCATTTCTCAAGATATGAGTGAAATCAAATGCACTTATTCATTGACGAATAATTAGAGGAAATCAAACTATATTGAGGATACAAAGATTGCAAAAAGATAAAATCATTTTAAACATCTCCACTAAGGAGCAAAGCAACGAAAAGATCCAAAGCAAGAGTTCCAAATAAAAATGGAGAAGCTCCCCAATGTTCATGCACAAAATGAAGAGTGCACAAATATGGTATCCTCACTCCCCCAAAGTCATCTAGAACACGCAACAAGTGCAAGAGTGCATAATGCAAAAGCAAATCATAGCACTTGCACCAAAGATGTGGTTGAGCCACAAAAAGATACCAATTTTCAAAACTTCATCATAAGATAGGCCCAACCGAGATAAAAAGATCTTTTAAAGAGATATGTTCACAAGCTTAGGGATACCAATTGGAAACTAAAACCAATTGAAAATGCCAAAAGCTAGTGAGATCATTTAGCCAATGAAAAATCAACATGCTCACCATGGTAGGCATGAAGTGAAAGATCTTCAACAAATACATGAGTGTGAAAAAAAACAATAAACAATAAGACAAGCACTCATGAGACAAATTTGGAACCACCAAAGAATTATCGATGAAAAACAAGGTGGCTCAAAAGAATTAGGATACCAACTAAAAGGTGACCTCTCTCATATGTATAGGTTTCGAATTGGACAAACCATTGAAGATATACATCCGCAAAGAAACATATACATACAAAATGGTTCGGGAAAAAGAGAACGAGGTATCCAAAAGGAAGTCATAAACATACAAATGAGATTGTTGCTTAAAAGCATAACACATAGCTCAATTTTATCTCATTGTATATAAATGAACTTCAAATATATCAAATGCATCACGCATATCACTAAGGGAACAAGAGATAGTATAGATGCTTTGAAATAGGCAACAAGTATCACAAGAAAATAATATCAATTGAAGAAAAGGTTTTTGCAAATTCATCACACATATCACAAAGATATTTTAAGTGAAGAAAAAGGCCAAAACCACAACAATTGCATATAAGAGCATTCATGCCAAGAGATAACCTACACAAGGTTGGAACTAGAAAAGTATGCATGGGTAGATACTTGTTACCGAGATGACATTGGTGATGAAGATGATGAGATTTGGTTTGACATCAAAGCTTGACTCCGACAATCACATGGTGAGAACACCTTCCTTATGAATGAGGCAAGCATCCAATGCATCTCCATTGTACCTAAAACAAAATTAGAGTACAAAATGGTTCCCAAAATCATTGGGTTCCATAGTAGTTAGATCAACTACAATATATAGGAAACATTCCACATAAATATGTGCATATGGATATGAAATTGAATTTCATGCACATCTTAGCCAATTTAGGATTTGGTGGAGTATCCCCTATATATTGGATCAAGAAAGATAAGCATGCTAAAATAATATAAATTAGTAACCGAGCATGCAAAGGCTTTCTAGAACCAAAGAGATACAATTTGGACAAAAACACCAAGTCAACCAAGAAGAGAGCACACCAAAGTGTGACACACAAGGGTTGTCCAAATTATATCAAAATCGAAATCAACACATGATTGAGAAAAATCAAATCAACACATGATTGATTCCAAAACACATCAACACATGAAGTGTGATATCAATAGGAATCAAATCAAACAACACGTGATCGATAAGACACCAATTGAAAATAAGATACCAATTAAAACAAAAAATATCAACTAGGAGAAAAGATACCAAGAAGAGGGTGATACTTGACCGAAATCAAGTAAAGTTAAAATAAGGCAAAAGGTATCAAGACTCCTACAATAAATATCAATTGGAACAAATATCTATGGAGGAGATATTAAATTCCAATTAATACCAATTGAAGGTGCCAACACAAGATAAAGAATCAAATGCCAATTGAGAGGATCAAAAATTGATAGAAAGAATAGTGTTCTAAATAAAAAAGGAATGCTCCCCCAAGATTAATGCATTATCTTAGATATTTGCATTTGAATACAAAATGCATGCACAAGGGATCATTACTCTCCATATTTTATCTAAAACACTAAACACTACCGATTGAAAGATAGGATCCATTCAAAAGGCAAGGAAGGCAATAGATAAAGCAAATCAACGCAAGAGCCAATGTGAAGATGGTCTACAAAATCCACCACAATTACTAGTATCACTTGTCATGGACAAGGAGTATATAGAGATATTTCTCGGTGGTATAAAGGAATGATGTACAAGACCAACTTCACCACAAACTAGCAAATGGCAAAAGATAGGAATTAAAACACCATTTTTTTAAAGACGTTTGTTGGTAGTTTCAATTATTCGAACCAACCGGCAAAGCCATGGTTAGAATAAAAGGAAACAAATGGTTTCTCACATAATATATGGGAATGCATATTAGAGAAAAACCACACCAAGCAACCTCACACAAACAAGAACCAAAGGGTAACCACAAAGGAAAAATGGAACTTGTTTGAGTAAACATGCCACATAGGAAATGGATAATGTACAATATCAACTCTAAGTGGCAAACCTCAAATGTTCACATTTTTATGGGATTGTAATATGCACATAGCTTATTACTCCCCCATAATGTGATAATTCATTTTATTTTTAAACAAGAGGCAAATAAAACAAACTAGAGAAATTAATGGACATTATAGAATTTGAATTTCTCATGAATATGACATACCACATAGTAGCTAGATAATATTGAAATATCAATATTAGGTGGTGTGCCTCATGTGTACACATTTTTAGGTTTGTGATGTGCACAAAGCACATCACTCCCCCAAAATGGGATAGTCCATTAATATCTCAAAGAGCCAAATGAAATCCACACAAGATTCAATAAAGCTCAACACAAAGTTACACATACATGATACACAACTATCTTACATAATCTTGAGTAACAAGACAAGTAGGAAGGTAGCATATCACATACAAGCACATGCTAGGAACAAAACTAACACATGCAAGGGAGCAAGCAACTTTCAATGTATATATGAGTTAAATACAAGTTACCGCAAGGAGGAAGCATTGGATATGAGATAGATATGTGATAATCCAATTGACTTGGCTTGAGAAATAAACCATGAAGATCCCTTAATTCTTCAAAAATAGCCAAGTCACCAATGTCCTCCACAATCACCTATTGATCAAGTTGAATCTTGTTGGTCCCCAACCAAGTTGGGTCCTAAGAGGTTAGTCACAATAGGCTTGGGAACCCAAATGGTGCTTTTCTTGACACCACTTTGAGCTCCCACATATTTGGCAAACACATTGCCAACTCTATCCTTCCCAAGAGAGTAAACATCATCAATTATGATAGGGTTGGATGAGGTACCGTTAGTGCATGAAGAAGCAAAATGACCTTTGCCACGGCAAAGGTAGCAACACCGACTCTTCTCTTTCTTCTTCCTAGGCTCCTTAACTTGAGGAGCATTGGCTTGAGTCTTCTTAGGAGGTGGCCGTTGTTCAACTCGTGGTTGAGCACGAGATTGAACAAGAGGCCGCTTCCCTAGTTGCTTCTCACTAAGAGACATCTTCTTCTTCATTGGGCAATCCCGGACATGGTGCCCTTCAACCTTGCACTTGAAGCAAGTGATCTTGGCCGGATTCTTGACTTGAACTTGGCCCTTATTCTTCTTCTCAACCTTGGACTTGATCTTGTTATTGGAGTTGAATCCAAGTCCACTCTTGTCATTGGGGGATTGTTGCACACTCAACATGTTGTCAAGTGCACGCTTCCCTTCATGACGCTTTTCCAAACCTTTCTTCATAGAATTGGCTTGGGCCTTGAGCTCTCCTCTTTTCTCTACATGGTTAGTGACAACACAAGTACTAGAGGAGGTAGATGCATCATTGTTAGAGCAACAAGGCAAGGCAAGTAATTCATCACATGATGTACCAACATTCTTAGTGGATGAACTACTAAGACTAGCACATGGCAATATAGCATTGTTAATTAAGGTTGTGCTAATATCGACATGAGGCTCACTTGATGTTACCTTTGTAGTGATGGCCTCATGAGCTAACTTAAGACAAGCATAGGATGCTAGAAGATCATCATTGGAGCTAGATAACTTTTTATGATTTTCTTCCAACTCCCTATACTTGCTAGTTAGCAACTCAAGTTGAGCCCTTAGCTCAACATTCTCCTTCAAAGTAGATGCTTCACAAGAAATTGAGTTAGTAGCACAAGAATCATTGACCTTAGGGATGGAAGAAGAAATCTTAGCAAGCTCTTCATTTAATTTAGCATTTTTATTTTTCGTGACCTTATATTTAGCAATGGTATGGTCACGTTCTTTAATGATTTTAGCAAATATTTCATTATGAGACTCCTCGATAGAATCTAGTTTCTCCTCAAGAGAAGCACGAGTCTCTTGCTCTTTCTCAAGAACATCTTCTAATGATGCTTTTT
Source organism: Puccinellia tenuiflora (assembly GCA_012064385.1). Classification (NCBI taxonomy): domain Eukaryota; kingdom Viridiplantae; phylum Streptophyta; class Magnoliopsida; order Poales; family Poaceae; genus Puccinellia; species Puccinellia tenuiflora. Next base: position 198,014 of record QRDG01002157.1, on the reverse strand, counting down.
CCATAGCATCATCTCTTTCGATCTTACCCTTTTCTTCAAGGATTGCTTCCAAGGCCTCAATAGTTTCCCCACGCTCAATAAGAGTGCTCATGATTTCAAAGAGGTTAGCTTGGGCACTTTTATTACTAGGAAGGGCTTTGAGAATCATTAGACCTTTATTTTGAAGAAGGGCATTAACTTTTTCCATATCATCTTCTTCATCATTATTATCATTATTATCATCATTGTCATTACTAGAAGAAGATTTAGCCATGAGACAATGAGAGGTGGATGAAGAAGAATAATTAATTTTTGAACTACTCAAGTTCAAATCTTGTTCCAGAATTAATTGGGTTTCCTCTACATTAATATTCATGCAAGAGTTAGAGGGAACACAAGCATTTTTATCATTGGAACAAGATAAAGCAAGCATATCATCGTTAGATTTATCTAAGCAATTTTTGGATGATATACAAGGACTATCAACACTAGCATGTATGACATTAGGAGTGCTAGAAGAGTTTAAGTCCAAAGATGAGGCATTGCAACAAGCTAGAGATAAAAGATTATCAAAGAATAGCTCACTATCAATATTGCAAGACCTATCACTACTCACCATCACATTGGATTGTGGCTTACCACATTTTGGTGAAGTAGACGAAGATGAGAACTCATCACGGCCGGAGGTGGAGGGAGAACAATCATCCACAATAATGTTGGACACTCCATATTTTTCTTGAAGCTTGGTCCAAAGATCATGAGCATCCCGGAGAGGCATGATTGACTCGAAAATTACTACACTCACAAACTTGCAAAACTCATTAGATGCTAGAGCATCTAGATATAAGTTTTTCTCATCCTCTAAAGTCGTACTTTCGTAATCCTTCGGAGGAGAAAAACCTATATCTAAGATACGCTCTATATTGGGGTCCAAGACCCGTAAGTGATTAAGCATATGAGTTTTCCAAACATTAAAATTTGTGCCGTCAAATATAAACAAGGAATTGTGCACTAAATCCCTAGACGACATCTTTACTCTCTAGGCGGTAAAGCCAAACAAGAGAGACGAGGCTCTGATACCAATTGAAAGAACAACTATGCCCGAGATGTCGCCTAGAGGGGGGGGGGGGGTGAATAGGTGATTAAAACTTTTCTATTTAGGGGCTTGATAATTGCGGAATAAAACTATGTGTTTAAATTAACAAGCCAACAACCTAATATTCTAGGTTCACCTATGTGCACCAAAAACTTATGCTAAGCAATTCAAGCAACAAGGTGATAGCAAGATAGGAACTTCAAGCACGAAGGCTATCACAATGTAAATTGCATAAGTAAAAGCTCGGGTATAGAAATAACCGAGGCACGCGGAGACGAGGATGTATTCCCGAGTTCCTCCTTGTTAAGGGAGTACGTCTCGTTGGAGGGGTGTGAGCTCGCCACAAGAGGCCTACTCAAGATGCCACAAAGGCCTCACCCTATTCTCCGATGAACCTCACCCAAGGGATTGGTTCACCTTCCACTAACGGAATCCTTCAAGGCGGATTCCGGAGCCCTTTACAACTCTTCTTGGGGCACACACCCATAACTCAATTGGGGGCTCCCAAACTCGTGCCGAAGCTTCACAACTCGAAGGCTTCACGGCACCTCCAACCGTCTAGGGTACACAATGCACCCAAGAGGCACAAAGCTCTTAGGAACACAATGCACCCAAGAGTAACAAGCTTCTCAACGTCGATATTCATGTATCACCGTAGGGAGAGCAACCCGATGCAACAAATGCAAGAGGCAAGAACACACAAAGTGGTCAAGTCCTTCACTCCCAAAAAGCAAGGTGTGTAACCAGGTTTTGGGGGGGGGGGGAGGGAAGGAGGCTTTTTATAGCCTCCCCCAAAAACTAGCCGTTGGGGCCTTTTCAGGCCGGAGACTCCGGACCAAGTGGCCGGAGACTCCGGTCTGGCTGGGCAAGTGGAGGAATGGAGATTCCGGTCATTGGGGCCGGAGACTCCGGCCAGGCCGGAGACTCCGGGCACCCTCCGGGGATGCTCCGGACTACCAACAGAGCGGCACCACACAGGAGCAAAATAGCCGGAAAAAGCACAGGGGCCGGAGATTCCGGGTCCCTTGGGCCGGAGACTCCGGTGGGGCCGGAGACTCCGCCCCATCTCCGGGTTACCTCCGGACCGAGACCAGAGATGCACCACACACATCCATTCGGCAGCGAAAAATAGGGGGGTGGATTAGTAAATCGATTCATAACTGCCTTTCGAGCACAACCATTTCGAGCACAACCAATATATATTAGAACCCCCTTTACTTGCCGGAGCACTTCTTGGATCTGTCAATTATGTTATGGTCGGAGTCCTACTCATAGTGATCTGGTCGAATTGGGAGAAGCCGGAGACTCCGGGTCCTCTGGACCGGAGACTCCAGTGTGACCGGAGACTCCGGACCATCTCCGGGGTAGATCCACACAGAAAAGCAAAACCCATAACTTTTGCAAATGAACTCCGTTTTCGATAATCTTGGACTCGTTGGAATCGTCACAGTGAGCACAACAAGATTATGCAGAGAAACATCATAGTCAAACAAAAATATTATAACACCAAATGGGAAAAGATGAAAGCCCTTTTTCGCAAACCGAAAAGCCGTTTCTTTTGCAATTGAAGTCCAAATGACATGAAACCAATTTTGTTGGAAAGAGGACGACAAAAGCAACCTTTGAAAAAGGCAAACAAGCAAAGGAGATTTTGCAAAGTGTTGGAAAGGTGAAACTTTCCAAACGAATGAACCGGCAAAATCTCCAATACCGAAAACGCAATTGAAGACGCATAAGCAACCCGTTTTCGGTGATCTTAGCTTTGTCATGACAAGCACGACAAGCACGACAAGCACCAAGACCACACCACGATAAGAGACAAATAGAACCAATGAAGATGATTGTAAGGATGCAAGGATGCAAAGGTTTGATCTCTCCATGAACGATACGATCACGATACTCGGTCGAGAGCCCCTCTTGATAGTACGACTATCTACCCTATAACCCGGTCTCTCAACTAACATCATGAGACCGGTAAAATAAAACCCTACCAAGATCATACCTTTGCCTTGCGCATTAATCCACTTGAGGTTGATGGAGACGATCTTCATCTCCTCAAGGCGAACCATCTCCTTGATTGCGCTTCGCTTGGTAAAGATTCACATGGCTCCCCCATACACCAAGATGGGAGGAGCACCTCTTCGGCATATCTTCACTTGGCCTTTATCTTGATGATGAATACCTTGGCCTTGATCAACAAATGAACTTCTTCCCTTAACCTGGACTCCAACACATGGAGAACAAGCAAGACCTTGACTCCAACAAATGGAGACAAGCAAGCTAATGGACACCTACAAATATAGCTCAATGCAAATATTAGTCCATCGAGATTGTCATTAATTACCAAAACTATGCATGGGGGCAACCATGCACTTTTAGCACCGGGCGTAGGCAGGCGGCGCCTCCCGCCCCCAATTCGTGTACGCGCGCGCACCGCGCTTCCGACTGCCGTCCGAAGCAACCAGCTTAGCCCGTACGGGGTCAGCGGGCGCCGGACGCTTCTGCCTTTTCCGCTCCTCGTTGGATCCGTTTCCACGACCGGAATGGCCGCCGCGCGAGCAGGAACCTCCAGGCCTCATCCTCGTCGCACGTCGGGGCTTGATCTGTGGCGGAGGGGCTGGATTGTGTGGTTTTGGTCGCTGGCGGCGAGAGTGGCGGTGATCTGGAGTGGAGTGATAATAGCTAGGGTATGACATTTGAGTGGATATATAGAGAGGGGAACGGGAGGCGGTCGGCTGGGCCGCGATCTGAGAAAGGGCTGTCCCAAAGTTGAAAGGCGCACCATGCATTTAATCAAGGAAAAAACATTAGCGGGCCAAATCCTGCTGCTGGGCCCAAAGTTAGCTTTTTTCCCTATGAGTGGCGCGGAACTGGGAGTGGACAATCAGAGCGCAGAATTGGGAGTGGCGCGGATCGGGGGGTTTCCTTCTGATCCAACCGTTCAGTAACCAGCAATCAACGGCTCTGAAGCAGGGGGGTTTCGGACGGGGTTTTCGGGGTTTAGGGTTAGCGTGGGTTTAGGGTTTCAGTGAGCTAGGGTTGAGCATAAGTAATTTAATAAAAATCAAATAAATATGAAACTTTCGCTCACTGTCTACTTATGCAACTACGTTGCTAAAAAAAATTAAAACTTGTTATATCCACAGTTAAATGAAAAACATTTACACAATTCAAGCTATCGATGGAATGAGCTAGGGTTGAGCACAACTAATTCAAAAAAATCAAAACAACATACAACCAGCGCACATGGTCTACTTATGTAACTAAGTTGCTATAAAAAATATAAAACTTGTTATATCCACATTTCAATTCCAACATTTACACATTCACGATATCGATGGAATGAGCTAGGGTTGAGCATAAGTAATGCAAAAAAATCAAATAAATATAAAACCAGCGCACATTGCTGTTTTACAAGACATAGTTATCAAAATAAATATAAATTTTGATTTTGAGTCGTTCAACGGTTTTGTGCAAAGTTTGACCAAACATTCAAACGAGCACAAATAATTCAAAAAAAATTCAAATAACATAAAACCGGCGCACATAGTCATTTTACATGTCATAGTTATTAAAAAAATATAAACTTGGTATGTGAGTATTTTCATGAGAAATCCTTCACACAAATGACTTACCACGAACGAAGTTGCAGAGAGTTCAAGGAAGTGAGAGAGGGTTTGATGTTTTGAAAATTGAAAAAATTGAAAAAATGACCAAAGCTTCATTTTGGTGTGACTAAGAATGACCCGGGCTTAGTTTTTCATTTTGGTACTTAAAACTTGTTTAAATGTTGGTCAAACTTGGGTTTGACCGATTTTGAAATAATCATAAAATATTAAAAAAACATCAAAAAAATGAAAATCCAGTGCACATGGTCTTAGTTTGTCATGTACTAACATCTCCAACTGATAAACAAGGTCTAGACACATATTAAACAAGAAATGCTTCAATATGGTGTGAAATCACACATCTCAAACTATGAACTCTCATGTGTGAAGAGAGGTGGTTTGTGATTTGCAACATGAAATTGTTCAAAACCTCACCAAACCTTCATTTTGGTGTGACTAAGAATGATCCATGCTTAGTTTTACATTTTGGTGTGTAAAACTTGTTTAAATGCTGATTTGGTTTGAGTTTGGCCGAATTTGAAATATTCATAAAATATTCAAAAAAAACATCAAAAAAATGCAAATCCAGTGCACATGGTCTTATTTTGTCATGTACTAACATCTCCAACTGATAAACAAGGTCTAGACACATATTAAACAAGAAATGCTTCAATATGGTGTGAAATCACACATCTCAAACTATGAACTCTCATGTGTGAAGAGAGGTGGTTTCTGATTTGCAACATGAAATTGTCCAAAACCTCACCAAACCTTCATTTTGGTGTGACTAAGAATGATCCATGCTTAGTTTTCCATTTTGGTGTGTAAAACTTGTTTAAATGCTGATTTGGTTTGAGTTTGGCCGAATTTGAAATATTCATAAAATATTCAAAAAAACATCAAAAAACTGCAAATCCAGTGCACATGGTCTTATTTTGTCATGTACTAACATCTCCAACTGATAAACAAGGTCTAGACACATATTAAACAAGAAATGCTTCAATATGGTGTGAAATCACACATCTCAAACTATGAACTCTCATGTGTGAAGAGAGGTGGTTTGTGATTTGCAACATGAAATTGTCCAAAACCTCACCAAACCTTCATTTTGGTGTGACTAAGAATGATCCATGCTTAGTTTTCCATTTTGGTGTGTAAAACTTATTTAAATGCTGATTTGGTTTGAGTTTGGCCGAATTTGAAATATTCATAAAATATTCAAAAAACATTAAAAAAAATGCAAATCCAGTGCACATGGTCTTATTTTGTCATGTACTAACATCTCCAACTGATAAACAAGGTCTAGACACATATTAAACAAGAAATGCTTCAATATGGTGTGAAATCACACATCTCAAACTATGAACTCTATAGTTTGAGTTGTGAGATTTCATACCATATTGAAGCATTTCTTGTTTTGAGTTAAAAAATTGTCTAGTACACTATATTAGTGCAATATATGTTAACCCTAGAGTTTGAGATCATTTGGAGAAGGTCGAAAAAATGACAAGATTAGAAATGGGGCTATTTGGGAGAACCGACAAGATTAGAAATGGGGCTGTTTGGGCTCATTTATAGCTCATTTTGGAGAACCGATGTAAAAAATGACAGGATTAGAAATGGGGATGACCAAGTTAGATCAACCTACTACATAATAGTATAAAATCATTGCAACATCCAAGTCTAGCACAAATAACATGTACATTTGAATTTTGGTTCAAAGTTGAATTCAAATATTCAAAGTTCAATCAAACTATATAAAAAATTCAAAAATTCAAAAGAATTTTTCCAAGTGTAATATTTTAATGGATGGGACAACTCACTATTATAGAAATTCTATAATAATGAGATGCCCGACCTACAAAGCTACTGGACTAGGACATATAATGTGCAACACCTAAATTGCGAGCAAGGGGATAGGGGACTCGAACTTAGGTGGGCAAAGGGAGCATCAACCCTTTGCCACTAGGCTTTGCCTCTGTTTGCGAAAAATCTACCACCATTAGAAGGTTAATATTTTCAAATGAAATCCTCCTCATTGCAACATCCAAGCCTAGCACAAATAACATTTACATTTGAATTGTAGTTCAAATTTGAATTCAAAAATTAGTATGAAATCATTGCAACATCCATGCCTAGGCTATGCCTCTGTTTGCGAAAAATCTACCACCATTTGGAGGTAATAGTTACAAATGTTTACATTTTGGTAACACTAGCAACACTAGCAATATTTAAATTTTGGTAAGTTAAATAAAAATTAAAGCATTTTGTCTATAGATGAAATAAGCCTCTACCTAGTTGACAATGTTTCAACTCTTTCAACTCGTTTTCAATCCGACGGCGTGCGAATGAAACAATCGGGCGTGCCCAGAGCACGCTCCCAAAGGTGTTCGACAGTGTGCATGCCACAATCTGACGGCGTGCGAATGCCACAAAGAACACTAAAACAAGGAACACAATAATTTACATTTTGTTTACAAGGTTTCACCCACAAAAACTAGGTTTCACCAACCGGAACGTGCCACGACACGTCCAGAGCACGTCCACAGCATGCCTCCAAGGTGTTCGATGTACTGCTTACATTGCCATTTCGCAAAAGAACTACCACCACACGCTCCTGACGCTCCCAGCGCTGGGCAAACACTGCCTGAAATGGTTTCAGGCACCTAACAAAATTCACTAGACTAGTTTTACAGAATGCAGCACGATCTTCCCTCCGCCATGGCTCTGCAGCAAAATCTTCCCTCCGCCACAATCTTCTAGCTCGATTTCATCTCGCAGAGGATTTCGGAGCTATCCAATCTGTCCGCCGCCATCCCGGCAACTAGGCTGAAAGCCTCTAGGCTCAACGCGGCATCGAAGCTGCTCTCGTCGCCCGCAGCACCGCCCGAGCTGCTCTCGTCGCTCGTAGCAATTTTGCGCATCGACGCAAACCTCTACCTCTTCATCGGCGGCGAATCACCGCCGAGCGGAAAACCATTGCAGCCGTAGTAGCCGTGACGCTTCCACGCCTACTTCAGTACCTGCTGGACTGAAATCCGGTAGGGTCGCTTGCTGGAATCCCTCGCCGCTGCACGAGACACAAATCGGGCCGCCGGTCGCCTCTGCGACCGTGTACCCGCACCACCCCATCCTCCATCCTCCCTGGCCGCTCCCTCCACGCACCAGCTTGCCGCCAGCTTGCTCGACTCCGGGTGCCGCCGCTGGACTCGCGCGGCCGCTCTTCCATCTGCCGCTGGACTCGCCGCCAGCTTGCTCGACTCCATTGCCGGCGCTCCAGTCGCCCGCCCCCTCGCCGCAGCTCGACTCGCCCGCTCCATTGCCGCAGCTCGAATCGCCCGCTTCTTTGCCACAGCTCGAGTCGCCCGCACCATTGCCGCCGCTCGGCTCGCCGTCGCCAGGATAATTTCCCCCAGCCCGGAGAAACCGAGACGACGGGACAGAGGAGTGAGCTCCGCGGGACGTCGGCGCGTGGCAGAGACGATCCCCCCACGAACAGAGGCCGGTTTCGCTGACGCATGGGTCCCACTCGAGAAAAACTACTCGACGTACCGGTCAAACCTGGGTTACAGCGTGGGGAACATGACTTGACGGCCATGTCAACGCAGAGCAATTACTACTCGAAAAGATGCCGCATGTAAGCTATTATGAGCAACTATGTCGCTGCTTGTCCAATTCTTCAGAAAAACGTCGCACCTGAGCTATTCGCCCGATATTCTCGGCGTTCCAATTCGAGTGATGCACAAAAGAACAAAAAACGCCGTGGTTTCAAACAGATGGAGATGGGCCTCCATGATATTCTCATTATTCAAGTCACAGAGGCCCGCCGTAGATCTCAATCAACCAGTTCACTGCGCATTGACTGACTAGCTGGAGAGATCCCCCGCCCGGCTCCGTCGCGACGACGGAGATGGACGCCGCCTCCGCAGCCGACGCGCTCGCCGCGCTGGCGCCGTCCTGGAGCGCGGCCGTGGTGCTGCTGTCCTACCTCGGGTACCTGGCCGCCGCGGGCGCCCTCCTCCCCGGCAAGCTCGTCGCCGGCGCCGTCCTCCCCGACTCCTCCCGCCTCCACTACCGCTGCAATGGTACCTTCCCCGATCCCGGAAGCTCTCAAAGCAAATTTTGCTGCTCTCCGCCGTCTGCATACCCGGCCGGCCGACCGACTGAATGGCGCGCGTGTCGCAGGTCTCCTCTCGCTGCTCCTACTCCTGGGGCTCTCCGCGCTCGGCGTCTACATGGGGTGGATGACTCCCACGGTGAGCTTGTTTTGTTCAGACTCCCTATGTAGCTCCTGAGATTTCATTTTCGTAGTTCCCGCTCAGGAGATTCACAAAAGTCCTGAAGCGTTGACCAGCGTGATGTATGCTGTTAATTTACTTGCAGGTCGTGGCTGACCGTGGACTTGAGCTGCTGTCGACGACCTTCATTTTCAGTGTTATCGTAAGCACCGCTTTCCTACCTCGAGACCCTTCTGATTTGCAGCTTCTGTACCACTCGTACTCGCTTCGCTTCCGGGGAATTATTATTCCCCTGGATAGACGCACATATGTTTGTTGTGCAGGAGATGCTGTGGTTTTTTTATAAATAAAACAAGAATAACGAATAAAAAGATTGCGTATCACCTATACAAGGGAGATCTACAGACAATAGTGATTTCAGAGGATGGCGTGCGATCATAGTATATTTGGAGCATTTGAGTAGTCGGTCCTTATGTCTTCGGAATATTCCAAGCGATGCTCCAGCGGTCTTATTGGGCAGAAAATTCCCTGACTGAGTAACCTGACCTGGTCATACGGTATTTTCATAGTTCGTTAGTAGTTTCTGTAATATTTTGGGGTGTTATGTCCGAATTTCTGTTTAGGGACTGCAAGCACAGCCTAGTTATCGAAGCAAAGGTTGTAACATTTTATATTCTGGACTCGAGCTTCAACGTCCCATTCTCAACAGAACAGAGATAAATAGCTCCTCTGTGTTATTATTAGTTTTTGTAGAACTATGATGTAAATTTAGACGCGTTGGGCACTATGTCTGAACTGAACTGTTCGGTCATGTGTATGTCTAGTTTCTACTTTATGCATACGTACTTTTTTACCTTAATACAGTACACCCAAAATTCAGCAAAGGGATCAGTCACCCTGGATTTGTCTAACTATCTGAAAGGCAATGAATTTAGTTGGCAAATATGGATGAAATCTTGTCACAAGTTCAGCCATGAACTGAAGCCACACTTGGGCAATAGTATTATTAAATTTAAACACATACTCCATAATATTTTGTAACATTGGGTAACAACTGGAACAAATCAATTACCACTCTCTCAATTAACTCATGTCGCGATGTTTCATTTCAGGTCACTTTCCTGCTCTATTTTATCGGGTTAAGGTCCCGCCATCAAAGTTCTTCGTTGAAACCACATGTTAGTGGGAGCTTCATACAAGATTGGTACTTTCGAGAAACTTTATTTGATCTAGTACCAAAAGAAATACAGTCAAATCGGCCCTATCATTTTCAGTAGTTTATGAAATTAGCAACTGTATTCCACTCCCGTTGTCTTGTTTAATGATCTTAGATGTCACTTTGTCTATTCCACTCCTGTTTTCTTGTTAAGTGATGTTAGATGTTACTTTGTCTAACAGGTGGTTGGGAGTGCAGCTTAATCCCCATTTTATGGGAGTTGACCTCAAGTACGTTGGAAATATCTTCCTGGTTTTCTTACCTAACTTGTGACGCTTGCTGGGAAATTTGCAATGGCATATGATTGCTGTGAGAATTGAGTTATTGGTTTGTTGCTGTAGCTACTCCCATTTATTTGCTAATGGTCTTAGTAGACCTGTTGATAAAAGTTGCTACTTTCTATAGTGCGATAGACTGGCTAGAAGCTCTTAGAGGTTGTTGAGGTGTGCTGAAAATTCAATCATTTCGATGTACGTAGTCTAGAACAAATATTAAAAGACTGGTCATTCTTAAGATTTCCTGCTTTAAGAGAGGACATTCTAGCTTCTGTTTTTAGGTAGATACATGAATGCAACTGAAGATTTCTTTTAAACTGAAGGACAATTGGAGGTTCGACATGCTGCATTATTGTTTCCTCAGGTCTTATCATTCCTATTTTTGTGCTGGGGATTAATGTGAATACAAGTTAATGTTAACTATATATATTCGGTTTAAAAAATATTCCCTGCATAACTTTATCACTAATACTGTAAAACAACTATGAATTGGAGGTAACTAAACTACTAGAGTGCCTATAAAAAAAAATCTTTTCATCTTGGTTGCAGATTCTTCTTCGTGAGGGCTGGAATGATGGGATGGTTGTTTATCAACCTCTCTTTGTTTGCAAAGAGCTACCTAGCTGGCTCAGCTAACCGCTCAGTCATTCTTTACCAATTCTTCTGTGCGGTATTGAACACACACATCTTATTTGATCATCAGCTACTATATTATATGTGAAAGTAATTATGCTTCTTCATGCAGTGGTATATTATAGATTACTTCATTCATGAAGAATTCATGACCTCCACGTAAGTGCATGTTGTCTTCTAGTAAATAGATAAAAGAATATCATTATAGTCTTCCTGTGTTACTGCCTATAGAATGTGTGGGGCTTATGGGGGCAAGGACGAAGCTTCACACTCCATATTGCTTTCCTTCCTCTGATTCCCTTTAACATTATTTCCAGATGGGACATTATTGCGGAAAGGTTGGGTTTCATGCTGGTGTTTGGTGACCTAGTTTTCATTCCTTTTACCTTCAGTATTCAGGTAAACATTTCCCTTTGTTAAAAAATAATATACCCGAATAGAAATTTCTAGTCATGCCGCTACTAAATGTACTTTACTCAGAGCATCATTCGTCAATTTGTTCTCAGTTATATGCTCTTATCACATTTGAGGGTTCATGTAATAGTATTTGTCTTTTCTGTTAAATTATAAGGTTGGCAAAGGAGCTACTCACCAAATTTTATGACTTTGCTGTTGATCAGGGTTGGTGGCTTCTGAGAAACAAAGTGGAGCTGCCACTTTTGGCTTGTGTTGCTAACTGCTTCACTTTCATTATTGGGTACTCTTTCTTGTGTCCTCATGAACCCACTGTTGTATTACAAATGCTGTATAATATGCTTCCTGCTTCCTAATATCTCTGACCAAGCCTTACTGCCTTTTGCACACAGCTATCTAGTGTTCAGAGGAGCCAACAAACAAAAACATTTGTTCAAGAAGAACCCTAAAGCTCTTATATGGGGTAAACCTCCCAAAGTTGTCGGGGGAAAGCTACTTATATCTGGCTACTGGTATGCTACATGCATCTCGTGGAATCTGTGCATCTTTTTCTTCTCTGTTGAGTACTTACCTATGCATATTTTGTTCTGAAGTGTGTACCGTTGACTATTACCACAGTACCGCATAATGCAAGTAATCCTTTTCTGTTTCTAAAGTGTAAACAAAATAACAGCATGCATACTCTTTTTCTCTCTGAATATTTAGCTGGCCTTGTTTAGTCGACTGAGAAAAAATGCAAGTAAAATGAAATGTATGCGAATAGTTAAAATAACCAATAGAAACATTATTCCATACTAGTTAGAACAGTCTGCACCAAAATGTTGTTTATGAGAGATTTATCCAACCATTGCACTTTACTGAGACAACATTTTTCTAGGCATGTTGGAATTTTCAAACTTTGAATGTCCTGTTATCTCTCTTGGGAGTAATCGTGCTTGTTAACTGATGTCCTGAATGTTGAAAATAACCATGTCCCCTTCTTGTCACGTGTAGGGGCATTGCGAGGCACTGCAATTACCTTGGGGATCTACTTCTTGCGCTTTCATTCAGCTTGCCTTGTGGAGCCAGGTGAGTGGGATCCTTGTGACATAAAAATAATATTTATCTTGATCCAATCAAGCATGAATAACCTTATAACCCTTTGCTGGCTGCAGTTCTCCGATCCCGTACTTCTACCCGACCTACCTGCTCATCCTGCTGATATGGAGGGAAAGAAGAGACGAGGCAAGGTGCTCAGCGAAGTACAAGGACATCTGGGCAGAGTACTGTAGGCTTGTGCCTTGGAGGATCCTGCCTTATGTGTACTAATCAATTAATCGATCAGAACACATTGTCATATTGTATTTTTTTTTTGTAAACTATGATCATGTAGAACTGATAATTTTTTGGTGTTCCTTTGTTAACCTCGGTTTTAAACTGAAGTTACATCTCTTGGGGGGCCTTTTCTTTTCGTGGGCACTCTAAATTCTTGGCGTTGGATCCTGACTGTTGTCATTAACTAAATGAAGCAACCATCAATCTCCTGTTTCCGACTAAGATCAGATTGCCACCTTAGTAGGAATGATTGGTTTATGGCCATTCTCTCAGTGTCACCTGGAAATGTGCGCAAGTTCTGATTTGATTAATGCGTCCATTTTCGTTCCTGCCATATGAAACCGATGTGTACGTGTCAATGACATTTTCAAGCGTCTCTGTTACATTTCATCTCCAGTTGATTGCATCGATTATAGTGGCTATCTTTTGATGGAATTTCTAGACGAGTGAGTATTGTTTTACCTTTATTTGCTTGATGAAATATGTGAATATGTTTTGCAGAAATTTCCCTCAAGGAACAACAAGTGACATGGTCAGTGATTATTCTGAGGGGATTTCATTTATTTGTGACAGTGTTTCTAGCTATGGATGAGATCCCTAATCAGTAACTGATCCTTCATTATTTACTTATATCGCAGTACCCTACTATGAATGAACATATAAAAACATCACGCAGGCAGCGGAAATCCATATCGGGTCGTGGGTGCAGATGCACCCACTGCTCAAAAAACAATTTTTAAAATGTCAAAAAATTCAAAATAAAATTTGTGGATATACTTCAAGACATTTTATGTTAGCACAAAAAATTTAGTGAAGAAAAGAAATTTTTTATGATCTGTGTAAAAAAGATAAATCCGGACACTCCAAAATGACTTTGTACGAGACATTTTTTTTTGTCTTTTTTGTGTAGGTCACAAAAAATGTCTTTTCACCGCCAAACTTTTTGTGCCAGCAAAAAATGTCCTGAAGTATATCCGGATTTTTTTTGGAATTTTTTGATATTTTAAAAAAACTAAAAATATTTTACACAATGGGTGCATCTACACCATGACCCGAAACGCCATGTCCGGCAGGCAGCAGCTTTTTTGATCTTCTTGAATGACTTTGCACTGCACGGGAAAGTCTGAATCTTGTGGGTTCAAAGTCGCCGCTATGTTGATCTACAGCACTATTGTCTGAACTATTTTGGATGTTTAAAATATAGTCTGGACTTCTGGTTATTCAATGAGATAAGCACATTAAATTTCATCTGTGGATGCACCTGCCTTGCCTAATGCAAAAAACCAATATATGAATGGTAGAAATATAGGTATACATTAGTAACATTAATTCAAATGTTTTAAAGCATCCATGATAAGATGATAGCAGGTAGAGGTAGGTAGGCATGGCTCCAAATTAAGCATTGAGATGTGACACTTTGTTAGTACATCAACCATAATAGTTCGTTTCACGGAGTTCCTACCAACCATAATAATCCTCGTAAGCGCCTTGTGTCCAAGATGGAATCGGCTCACTAGTAGAGAAAAAGGTAACCGTACCGGTTGTATTGGGCCTTTAGTACCGGTTGTGCAACCGGTACTAAAACGTCGGGACTAAAGGGTTACCCCTTTAGTACCGGTTGTATATACAACCGGTTCTAAAGGCCCTCCACATGGGCGAACCTGCGAGCGCGCAGCTGAGGACCTTTAGTACCGGTTGGTAATACCAACCGGTACTGAAGGTTCCTGCTTTTTTTGCCCCCCGCTTATTATTTTCAGGGGGTTTAGGTTTTCGGTTTTATTTCTTTTCGCTTATTTTTCGGGGTTTAGGATTTCTGTTTTTTTCCTTTTCGCTCATTTTTCAGGGTTTCGGAGAAGATCACGTATAAATTACTCACTACACATATAAAGTACTCATTACACATATAAAGTACTCTCGTTACATATAAAGTCATAATTACAATGGAGATCACTGCTAGCTAGTACATGTATGGAGGGAGTCTATTTTTCGACATAGTGGAATTCACCGAATTCATCTATGACATTAGTCAGCATGAATCCCGCCAATTCCTCCGCAATAGCTTTTATGCGGTTTTGTGGTAGGAGCTGGTTCCGCTTCCTTGACATCTTTAAAAGAAGGAGATCAAATCAGTTATGATCGAAACTAAACATAATTGATGGTAGCAAAATAAAAGTTGTGTATGATGTTTACATACCTCTCGATTTCTTACACCATTGACTCTCTCATTGACCCTCATGTGAATATACTCACAAACGTAGTATCCACATAGGTACGTCCCCTGTGGTTGTCGCAGACACCACTATAAAAGAATATAATTTAATCAAATAATAATCAAGAGAACGATAATGGTATTAGAAAGATACACAGACCTAGATACGTAGGAGTACTTACTTTGTTAGCCTTGAACTCCAGGTTATCTTTCCATTCACCGCGTTCTTCCGCGATGAACTTTCTCCAAACCCTGCCCGGAAAAGAAAATGAATTGAGGAGTTATTACTTATATACTTTTGATATCCGGAAATGAATGAAAGAGGACGATATAGTGCGATTGAAATTACCTCTTAAGCATTAGACGCACGCTTTTGTAATCATCTTGATCTCTTCTTAATGAGTCCCAGACTTCAACTTCTCCTTCCTCGAGTCTAATGATTAGCAGAATGAAGTGGAACCTGCGCACATTTATATAGGCAGGTATTCAAAACTCATCAATTACACTTAATATCGGGAAATCAAAATAGAATGTGTACAAGACAGTAACACTCACCCAAATTTGTAAGGAAAAAGTATTTCCTTTTTGGTACTTTGCCGCTTAAAAAACGTTAGCAACAGTCCTCTATGTCCTGGACATACAAAGGACTTTCTACGGTGACTTCATTAACTTTATCCGGGTCAATGAACCCAATGTCCCAGATTCCTCCCATTCGGCATTCACGAATCTTCATTCTGCATAATAGGGTACAAAAGAATGTTATGAGGATAATTACAAGCAATGAACGAGCTTAACTATAAATAATTAAATTACACGAATAAATTACTTACAGACAATAGCAGCTGATGATAGATTTGTCGAGAGCAAGTTGATTGTACATCTGAAAAAGTCCGGAGAACTCAACCTGCACACCATATTCTCGGAAGTAGTGTTGTTCCTTAACTCCCGCCATGAGATATTCTCTCCCTTGTTTTGCGGTGGCCATGTACTAGTTATTCAATTTATATAACTGTGTTGTTAGAGCACTCGGATTTTCGACCAGAGGCAGCCCGAGTTCAAATTTATATTGAATTGTTATCTGCGCTATTGGGTAACCTGTGTCGCCAATGACAACTTCTCCATACTCGATTTCCCGAGCTTCAGAAGGCACAATGAGTGGGGCGATCGATTGTGCTTCTTGTTCTCCGAGCTGGGCAACTCTTTTCCCGCACGCTTTATCTTTCTCCATCTGTGAGGAAAGTACCTTGTCAATACCTCGCTCATAGTCTGAAAGGGGCGGCGGTGGAGGGTCATATAGGTTGTCAACGGTGCGATCTTTTACCTCAGTTGGTATAGTCTTCAGAAGTTCCTTTATGGGGTCAAGTCTTGCCTCCATTCTTTCCTTTTTTTCTGTTCAAAAAAAGGCTTTAGTCTTGCCTTATGCGCTCAGTTCTAATTCCTCCATAGTCATCTCGCCAGCTAACTTCTCAGGAGCCTTGACTTCCTTGGGTTTTCTTGCACGTTTCTTGACAGGGGACGACGTGAACAGCTTCCGCTTTGTCAAGTTACTAGTGGGCGCAGCAGTCGGCTGACGGGACGGCGTGGGCGATGGACTCGCGGTGGGCTCCCAATCGTCGGGGGAGGAGGGTGGACTTTGCTGTGGTGAATTTCTAACCGGAGGAGTCGGTGGCCTTGGCGCCGAGTCTGGAAACTTGATGTATTTCTTCTTCCATAGAACAATACCAAGCTCGACTTCTCCCAATGTCTTCTCGGCTTCAGCTCCAGGAATGTCAAGATGCATTGAGTTGAATCCCGACAAAACTTTCGTGACCCCGACACGAGCAAATCCATCTAGAATCTCACCAAAATGGAAGGTTGCTCCAAGTTGATGTGGTAAAGCATAGCCATTCTCCACCGGAAAACTAAGGTTATTCATTGGCGCATGTAACTCACAATTTGTCTTCTCCGTGATATCATCCACGGGGTAGCGCGCCGCCGACGGTTCATCAACTGGTTCATCAACTGCAGGATCTTGTAGCTGCGTGGAACCCACGCTGCTTTTCCGCTGAGATGGGCAGACATCGACTGCATGATCTTCTACTCGCAGCTGAGATTCCCTTTGCTGGGTAATTAAGGCCAGTTGCTCCTTCACATCATGGATCTGGCGTTCTAATGCAGTAAACCTCTCCGCCTCCCTCTTCTTACTTCTGCAATGTTTTCTATAAGTTGCAGCGTCCTCCGGAAACCCTTCAAAAAAACCAACCCCGCCTCCTCTGCCTCGACATCGTCCCCAGTGTTCTTTATTCCCGAGGGCGAGTGAAAGCTCGTCGTCCTCTCTATCGGGAACATATTTTCCCTGTCGGACTAGTCCTATTGCGTCAACTAATTTTTTGATGACTCTTGTAATTCTTTTCTTCCATTTTCCCCGTGCAACAATCAGCCCTGTGTCTGGGTCCAAAACTGCCCCATGCGCGAACAACCAGAACTTGGACCTGTCGGGCCAGTCATCTGTCTATGGAGTGATCCCTTTTTGACGCAGCTCGTTTTCATAGGCTTCCCACTTAGGGAAGGCAGTCTTGTAGCCACCTGAGCCCAAATGATGGTGATATTTCTTCTTCTTAGCATTCAACTTATTTTGGGTCGATCGGGCCACAGCGACGGCCAATTTCTTATACGCCACAAATTTAGGCCAGTCATCTTTTAGCTTCTCTAGATGTCCGGTGAAATTTGGAGGTTTTTTCCCATATTTTCTCCACAATCCGTTCTTCCAGTTGTTGAATTGCTGGGCCATCTTGCTAAGAGTCCATTCCTTGACTTTATCCTTCCTCTTCTGTGGGAGATCTGTCGGTAGGGTGAAAGAAGCCAATATCGAGTCCCAAAGGGTATCTTTAATTCTTTGCTCGAGATATTTTGCGCCAATGTTGGCTTTCTTCGGCTGATTCCATTCTGCAATGGTGATCGGGACCATGTCCCTAGCAATAACACCGCATTGAGCTACATATTTAGTGTAGATTCCTTCGGGTTTCTCCGGTTTGCCTTTTATACTAACTTCGTCGATCGACAACTTTGCACCATCCGGCAGCTTTACCCCTTGGTTCGGGCCTCGTTTAGGGATTGAGTTAGATCCAGAGGGCTAAAAGAAAAATGTTTCGTTAATAAGTGCAATATAACTCAATTAATGCATCTAGCTAGTGATCAACAAGACTTAATATATACCTCGCCGGAGTTTTCTACGGAGTTTTCTAACGGCACTTCTTCGTCGTCTCTGAAATTTTCTAACTCAAGTCCCTCACCGGAGTCGTTCAAACATTTCGCGCTGAAATCTTCGTCGTCTTCTTCGCCGGAATCTTCTCCATCGGAATTGGTTCCTACAGCCCTATCATATATAATTGCTTGCATCCGGTCTTCATTCTCCTCATCTCGGATGAAGGGGGCATCCTCTCGGATGATGGGGGCATCGTCCTCCATAGCTCAATGTCACTGCAAATTTTTAATTCATAGCAAACAACTTTAAATTTCATTGCAACTAAAAATAACATTGCTTTGATAAATTTTCAAACTTTGCTAACTTTTCTTATACACTAATAAAATAATTTTCAAACTTTGCTACTGAAATTTTCTAACTTAGCAATATTTCAAACTTAGCAATATTCCTAACTTAGCAATATTTCAAACTTTACTATGTTATCTAAATGACTTAGCAATATTTCTAACAAAATTGCTACACTAATAATAACCTAAAATAATCTAAACAAAATTGCTAAGTTTCAAAATTGTTAAACTTTCAAAATTGCTAACTTTCAAAATTGCTACACTAAAAATTGATAACCTATAATAACCTAAACAATAATAAGCTAAACAAAAGTTAAACTTTACTAAAAATGAAAAAAAAAACCTCAAATGCGTGTAGCCGAGGCGGTGGCGGAGGTGGCCGGAGGCTGGCGATGGCGGAGGTGCACAGCGCGTGGCGGTGGAGGCCGGTGGAGGAGGCGCAGTGGCGGAGGGCCGCGCGTGGCGGTGCGGCGGAGGGCGGCGTCGGGGCCGGGCGCGTGGAGGGCACGCCGGAGGGCGGCATCGGGGCCGGGCACGTGGAGGGCGCGGCGGAGGGCGGCGTCGGGGCCGGGCGCGCGGTCGATCGACGGAGTGCACAGCGCCGTGGCGGAGTGCGGCGGCGCCGTCGACGGCGTGGAGGGGCGTGGTGGAGGGCATCCGCGGCGGAGGGATGCGCACGGCCGGGCGGAGCAGCGCGTCTAGGGAGAAGATCGTCGATTTGGGATGAATCGGCGGTGGGGCTTGTTAAAACTGCTCGAAACAGGCCTTTAGCACCGGTTGTTCTATACAACCGGTACTAAAGGGTCTTTAGTACCGGCTGTACAGAACAACCGGTGCTAAAGGCTTGTTTTGGGCCGCGGCAAAACTTCGCGCGCGAATCCCACCCCTTTAGTACCGGTTGTTCTTTACAACCGGTACTAATGGGATATGATTTTTTTTCCTCTAGTTTCTTTTTTCTTTCTTATGTTTTCTGTTTTTTATATCTATTTGGTTTCTATTTTGTTATTTCTCTAGTTTCTTTTTCTTTAATATATATTTAATTTAATTGTCAACGTCAATACGTAGGGGGGACTCGTGTCCTCCCCAGCGCTGGGGTAGGACACGTATGTGACCAGGCAGCGCTGGGGGAGGACACACATGGCCAGGACAGCGATAGGGGAGGACACGTGACTGACACGAGTCGTGACCGCAAAGCCCGGCCTTAGTCCCGGTTGGTAACACCAACCGGGAGTAAAGAAGCACACGGATCGTGTGTTCTTTCAAGCGCTTGTGAGCCGTTGGATCAGGGGTGTGTTTCTTTCAAGAACTTGTGAGCCGTTGGATCAGGGGTATATTGCCATATGCGCCTCCTATAAGGATGTCTCCTATAGCCTTTTCCCTAGTAGTGGTATGTATTTCTTTTGAGGGCAAAACCAGTGTTGGATCAGCCACATGACCCTATATAAACCCCCCTCTCGAACATGTTCGACACTCAATGTAGTTCATTTGATATACAAAGCATTCGGATTCCCTGCATACGTCCAACAGTGCATTTGATATGCGGGCACTCACGAGCCACCGTTGGGTTGTATGCAGGGGAAACCGTGTGTTTTGTTCTATCTACAAAATACTCCAGTTCATCGACCGAATACAAATCATTCGGATTCCCATCATACAGCCCAACGGTGCATTTGATATGCAGGCACTCACGAGCCACCGTTGGGCTGTATGACGGGGAAACCGTGTGCATTTGATAAAAGGTTTAATACATTAATTATTACACATCACCAACAACATCCCTATCTAGTGTTCACTTTTTTCTTCGTGTGTGTCCCTTTCTTCTGATTGCGCCGTAGCCATGGACAATCTTCATCATTTAACACGATGCTTGGGTCAGTTTTCACTTTGAAGGGCGGAATTTCATTAAACTTATTGTAATCTTCTGACATGTTTGTCTTGTCCTCCACTCCCACGATGTTTCTTTTCCCTGAAAGAACTATGTGGCGCTTTGGCTGATCGTATGATGTATCGGCTTGCTTATCTTTTCTTTATTTTCGGTCTGGAAGACATGTCCTTCACATAGAAAACCTGAGCCACATCATTGGCTAGGACGAATAGCTCGGTGTGGTACCCAAGATTGTTGAGATCCACTATAGTCATTCCGTACCGCTGGTCCATCTCTACCCCGCCTGACAGGTTGACCCATTTGCACTGAAACAAAGGGATCTTAAAAGAAGGTCCATAGTCAAGTTCCCATATCTGCTGTATGCAACCATAATATGTGTCCTTTGTCCCATCGTCGTTTGTTGCATCAAAGCGGACACCACTGTTTTGGTTAGTGCTCTTTTTGTCTTGGGTTTCCGTGTAAAATGTATTCCCATTTATCTCGTACCCTTGGAAAGTCAATATAGTCGAAGATGGTGACTTGGCCAACAAGTATAGCTCATCTCTGAAAGGACACGGATGTCGCCTAGAGGGGAGGTGAATAGGCGATTTAAAATTATTACGGTTAAGGCTTGAATAAATGCGGAATAAAACTAACGTTTAATTTATCAAGCCAAAACTTAAACTAGCTAGGTTTACCTATGTGCACCAACAACTTATGCTAAGCAATAATCAACTATGTGATAGCAAGATATATAACTTCAAACTCTATGGCTATCACAAAGTAAATAGCATAAGTAAGAAACTCGGATATAGAAATACCGAGGCACTTGGAGACGATGATTTATCCCGAAGTTCACTTCCCAATGGAAGCTAGTCTCCGTTGGAGCGGCGCGGTGTTCACCGATGTGAAACACCGAGTAACCTTGATATGGCACACCGTATCTCCGTTGTGTCTTACCACCGATGTGGCGAGGCACTTGTCACTATGTTGCCGTTGAGGTTGACAACTAGAACCTTTACAAGGATGAAGCACACTCCACAAGTTGGAGGGTCTTCACCAAATGCACCGAGCCATCAAGACTCGATGCCCAAGGCCGAGGCACACACCACAACTTAATTGGTGGCTCCCGGCAATGTCTTCGTAGCTACCAAAGCTCCGAAGCGAACAAGGTTGGGCCTCCCTCCACAACCTAATTGGAGGCTCCCAACAAATCCCGTGAGCCACCAAGACTCCGAGAGATCAACAACCGTCTAGGGTACCAACGTGCCCTAGAGGAACAAGCTCTAGGGCACCAAAGCACCCAAGAGTAACAAGCTTCTCAACTTCACTTCCACGTATCACCGTGGAGAACTCAATCCGATGCAACTAATGCAATGGCAAGAACACACCAAGTGGTCAAATCCTTCTCTCTAAAATCCAACCAAAGCAACTAATGCTATGGAGGGATTTAAGAGGAAGAACAAAGGAGAAACACTAAGAAACTCCAAAGATCTAGATCCAAAGGGTTCCCCTCACTTAGAGGAGAAAACGATCGGTGGAAACGCGGATCTAGACCTCCTCTCTCTTTTCCCTAAAAAACTAGCAAGAACTTAGGAGGGATGGCAACAATGGAGGAAAATGAGCTCAAGAGTTAGGCAAAAAGTCAAGTTCATTTGGGGAAGAAACCCCTTAAATAGGAAGGGTAAAATTCTGCCCGTTGAAGGCAAAAGGCACGAGGCCGGCCAAGCTGGCCAAATGGCTGGCCAGGGCGTTGCGTAGCCCAGCCAGTAGCCCGGCCATGATGGCCGGCCCCCTACAGAGGAGCCCCGGCCATTTGCCCAGCCAGGTCGGCCAAGTGGCTGGCCAGGTTCTTTCCCCTTTTTTTCTTTCTTTCTTTTCTTTTCTTTTTCTGTCTAGAAAACGTCCGATACCAGAAATGCAATAACTTTTGTATACGGACTCCGTTTTCGATAATCTTGGACTCGTTGGAATCACCACAACGAGCACCACAATATTATGTATAGAAACATCATAGTCCAACATGGGAGGTTAAAACCAAATGGGGAAATGTTAGATCTCTCTCTAAATGAATAACCGACAAACCCCCAAAATCAAAAACGCAATAAGTCTTTCATACGAAATCCGTTTTTGATGAACTTGAGCTTGTATTGAAGATCAAGAAAAGATCTAAAACCACATCAAGATAAAAGCCACATAAGAATAGGCAATGGAGATTTTGGTATGGATAGGAAGGTGTGAACCTTTCCTTACTTAGTGAATCGGCAAAATCTCCACCACCGAAAACGCAATAGACGATGCAACGAAATCCGTTTTCGGTGAACTTGGTCTTGTCATGACAAGAACGACAAGCACCAAGACCACACCACGATAAGAGACAAATAAGAACCAATAAAGATGATTGCAAGAATGCAAGGATGCAAAGGTTTGAGCTCTCTACGACCGATACGCTAAAGCTCACTTGAGAGCCCCTCTTGTCGTGGGGTTGTCACGGCAAGTCCTTCCTCTGGGAAGGTGAGTTCTGGGGCCATTGATGATCGAAGTACGTAGGAGAGGTTAATCTCGCCTAGGGACACAGATTTACCCAGGTTCGGCCCCTCTTGATTAGAGGTAAAGACCTACTTCCTGCTTCTCTTTATTGCTCTAGATCTGACCTCGATTACAGGGTTCCGGCTCCTATCTGGGGAGTCGGCGACTATGGATTGCTTAGAACTTGATGGCTTCCCCTGATCTAAGGTCCAGGACCCCTCTTATAAAGGTGGTCGGGTCTCTGGACGTACAACCTACACCGAGTCATACTAGAACACGGAGTCATACTCTACGTCTTGGCCTTCCAAGTTAGGGCTCCGGGTTGTACTTGGACTCCTTCCTGACGGGCCCCCTTTCCGTCATGGGCCTTGGTCGGCTTGTCTCCAGCCCAGCCCATGCGACTTGATGCATGACTCGGCTTTGGCCTTCTTGGTCTTGGCGGGTCTACTTTCCGGGTCCATGGGCCTACCTATAAAGTATCCCCCCATCAGTAGCCCCCGAATTTATCTTGGGCGCAGCTTTGGCGGATTCCTCCGACTCCTTGGTTTGACTCCTTCATTCGACTTCTCCAATCTGAGTCTCGGGCTCAGAAGTCGCTTGCTACTAGCTCCAAGATGAATTCCTGCATAAAAATATAACACACATATAAAATGAGTCCATCCTCATCCCTTGTTTGAGTCACCACTCTTGCCTTTGCATTAGCTGGCCGAGTTTGTTATGACTCTTGCGAACAAGGACTGAAGAACTTGACTCTTCTTAACTTACACTGTCACAGGACTCGCCATTCTGAGACAAGCCGGCTCCTTCCACTTATGTGACTTTAGTTTCTATTATCATTTCCTGTCTGGCTTTTAGCCACTGAACCGTTATCCACTTATCTGTAGTGGAACGTTACTGTAGCCACTTAGGGTTTTTCCCCTCTTATAAATTGCAACGGGTAAGACCTAAAACCCTCACTTGTCCCTTTCGCCTCAAATTCCCCTTTTCTCTTTGCTCCTTTCTTTCCCGCGCGCAGCACGCACCACCCGCTCACCATGGCACCCAAGCGCGCCAAGGTTGCTTCCAAGGCCAAGGCCTCCTCGTCGAGCAGGACGGTTGACATCGCCGCCGCGGCCGCCGCCGCCGCTAAAGCTCCTTCCTCCAAGCGCTCGATCTCCGCCGATTGGGGCGGATCTACGATTACGGCTGAGCAATTGAAGACGCACCGGCTGACTGGCCTTCTCCCGTCCAATGTAAAGGCTCGGGCCCTAGGGGATGAGGTGGTGCCCGCTCCCGCGAAGGATGAGGTGGTGATTTTCTCAGAGCACCTGTTCCGCGGATTCACGCCCCCGGGTAATCTCTTCTTCCGCGAGCTTCTCGCTTTCTACAAGCTGCGCATCCATGACCTAGCTCCCAATTCTGTTCTCACTTTGTCCAATTTCGTGACTCTTTGTGAGGATTACCTCCAAATCAAACCCGATCTTGATCTCTGGCTCGAGCTCTTTTATTGCAATCCTCAACCTGAAACATCCGGCGGCCCCCTTCTGCAATGCGGCGCCGTCACTCTTCAATGGCGCCTCCATTCTGTCTTCCCTAAACCTGTCTTCCCCAACCGTGTCAAGGACTGGCAAAAGACTTTTTTCTACTGCAAGGACACTTCTCCTGCAGATGAACCTAAACTCCCTCTATTCTCTGAAGATCGCCTGGAGGCGACTCCCCTGATGAAGGCTAGATGCTCAGAGGCCGCCCGGCCAAAAGTCGAGTCTTTGATCTCTCGGATTCGGGCCCTTCTATCCCACAACCTGGAGAATATGGAACTAGTCCGCTGCTGGACAACTTGGAGGATTCAGCCGCTGAGTCATAGGACTCGGCTTATTTGTACGTATACTCGCTGCGCAGGTGACGACCTCCGGATGACAGAGCAACTGTCAGACGGTCCTGAACTTGGTCGGCTCATCAAAAAGCTGACTGGGAAGCCGGTGAAGGACCAGGCGCACTTTGGGCTCCAGCCCTTCTGCTCCACCAATCCGGCTCCAGATGTAAGCTTTACACTTTACCACATTTCTAACTTTGCTTTTATCTGTATCGCTTGCTAACTCATTTTCTCTGACTTTCTTGCAGCTCACCGACTCCTTCTGGAAGCCGACCTCTGGTGCTGGCACTAGGAATGAAACTGAAGCTGAGGCTGAGGTTGAAGAAGAGACTCCTGTCACAGAACAGACTACTGTGGCAGAGGATGCTGAGGATGATGCAGACGAGGAGTCCTCTCAGGAGGCCCCTGCTGCAAATGATGGTGATGATGATGAGAACGAGGAGTCCTCTCCAGAGGCTCCTGTCGTAGAGGATACTGACGAGGGTGAGTCCTCCCCGGAGGCTCCTATCACTGAGCAAGCTCACACAACTTCTGGGATTGCTGCTGCTCAGCCATCTTTATCTGAAGAGTCCTCAGCAAAAAGTCACTCCTCTTCCTCCCCGGCTTCCCATAACAATGGGTCTCAAGAGGCTGTTCCCAAGGTACCACTTTCACGAGTCCTTGGATCAACTCGCTCACCTGCTAAGCCTGAAGAACGTGTGCAGAGCGTTGTTGCTGCTAGGAAAAGGAAATTGCGCTCCGATGGGCCTCAGAGACTCCTGATCCTCTGCCAGTTTCGCACCAACGGAAGTCGGCTTCTCCTCCCAGCAAGGACGACTCCTACCACTCCGGCATGTCTATGCCCTCTTCAGACTCTCAGGCCTCCTTGGACCTGGAAACTAATGCTGGGTAAGACTCCTCTGTTTACTCTATTTGCATTCAAATGACTTCTGCTTTTCCTTTTCACTAGATTTATTACTGACTTCTGTCCTTGTCTATTTCGGGGCTCGGCCTTGTGTCAAGGTGACCAAGCTCCCAGGCATGACTGATGTCACCTCTGCTCGTGGACCTGTCCCTCCTTCGGCTTCTCAGACAACAAGCATAAGGACAGGTCCCTCCACACCTGCATCTGCAGGTGCTACTACGGCTCCCACTATCCCCGAGTCCCCTTCAAGGACTCGGGAGGCGACTCCACTGGTGGCCCAGCCCTCATCTGGGACTGGGACTCCTGTCGCCGCATCTCAAGGTCATCTGGCTCCTCCGAAGGCGACTCCTATTGTTCAAACAAACAACAAGCAGGCCAAGTCTTCTATTGACTACAGTCGACTTCGAGTGGCTGACAACATGTCTTTCTCTGAAGCCTATGCTGAAGCGGTCGACCTGAACGATCAATCCGCCAGGCTAAAGGATGATGAGCAAGCGGCTCTTAGGTCCCTTCACATGATTCATAACGTAAGCTCTTATAACTTTTATCCTTTACGCTTTCTGATAGCCTCCTATTGCAGTAGCCCCCAAGCACCTGTCTGTGGTGACTTGTGACTAGGATAGGTGCTTTGCTTTGAAATTGAACTCAATTGCTGTGTAGAAAAAATTTGCACACTGTAGCCCCCAAGCACTGAGTCCTTAGCTTTACTAGGACTCGGGGCTGCTGATTTGCTGTCTGTCGGGTCCTTGGACCAAATTTTTTTTCCACGAGTAGCCCCCAAGCGCCGAGTTGTCAGCTTGCGACGACTTGGAGCTACAAATCAGTGCAATTTACTGGTACTTGACTTGTAGAAAAAATTTCTGCTCTGCGAGTAGCCCCCAAGCTTCAAGTTGTTGACTTGTGACGACTTGGAGCTGATGACTTGTTGACTAGGACCCATGCCTGCTGGTTGTAAAAGCAAAATTTGACTCCTGAGTAGCCCCCAAGCACCAAGTTGTTAACTTGTGACGACTTGGAGCTCATGAATTCTCTGCGCTGACTTGTAAAGCCTGACTTATCAATTCTGACTTGTAAGCTATGACTTGTCAATACTGACTTGTAAAGATTTGACTTGTGATTGCAGAGCCTTATCTCCAAGATGAAGAGGGATATGAAGGAGCTAGAGGACCAGGCAGCTGCTAGTGCCAGGTCTGCTCAGGCTGAGAAAGAGCACTCTCTTCAATTGGAGAAGGATCTGAAAGCTTTATCTGCTCAACTGGAGCAGGTGAAGAAAGAATCTGCAGATGCCAAAAGAATTGCCCAAAAGGCACACAACGATCTGAAAGCTGTCTTTGACACCTGCCGCAAAGGCATTGGGGCCATGTGGCAACACATATTCGGTAAGTTTGTACTTTTTTGCTTACTCCTTCTTTTCACTTTTCTGAACTACTTTTAGACTGACAATAACTGATTTCCTTTCTGCAGGGGCTGACTCCCCAAAACTCAAGCTGCCCACTAGCAAACAACTTCATGAGATGCTTGACCACTGTCATGGGCTGCAAGAGGGAGCCCGTGCTGTGGTGAAATATCTGAATGCTAAGGGCAAGTGCCCCAAAGAACCTGAACGTCTGGTGGACGAGTTGTCTAGGGCGCCAGGGTACATGCGGCTGTGGAAGCAATCTTCTTTGAGGAGAGCATCCATCAGAATCCTTGCCCTAGCCCACAGTTATTATCCCACTGTCTTAGAACCGGCACTGCTTACTATGGGAAAGTCAGAACAACATGAAGATGGCAAACCCTTCACCCAGGATGACTTCAAGGTTGAGGAAAAGCTGGTGCGGCCATACGCTTGTGAGATTGCCAACAAGATGGACCCTGAGGTATGGGTTCACCACTATGACTTGGAGAACAAAAGGGTTGCTCTAGAGACTCCTGAGATTGTAAAATTTGGCCACCACTCACAGGACTCAGCTGGTGTCCCCTCTTCGTCTGCTGCACCGAGTTCCTCATCACCGGCGGCTCCTGTTCCTGGTGCCGAGCCTATATTGAAGACTCCTGCTGCGCCCACTCCTTCAAGAGCTATCTCTGGTGATGCCCAGAAACAAGAAGAGCTGGCTAAGCACATGAAGAGTCCCATAGGAACCGGTTTTCAAACGAAAAGAGTCGCCACCAAGCCTCCTGTGAAGCCGGCTCTTGCCTCTGCAGCTCAAACAAAGAACAAGTCTCCTGTGAAGAAGGACTCCCCGATTCCGTCTGAGAAGTCGACTCCTCTGGAGGATCATCCCTTGGATGACTTTTGAATTTTTGTAATAATGTGCTACTGGTGTTTAAACTTTGTAATGATGCACTGCTGGTGCAAAACCTTTTTAGATATTTTGAACTATTTGTTCTGAAATTGTGCCAATCGGCTTGTAATGACTTGCTTGTTAAACTGTGAGATTGATATGTATTATCTGTGCAAGTCATTTTGTTGTTCTTATAACCCATCTAATTATCCACTGACGAATAAGTAGGCCCTGCATGACTTCTCTTACAGCTTGTGCTGACAGGCTCCTGACACCTCATGTCCCTTAGGATTCATAAGAGCCGGAGACAAGTCATGCCTGTAGATTAATCATATTGTGCAGGATGCATCTGACTTACCAGCGAGAAAATTAGGAAAAGTTTGGCTACTGTGCCGGGTTCAAGAGTCTAAGCTTGACTTTTTTCTCTGAAAAGCAAGCCCCCAAGAACCTAATGATCAAAGTTTTTTTTTAAATAAAGTGCACTCACTGGGTGACTCGACTAAAGGAACTCATATTCACAGAAGCCAGCTTTATTTCCTTTGATCATAATAATTTGATTACATCTAGGCATGGCTCACTGGGCCCTTTGCCTTTCAACTAATAAAAGTATTACAACTTAAGTATAATAAGGACGTAACTGAGCTATGTTCCATGGCCTTTTTGCCTCTGCATAGGGATCTAGCGTATGAGCTGTGTCAGCTCCTTTACTTTCACTTGCTGGCTCTCGTACATCCATTAGATAGTACGACCCATTGTGCAAGTTCTTCCTTATGACGAACGGTCCCTCCCAAGGTGGAGATAACTTGTGCATCCCTTCCCTGTTTTGGACAAGGCGAAGCACTAAGTCGCCTTCCTGGAAAGTCCGAGTCTTGATTCTGCGTGCGTGATATCGCCGCAAGTTCTACTGATACACTGCTGATCTCTCAAGGGCTAACTCCCTTTCTTCCTCAAGTGCGTCCACCGAGTCCTGGCGAGCGAGTTCATTCTCTGTCTCGACATAATTGGCTACTCGTGGCGAGTCATGCAGCAAGTTGCTAGGCAGGACGGCTTCTGCGCCATACACCATGAAGAAAGGTGTGAAGCCAGTGGATCTGTTCGGAGTCGTCCTTATACTCCAAAGTACTGCTGGCAGCTCCTCAACCCAACACCCGGCGGCTCTTAGCAAGGGGACTTGGAGCCGAGGTTTAATTCCCTTCAGCAACTCCTGATTTGCCCTCTCTGCTTGTCCATTGGACTGTGGGTGTGCCACTGAGGCTAGGTCGAGTCTGATGTTGTTCTCACCATAGAACTTGGCCATCTCTCCAACTGATAAGTTGGTACCATTATCTGTAATGATGCTGTGAGGATATCCGAAGCGTGTTGCTATTTTCCTGAAAAATCTCACTGCTGATGCTCCGTCGACTCTGCTGACGGGTTCGACTTCTACCCACTTGGTTAACTTGTCAACTGCTACTAGCAGATGGGTCTTCTGACAGGGCGACTTTGAGAAAGGACCCACCATATCAAGCCCCCAAACTGCAAACGGCCAAGTGATAGGAATAGTTCTGAGTTCTTGGGCTGGCACGTGGTCTTGCCTTGCGTACCTTTGGCACCCGTCACAAACTCGCACTATCTTTTCTGCGTCCAGATGTGTTGTTAACCAAAAGAACCCGTGCCTGAAAGCTTTTGACACCAAGGATCTAGTGGATGCATGATGACCACAATCACATGCATGAATTTCTTTCAGGATTTGCCTGCCCTTCTCTGGAGACACACACCTCTGGTATACTTCAGTGACACTCCTTCTGTACAACTCGCCATCGATGACTGTGTAGGACTTGCATCGTCTTATGAGCTGCCTCTGTTTGACTTCATCCTGTGGGAGTTCACCCCTAAGGAGGTATGCAAGGTAGGGCTCTGTCCATGCTGGTATTGCTCGTACTGCTGCCACCAGTGCCGACTCTGGATCTGGGGAGGCTAACTCCTCCTCTGAGGGCAACTTGACTGATGGGTGGTGAAGTTCATCCACAAACACATTTGGGGGTACTTTCTCTCGACGAGAGCCGAGTCGTGATAACGCATCTACGGCCTCGTTCTTGCGTCTGTCAATATGCTTCACTTGATAACCAGAAAAGAACCCGGCTATCTGTTCGACTGCTCTTCTATAAGCCGCCATGTTTGCATCCTTCGAGTCCCATGTTCCAGATACTTGCTGGGCTACGAGATCCGAGTCCCCAAAGCACCTGATACGCTTGATGTTCATCTCCTTGGCCAGACGTAGGCCGTGTAGCAAAGCCTCATACTCTGCCATATTATTTGTACAATCAAAATGCAACTGAAGGACATATGCCAACTTATCTCCTTTTGGTGAAGTTAGAACCACGCCGGCTCCTGAGCCCTCTAGCTGTCTGGACCCGTCGAAGTGCATTGTCCAATATTTGGTGCAAGGTGAACTTGGTGGACCAAAAAAAAAAAAATTATTTTCTAAGTTATAAAGTATACAAAAATTTTTAGTATGCCTCTTTCCTTAAGTTTCACTCGTAACCTCTTGTCTTATGAATTTTTGTATCTCATATCTTGTTTCTTATACTTAAGGATGACGAGCTTCAACTTCAGCACCGCCGATGACTTCAAGGACACTCGTTTTGGTGGCTATCTCCTCGAGCTAGTTGGACTGTTGGAGCTACCCGTGCCGACGATCAAGGGCAATATTCTGAAGAAGTTCAACAAGGAAGGCTGCTGGGGAATCAAGGCCATCCAAGCTGGACGACAGACCGAGCCCCAGACTGATGCCATCGAGATCAAGCTGATTAGCGACTCCATGGAGAAGGGACTCAACCTCATCATTCAGGACCTGATAGCACGCCTTTGCGGACGTCATCACCGGGAGCTGAGAGGTCACTACTTCCATCACTTTGGGAGACGGTCCGAAGCGGGAGAGCCTTATGACATCGATGTTGAAGATAGGTGCAAGTTTAAGCCCGTATGTAGGTATCTTTAGGACTTAGAGAATCACCTAAATGACCTCCATGAAGATAGACGTTCCGAGCTTTTGAAGAATGATGAGTTATGTGCCCAACTCAAGGAGAGTGAGAAGAAGATCCAGGCTCAAGAAGAAGAAGCCAAGGCCCAGCAGGAGTTGTTCAAGGCACAGGAGAAGAAGTTCCAGAATCAAGAGAAGAGAAATCAGGCGAAGAACAAGGAGATAAGGACCTTGAAGATGGAGCTTGAAAGCAATGAGGTGGAGCTAGAGGCTGACCACGACTTGATTGAGCGACTACGTGAAGAGAAGAGAGAGCTGCAAGAGAAGAACTCCGCTCTGGAGAAGGAGTTGAAGGANTATGATATCCGCTAGCGGTGCTGAACTCACCACCTTGATTGGATGCTCTTGGAAATAATGCTTAAGCTTCCTACTTGCGAGGAAAACTCCATAGACTAGCTTCTGCCATTGAGGGTACCTTTGCTTTGACTCTGTGAGGACTTCACTGATGTAGTAAACAGGCCTCTCACTGGATACTCTTTTCCTTCCTCTGATCGTTCCACAACTGCTACTGCACTGACCACCCTTTCATTGGCAGCCACATATAATAGCATGGGCTCCTTATCTGTAGGAGCTGCAAGTACTGGTGCTGACGATAGGGTTTTCTTCAAGTTCTCAAAGGCATCATCGGCCTCTTTGTCCCATATGAATTTGTCTGACTTCTTCAGGAGTCGGTAGAGAGGACCCGCCTTCTCCCCGAGTCTTGAGATGAATCTGCTGAGAGCTGCTACACAACCAGCGAGTTTCTGAACGTCCTTTAGACAAGTCGGCCTCTGCAGATTATGAATAGCCTTGATTTTCTCTGGGTTTGATTCAATGCCTCTCTCTGAAACAATGAAGCCTAGGAGTTTTCCTGCAGGGACTCCAAAAACACACTTGGTTGGGTTGAGTTTCATCTTGTACTTGCGCAGGTTATCAAAGGTTTCTGTCAGGTCTTGCTATCAGAGAGTCGCCTTTTGAGACTTGACAACTACATCATCCACATAAGCGTGAATATTCCTTCCAATCTGTTCTTTGAAACAATTCTGGATGCACCTCTGATATGTAGCTCCTGCGTTCTTGAGTCCAAAGGGCATTGTTGTGTAACAAAATGCTCCAAAGGGTGTGATGAAAGACGTCTTCAGTTCATCCTCTGTGTTGAGTCTGATCTGGTGGTACCCTGAATAGGCGTCCAAAAAACAAAGTAACTCTGACCCCGCTGTGGAGTCGATGATCTGGTCAATACAAGGCAATGCAAACGGGTCCTTAGGGCAATGCTTGTTAAGACCCGTGAAGTCGATGCACATCCGCAACTCTCCTGTTTTCTTTGGCACTAGCACTGGATTGGCCACCCACTCTGGGTGAAAGACTTCCTTGATGAACTCAGCTGCGAGGAGCCGAGCCACCTCTTCTCCGATGGCTTTCCTCCTGTCATCGTGAAACTTGCACATACCTTGCTTAACTGGTCTTGCATTAGGGTTAACGTGTAAGCTGTGCTCGGTGAGTTCTCTCGGGACTCCTGGCATGTCCGATGGCTTCCATGAAAAGACGTCCCGGTTCTCACGGATGAACTCGACGAGCGCGCTTTCCTATTTATCAGAAAGGTGTGCCCCAATGGTGAACTGCTTGGAAGAATCACCAGGGGTAAAGTCGACTTGCTTTGTATCCTGAGCTGACTTAAATTTCATTTTCTCCTCTGTGGCCGGCTTCTTAAGGACCGAGTTGTCCTCCGGGTCCACGTTCGCCTTATAAAATTTCAGCTCCTCTTGAGCACAAGCTGTCTCGGCCACTGCTGCATCTCCTAGTTCACACTCCAATGCCTTATGTTTGCTGCCATTGACTGTAATGACTCCTGCTGGACTTGGCATCTTGAGTTTCAAGTAAACATAGCATGGTCTGGCTATAAACTTAAAGTATGCTGGTCGACCAAAGAGAGCATGGTATGGACTCTTGAGATCCACTACCTCAAAAGGCATAATCTCTGAACGAAAATTCTCCAATGTGCCAAAAGCAACCTCAAGATAAATCTTACCGATTGGCTTGGCTGACTTCCCTGGTACGATTCCATGAAAAACTGTCTCAGTGGGAATTAGCTGCCTATCTTGCAGCTGCATCCTTTTGAATGTATCATAATATAAGATGTTGATACTACTTCCACCATCCATGAGCACTTTGTTCAATGTGTAGCCCCCAACTTGAGGTGCCACCACCAAGGCTAGCTGCCCTGGGTCGTCGAATCTTGGTGGATGATCTGTCCGACTCCATGTGATGGTTTGCTCTGACCACCTTAGCCACTGTGGGATTGCCGGCTCTACTGTATTGACAGCTCTAACCTTTAATTTCTTGGCACGCTTGGACGTGCTTGTTGTGAAGACATGGTAATTGCCACGACTCGGGTTCTGTAGCCAAGTTGTGACATAATACTGCCCATTGTCATCGTGAAGTTGCGTCGGGTTCTGCTGGAACCCGCCCTGTTGGTTTCCTCCTCCTTGAGGTTGGTTAGGGTTATTGCCGGCTCCTCCACAGTGGTTGCCGGGTCCTCCATCACCATTGTTTCCTCTATATCCATTGTTGTTGCCTCTATTTCATGGTCCTGGTAACCTGGCACGCTGCAAATCCACGCACTGTCCCAAGGTGTGACCACACTTGCCATTTCTGGCGTGTTTAGGGCATGGACTCGCCAGAACCTCCTCTGTGGTCGGCCTACGTCCCTGATACCCTTGAGAATTGTTGTCCTTGCGTCTGACCCCAGTGTTTGTGTTAGCCACTAGGTCAGAGTTGTCTCCATATGGCCGCTTGTTACTTCCCTGGTTCTGGTTCTGATTTTGATTCTGGCTCTGACTATTGCCACCATGTCCTTTAGGCCCTTCCTCCTAATCCTTTGTTTTGTCTGTGGCAGGGTGCTTATTAGCACCTGTCATGATTTCACCGATCGTAAGGGGAATACCTTGATTCAGGCTCTCCTTCATGCGACCCAGCTTCCAGCTCAAGGGATTGTAGCTGCAATTTCTCTCCATTGCCATTAGCACTGAAATCGTTGGGAGTCCTTGCGATGAGTTGATGATCTCCGAGACCCGCTTCATCCAATGCCTTGCAGACTCGCCCTTTCTCTGAACGCACCTCTCCAAGTCCTCTAAGGTACTAAGCTTTTTGCATGTTCCCTGGAAGTTCTGTATGAAAGCCGACTTCAACTGCTCCCAAGAATTGATTGATCTAGGAGGCAAGTTACGCATCCACACCTTGGCTGCTCCCTTCATCATAAGATACATGAATTTGGCACACAGATTACCTGTGGCATTGCGGATACTTATCACCATCTCGTACGTGCCCAACCAGGAAGTCGGGTCCATGTTGGGCTCATAATTGGGAACTTTGCGCGGCTCCTTGAAGTCGCTGGGGAAGGACTCGGACCTGATGGCATCTGACAAGCACTCTGGTCCTGTTAGTGAAGGAGAGGTGCCAGGAAAAGTCACCTCTGTGTGCGCCCGGGTTGGCTGAGGCTGGTTATCTGGACCAGCTAGGGCTCTGTCCCTCTCAGCCTCCCGTGCCCTGGCCGCCTCCCTCTCTCGTCGTTGTCTCGCTTCATCAACCACCAGTTGAGCTCGTGAGGCAGTTGGTATGTTGACCCTGTTCCTCTCTTGTTCACGGCGCCTTGCGCTTGTAGAATTGGCCGGGTGAGACTCGTCATGCCGACTCCTCGTACCCGAGTTGAACGGTGTCGAGTGCAGCCTACTTGCATCTGGAAACGCTGGATAAAGAGCTTGCTGAGTCATTGCTGTCTTCAACATCTCAATAGCACGGCGGGTCTCCTGTCCTGCTGCTCCTTCTGGTATCTCGATGTTCTCTAGCCTCATAGTTGCCGCATGAATGTTGTCCATTGGGTTAGAGTAATGTCCTTCTGGTGTACGAAACTTGCCAGGTGGAGGTCCCATACCACCTGTTGATCCTCCTCCGACTCCTCCTTCAGGTGGCGGTCCGTTGGTACCGTTGCCGCCGGGTCCCTCTGGTGGTGGTGGTGGTGGTCGTGTTGCTCCTCCTCCTGCGCCGCCTCCTGCAACTGATGAGCTCCCTAGCCCAGATCCTGCGCCTGGACCATTGGGTGTGTTGAACAAAGCAGTAGGGTTGACAATGACTCCACCACGTAGGCGACTCCTCGCCCTGTGATGCTGAATTGAGGTGAGTTCTTCCTGGCGACTCCTTACAACCTGGGCCTCAGTCTGGACCCGGGCCCGCTCTTCTACTAATCTGCGGTTTGTCTCATTGATTTCTACTAGTTGCCTCTCCATTGTAGCACGCGCGCTGGCTAACTTGGCCGCCCGTTCTGCTGCATTTCTTGCGTTGATTTCCTTTGTCAGTAGACTTGGATCAAACTGATTTCCGCCGTTTCCAGACATGTAGACTCCGATGACGCGGGCGTACTAGCGACTCCGCGTAATCCTCCTCCTCAATTCCATACCCAAGCCGATCCTCGAACAAGGGCAAGATAGACTCTGAATCGGCGTTGTAATCTGGCTCCATACGTGGCTCCGCCAACGACTCCTCTTCATGGTTGACAACAAGTTGTTCCTCTGAATCGGCGACGATGCCGACTTCTGATGTACCGACCGACTCCTCGCCGTCGGACTCAATAACAACTGTTGGCTCTGATACTGATTCCGCCGAGTTAGCGCGAAGACCCGACGCGCAAACCATGCCGACGAAAACGTTGATCCCTCCAAAGACAAACTGATAACCCTCGTCGACTTCCTCCATCTCTGGAGTCCATCCGGAGTCATCGATCTCGGTTTCTCCATGATCATCAGTGTAGACTCGCCCGATGGCGAGTTTCTCCATGGCCCGGCGAGCGGCTCCCACGATCTCAACTGCTCGCATCTCCTGCCCCACGGTGGGCGCCAACTGTCGTGGGGTTGTCACGGCAAGTCCTTCCTTTGGGAAGGTGAGTTCTGGGGCCATTGATGATCGAAGTACGTAGGAGAGGTTAATCTTGCCTGGGGACACAGATTTACCCAGGTTCTGCCCCTCTTGATTAGAGGTAAAGACCTACTTCCTGCTTCTCTTTATTGCTCTAGAACTGATCTCGATTACAGGGTTCCGGCTCCTATCTGGGGAGTCGACGACTATGGATCTGGTGTTTCTGGATTGCTTAGGATTTGATGGCTTAAGACTTGTCGATCTAAGGTCCAGGACCCCGCTTATAAAGGTGGTCGGGTCCCTGGACTTACAACTTACACCGAGTCACACTAGAATATGGAGTCATACTCTACGTCTTGGTCTTCCAAGTTAGGGCTCCGAATTGTGCTTGGACTCCTTCCTGACGGGTCCCTTCTCCGTCATGGGCCTTGGTCGGCTTGTCTCCATCCCAGCCCATGCGATTTGATGCGTGACTCGGCTTTGGCCTTCTTAGTCTTGGCGGGTCTACTTTTCGGGTCCATGGACCTACCTAGAAAGTATCCCCCCATCACTTGTGTTATTGAAGAAAGAGACTATTTAAGAAATAGGTTGTGGTGTTTGTTAGTACTATCTTTGGATGCGGATAGTGACAGCATGAAGTGTCCATAGATGTGGAATATGAACTTTAAGGTGTGCTTTTCGTAGCCCTACGCAATTCTCATCCTATTTGATCCACAAAAGAATGATCTCCGAGTAACATCTACCATGCATGTGTTTTTGTGGGAACTGTCATGTGTTTAATTATGTTAATGATGTTGAGAGTAGTCACTAGTGAAAGTATGAAGCCTAGACCTTGTTTCCAAGCATTGATACACCGTTTTTAGTCACTTTTGTCACTTTTGTCACTTGTTTGCTTGCTGCCATTTTTATTACAGAATTACAAAATCACCTTTTACCATCCATATCACTTGCATTTTACCATCTCTTCGCCGAACAAGTGCCCCTATACAACTGACAATTGTATTAGGTGTGTTGGGGACACAAGAGACTTCTTGTATCTTAATTGCAGGGTTGCTTGAGAGGGATATCTTTGACCTCTACCTCCCGTGGATTCGATAAACCTTGGGTTACTCACTTAAGGGAAATTTGCCGCTGTCCTACAAACCTCTACGCTTGGAGGCCCAACAAGTCTACAAGAATAGAAGCGTGTAGTAGACATCAACCCTGCACTGGCAGAAAACCCTATTTTCTATATTTTGATGTTTCAGGGACCCAAACGACGTCCAAATGACCTGAAAATTTATGAGCATCAGTTTTTGGAAGGAACAAAGCATAGGAGCGAAGGAAGCGAAAACGTGGAAGCCCGAAGGCCAAAAGAGGGGGGCCCACGCGGCCAGATTCCTTGGCCACGTGGGGCCCACCAACTTGGCCCTCGTGGCTCCGTTACCGTCGATCTTTCTTCCCGAAGCTTCCTTTTGACCTAAAAACGACTATAAAAATAGTCCCACGTTTTCCAAAAGGGAGTGCCGTAGAAACACAGAAACCACAAAACAGAGACCTGGAGTTATAGATTGGAGGGGGAAAACTCCGGCGGGGCGCTGCCGGGGTGGTCTCCATCTTCTCCAACATCTCCACCATCGTCACCATGATGAAGGGGGAGTAGTCCACCCCCTGGACTTTGGGTTCGTGGTCTTAGCTTGATCTAATCTCTCTATGTATGATCATTGTTGAAGTCCATATGATGTGCCTTGCATGAGTATGGATCTATCTATGTAATTCCTATGGTGGATATTATGGTATGTGATGATATTTGTTATGCATTTACTGTTGTGTTGGATCTTTTATGACTTCTCATACTTTGGAGATATTCTATGATGCATGTGATGGTTTGATTTATGCATAATGCCTTGTTTATCCTTGTCATGAGGTGATTGACACCACCAAGTGTGGGTAGATGAGAGAGATGTGGTCATGCACACGAAATATAAATCATTGCACTAGTGTTTAGAATATTGTCCATTAAGAAGTATGATGTATGTAGGTACGGGATGGCCGAGGTGACAATGGCATATGTATTGAGTGCACAATACAGCCCAACATCCTTTATCTGGGGGTAAAAATGAATAAGTATGATGTGGGAGTGACAGCAAACCACGCTAGCCTTACGAGGGTGACCTAGCAACACAAATGATTATTTCTTTCAAATATGTGTTTTAGGACATGTAGCCGTCATAGAAGTTTACCATTAAAGCATGACAATTGTGTGTATTTTTTATCTATAACATGATAATCACCATAGATGGGAGAGAGGATTGAGTGAACCCATGAACCCATGTCCATTGTTCCTATAAGAGAAAACATTTGTCTTGTCCTCTTGCATTGAAGAGGATTGGGACACTTTTACATTCTTGTTTTGTTACATTAAACTTCCATCCATTAAATCAACCATCTTGTTCTTTAAACCTGTTTAGTGCATAATCAACTAAAACTTGTGACACTTTAGTTGTAGGGAATAGATAACTTTTCCTTCTTGCTCCTGCGGATCGATACCCTTCTTCCACATTGAGAGGTGCTACAGTGATCCCCTGCTCTTGGGGGTTATCAAGTACTTTTCTGGCGCCGTTGCTGGGGAGTGTAGCGCTTAAGTTTTTATTCCTGTTTGCACTAGATATTTATTTTCAGTTCTACATTTCTTTTTGTTTGTTTTACATCTTGCAATCATCTAAGCTTGGGGAGGTTTTCCTCTTTAACTTGTTTGGTTGTGAGTTTTTCTTAGATTTACTTTCAGCTTTGCATTCACTTTATCCATACTAGCACAGATGCCTGTGCATTGCACCGGGAGAGAAAAACGTCGACACGATCCAAATTTTGACTCAAAGTTGATCGACCTTTGTATAACCGTAGCCTTATTTCACTCTTTCATATTAATATTTTTTCTATCTATCTCTATTGTTGCCGTCACCATCAAATTCTCTCCACTCACGTCGCCGCTGTCAAACCATCATGACCTCCTCAAAAGAATTCCACTACCAAAAATTCATTTTTGTTTTACGGGATGAATAGTTCTTGGAGTTGTCGCACCTTCCATCAGTTACTTTCTTATAGGGCCATGGTAATATAGAGAATATCCTAGGATGGCATAGAGGGGGTGCTCCGATGGTGTGGAGACATGGGGGCAGTTGGCGGCGCGTGACAAGTGACAACGGTCATCCGAGTGAGGGAGCATATGCGGCGCGCTGATGGGTTGCTAGGGCAGGTAGCCATGGACGTGCTCCGATACTCGGTGAGGGTGTTGGGATGGTTGAGGCAACAAATCGGTTTGGTGGGCTGCGTGGGTGGTGTGCGGTTATTTTCGTAGGAATATATCCCCTCCTTGTAGGTATTTCTACATAGATACAGAGCACCAAACCACAACGGTGAAACATAACATTTTGTGTATGTTGCTCAGTCCTCTGTACATCATTGTTCAATGTCACAAACATAATTGCAACAGAGACAAATTCATGTCAATTAAAATCTTTCTTTTAAAAATCTTTCTTCTTACCATTCAAAAAATCTTTCTTTTTATGGGGGAAATAAAAACAGATGGATGAGTGGAGCAGCAGCGGCAAGTCAGCCATGCATGCATAGCAGCGGAGAGAGACAGAGCGTTACCTGTGTGAGGGTGAGCAAGCAGCAGGATAGCGCGCGTGCATAACGTCAGCTAGCAGCTTGGGCGTACCGCGTCTGTCGGGGATATGGGACACGGGTACCCGCAAGGAGGATTAACATGGCCCATCCGGGGTGACCCAGCAGGCCGACTCCACAGTCAGATTAGGACAAGGATTCACCTTGCCAACTTGTAATAGATTAGCAGTGTCCTACAAGGACTCGACTTGTATTAGATTAGCAGTGTCCTAAAAGGACTCGACATGTAAGCCGGCCTCCTCCACCTTTATAAGGAGAGGCAAGGCCTAGACGACCCAACGCAACCAAGACAGACGGGATAGAGCCCGATCTACACAATAGAGGAGCCGCCTCATCGGCGACTTCCACCATGAGAGGAATAAGACCTAGCCACAAACAGCACGTAGGGATATTACCGGATGATGTTTCCCGGGTCCCGAAGCTGTATAAATCCTTTCTCCCGTGTCGTTCGTCTACTAACCCACATCGACGATGCCCACGCGTACATAGTCCCGTATTCTCACCGTTGATCTAATCCATCGACATTG
Source organism: Puccinellia tenuiflora (assembly GCA_012064385.1). Lineage (NCBI taxonomy): Eukaryota > Viridiplantae > Streptophyta > Magnoliopsida > Poales > Poaceae > Puccinellia > Puccinellia tenuiflora. Next base: position 157,986 of record QRDG01002157.1, on the reverse strand, counting down.
GCGCCCACCGTGGGGCTAAGTGTGCGTGGATTCATAATTCGATGGGTCCAATCTTCATCAGCGACGACGGCGAGTTCATCACTGCATCGGTCAAGTGGTTCGGACACATCAAGATTTTCATACACACGACGGGCGCGGGGCTCTACATCAACATTGCCATCGCGCGCGCAGCGGCGACTCACACAAGCAGCGTCCTTGTGTAGCGGATCCATCAAGATTTTTCGGCAAGCTTTATCCGAAGGACTAGCCGTGGTTACCAGAAATTCCAGCTTCATCGTCAGCAAGATACGAGCAAGCACGCTTCCGCGTCGACTGGCAAGCTCACGCGTTGGCCTGAGTTGCGCGTGGCCGTCTTCGTCGACCACTCGGAGTCCAAAGTCTTTACAAACTCACGTGAGGACTACAACTCCAACTAGTACTACCTCTTTGACACGTACGCGGATCAACGAAAGCAAGAGCTATTGGATAAGGAAAGCAAGGTTACGTATCCAGCCAGGCTTTGTTCAGATTTAAAAAAAAAGGAGATATGACGTACTGGCCAGCTCCATCCATTACAAACACACAGAGTATCACGAGCAGCGCCGACGCCCGGCGATCAAGTCCTTCGTCCGCCAACTTACGAGCGTCATCAATTACGAAAATAAACAAGCTAAGTTGTCTTTTATCTTTAAATTTTATATTTTACTTTTTTCAGTCAATTAAATTAAAATAAATCCGCCACCATTGAGTTAATCTCAGGGGCTATTAATTCTTCTGATTTATGGTTGCCAAACAGGACAAGCTGCCAGATGCGCGGTCCAAACATAGGTATCCTGGCTCTGAAGATGGACGTTCGTTTCTTTGCTAAGTCAGATGCGAAACGCAATAGACCAAGTAGTGCGTATGAACAAAGCCAGATCGACTCTGAAGCACAGAGGCCTTTGTCGACAGAGCAAATCATATTGCATGAAAAAAGTCGCCGCGAAAGCCTACTTAGACAAGTCGGACGATTAATCACTTGAACACAAATAAATCAAATCGTTGTAATATTTATTTAATTCTTTTCATACGTCATGAACGGTATAATGCATACAGAATTTTATTTCAGGTACCTCAAAAGGAGTCCCGAGTTGCTGCAGGCGAACAACCCGGCACTCGGGGGCTAGACCGTTCAAAGCTCAAAAACATGAGTTATACACCAAGGAGTCCCGAGTCGTCGCAGGCAAACGACCCGGCACTCGGGGGCTACATATATACCGGTGTAAACAAGCTCGAGCAAAGTCATACATCTCGTTCAGAGGACTCGGAGAAAAATTCCGAGTCACTTCAGCACAAGTCGACAAGAGAAGCCGGCATTAACAAGTCGACAGAAGAAGTCGGCATTAACAAGTCAGCAGGAGAAGCCGGCATTGACAAGTCGGCAGGAGAAGCCGGCATTAACAAGTCGGCAAGCAAAGCCGGCATCGACGACTCGGCAACGTCTACATCGACAACTCAGGAAAATCTACAACAACAACCCGGCAAAGTCTACATCGACAACTCGGCAAATGCTGACGTCGGGTTCCGCGACATCATCGACATCTACAACTCGGCAAAGCACTACATCAACAAGCCGGCAAAGAACCCGGCACGGACTCTGTGTCCCATTTCTTCAACAAATCAAGACCTTCCGCATGACTCTACAAGTCATCCGAAAGCTCGGGGGCTACTGTCGGGGATATGGGACACGGGTACCCGCAAGGAGGATTAACATGGCCCATCCGGGGTGACCCAGCAGGCCGACTCCACAGTCAGATTAGGACAAGGATTCACCTTGCCAACTTGTAATAGATTAGCAGTGTCCTACAAGGACTCGACTTGTATTAGATTAGCAGTGTCCTAAAAGGACTCGACATGTAAGCCGGCCTCCTCCACCTTTATAAGGAGGGGCAAGGCGCACCAAGAGGGGGGAGGGGACAGATCTAGACAAGAGGAGCCGCCTCATCGGCGACTTCCACCATGAGAGGAATAAGACCTAGCCACAAACAGCACGTAGGGATATTACCGGATGATGTTTCCCGGGTCCCGAAGCTGTATAAATCCTTTCTCCCGTGTCGTTCATCTACTAACCCACATCGACGATGCCCGCGCGTACATAGTCTCGTATCTTCACCGTTGATCTAAACCATCGACAGCGTCGGTTCCGAAGGAGTAGCCATGGACGCGTGCACGTACGTACGACACCTGGCCAGCAACTGTGCGTGAGAAGAGAGAGGAGCAGAACGCTGCGCGCGACGGGAGACCGGAGAGCCACATCGATTTTGAGTGGTTTTGTACCGGTGGCGGACTCGGTGACAATGGGGAAGTGCGTTCCCAGGAGCCCGGCTGAATAAGAGCGGCGGCGCAAGGAAGCACGTACAATCGGCGGCCGTGTAACGGGGCCCAACGGCGACGAATTAGAGGGCCGTCGTGGTGGAATATGACGGCAACAGAGAATGGGGCCGACCTCTGTGCGGGGGACAGGCTGCGCGCCGAGGGATCCGGCCAGCTGCCAGCAACAGTGGAGGCGTACAGGCAACGCCGTGAAGATATGTCAGACCACGGACCGGACATAAAATTCGAACCGTTTTTTCCACTCGCCGATGGCAATGGTGTGTAATTTAACTCAACTTTTGGGGTATTTTTAATGTTGGACGAAATTTTTTAGAGAAGCAACTCTTCATTTATTATTAGGTAAAAATATCAAAAACCCAAAAAAATTAGAAAATGGAAAACTGTTATAAAAACGCCATGATAGCTGCTGAATTTAGAAAATCATATGAAGGGAAAAGATTAGGAGGCTTCATAGAGCTTCTGAATGAAATTGCTAGTAGGCTGCTTAATTATCATAAGGAAGAAACTTGTTGCTCTGAATACTTTAGACACTTTGAATTCCAATGCCCTTCCAATAAAGAACATGTTATTGCCACTTATCATACATGGAATTATGCTCATTTAGGGATGGAAGAAGTAGAGCAATTTGTTATTTTTATGGCAGCCTATGAATTATACACCTTCATTGATGAACATGAAACCTGCCCTATAGCTTCTCAATTTAAAGTTTTGATTGCCAATCTCCTTGATCTCTGCATAATTGAATTTAAAGAAAATATCTATGTTGTTGACACAAGAAAGAGAGCTGCCCAAGAAAGCTCTAATATTTTGTAGGAAGAAGATGACAAAAGCCTAAGCACGGGGATGCCCATGCAGCCCCAAGAGTAGGACAATGAAGACCAAGAAGATGATGGAAATGGTGAACAACTAGAGAATGAAGAGAGGAAACTTCCACCTTCACCACCTATGGATGAGGGTAACACTCAAAATTTTGTTGATGATAAACTTTAATTTTATGATTCTGATGATGAGGAGGACTATCAACCTATGCTTAATGAGAACATCATTGATAACAATTTTAAAAATGATGAGGAGTATGGTTTAGACATGTTTTATGATAATGCTTTAGATGATGGTCCTACGCTTATTGATAATCCTCAATGTTTAGAAGTTGTTACAAATTTATGTGAGGACACAAATGATATACTTGCTGTTTGTGATGGTACTCTTACTCATGAGAGTCCTACTTTGTTCTTAAATTCTCCTAGTTACACCATGGAGGAGAAATTTGCTTATGTTGAGAAATACTTATGTGGTTTGCAATTATCTTTAGTTCCAAATATAACCATGATATTAAACTTGAAATTGATCTTAATAATTATCTTGAAAGAGGGAAGCATGCTAATGAATTCCAAAATAAATCTGATGATCCTCTTTATGTGCCTATATTACCTAAGTTGAATGATTCTTGTGATTATATGGTTGAATTTATTTCTTCTACTTGCAACTATTATAAAAGAGGAGGTAATAAGAACCCTCTTTATGCTACTAATAAATATATGCTGCAAGTAACTACTGTTAATATGCAGTGTGAAATTTCTATTTATTGTGATTCATTCATATACAAAATGCCAATGCATAGAAAGAAAGTTATACTTCGTTGTTATTACTTTTGTGTTTTGTTTTTCTCTTTACTAGGTTTCAACTTGACAATTATTTTGATTGGCTTGAGAGCACCATGGGATCCTGGTATTTGCATGAAACACTTCCCAAGGAAGAGGGACACATCAAAGTTCAAGCTCCCTCATGAGCTTCGTCCATAATAAATATCAAGTAAGAAGCCTAGCTATATGGCTATAAAGAAAGCGCTTTACGGGAGGCAACCCGATTGTTTTTATTTTTGATATCTTTGTGTCCTCTTGCTGTAAAAAGAGATTTAGTTTTTAGTTTAGTTTCTTGAATTATTAATAAAGTGCCAAGTTTTACCTATTTTGTTATGTAAAAGTTGCTATTTGCATTCGGAAATTTTATTCCAGCACGAATCTGTGCACGGTATAATTTTTCATTCCTAATATGTAACTCCGAATGAGCTCATATTTTTACTGTAAATACAAATTTTCATCCTCTGTATGCCTGAATTTGTTCAGAATTTTTAGACATGTTTAATTCGGGTAGAAAAATGCGTTTCGTTGCTGCTAATTTTCTGGACAGATTCTGTCCCATTTTGTTTGATGCATTCTTTGAACTTTTAACTTGAATGTTTTTTATCCAATTGAGTTTATAAGTAGGCATACAAAATTATACACTTTCTGGACATTAATATGAATTTTTGTCTAAGGATTCTATGCAGCAAGTAATTCATTTGTCTATCACTACTAATGTCACCCCACAGAAAAGAAATGGGAGAAACAGTGTTTTGAAGTTTTTTCACAGGGATTAGAGGAGATGCACCAAGAGCTATCCAAGGATGGTGAAGACCATAAGCTTGGGGATGTGAAGAAAATCCCACTGGACCAACACACTCTCGATTTGCACACGTCTAACTTCTGTTTTTCGATCAATGCACTTTATCGCATAAACTTGGAGCGTCTTCTGTTTACTTGTTATTTTAGTTTAACTTTTGTTTTGAGACCACCACTATCATTTATATATGAGAGAGCTACTGAAATTTTGGGTTGAATTAAGTTGGATGCTATAATAAGATTGGGAAAGGGATGTTTGAGTTGATTTAAAAAGATGCATATAGTTGCATAATTCATGTGTTTTTTTATGAGTATTAATTTGCAAGTGTTTTATCAAGAGCTACCTCTTATTCATGTTTTGATGCTGAATGTTACTTTACTTTTTTTTAACATGGATTGGTTAGTTCTATGGACACTTGTGCATGTATTTAGACGGTCAACTTTCTCCCTTTTGCTAGCCCAAAAATTTCAACAAGTAAAAACTTGTTTTCCAACACCTTCAACCAAAGTTTTTCTAGTGAGTCCACCATATCTACCTATTAGCTTTATGATATTCCGAGTATGTTTATCATGCTACTTTGTGTTATCTATACCTCTGAATTTAAATGCTTATATTATTGATTGTTATGGGAAAAGTTGGTTAAATAGCTCTCACGCCTTACTATTGCATTTAATAAACATGAACCATTGTGATTAAAATTATGAAGTTGTGAGATTGACAAGAGTCTTGGTTGGTAGTTAGCCCAAATGTGCTGTCACATGGCAAGCTTTCAACATGCTCATAATTATATTTAGTTGATATCATGTACTTTTGTTTATGGATGCCTATCATAGTGCCAAATAAATGTGGAAACTAAGTAAGTTTAAGTAGTTTGTACAAATGGCTAGAGAGACACCCGGGCCGCTAATCTAAGCCATGCATCATTCATGGTGGAAATTTACTTACATACTATTGTGAACCTTCAGTGATGCACCTCATAATAAAAAGCTATATCAATAGTAAATAAAAAGGGTGTTGAGATTGTTTATTATGTTTGTTTGTCTTGTCATTTTGACATGGGCTTGTTCCATGTCCTGGGACAAGAGGTACCCCAGTTGACCCTCTTGATGACGCTATTATACAATGACTTTTACTTGAACTAGCTTTGTATCCCAAGTTGAGTAACACCATGGTGTAGGTACTCGTATTCACGGGGCATGAGACTTTCAACCATTTATTTGTCAAGCACATTACTCATATTTGCTTTCACTTTAAACTTTAACCATTCAAGATGTTATGATAAGGGGTAATGAGAGCTTGACACCAATACCACATTGCAAACATTAACTTAAGTAGAAGTATTTGGAAGTTAGATGAAACTTGTTCATGTTTTACCTCTACTCATATATATATATATATATATATATATCTTTCCAAAGTGTCCACTTTTATATTCAGTTTTATAAGAGTACTCTATGACCATTATAGGATGTTTTTACTTTTCATTATGCATACATTTGGTCCATAGTACTTTCTTCTATGTTACACTTTGTGAATTATCATTGAACATCCTTGCATTGAGTAATTGATATCACTTCATAATCTATCTTGCATATTGCTACTCCTTTGAAGAATGAATCATTTGACTTTATGTAGCAATAGTAATCATCTTTGATATCCATTGTTAGCATTTAAATGCAAAGTCCATGATAGTTTTATCACCTTCATACTCGAGGATGAGTATAGGTTAATCTTGGGGATGTTGATGCATGTAAAATGCATACATGAACTTAGCATTATAATACTCATATTTCAATCATATTTGCATCATATAAGGGTTATATCATTGTTTTATAATGATTTTGGGAAGATTTCACAGTTTTCCTATTTTTCTGGAATTAACCCTGCACTGGCAGAAAACCCTATTTTCTATATTTTGATGTTTCAGGGACCCAAACGACGTCCAAATGACCTGAAAATTTACGAGCATCAGTTTTTGGAAGGAACAAAGCGTAGGAGCAAAGGAAGCGAAAAAGTGGAAGCCCCTTGGCCACGTGGGGCCCACCAACTTGGCCCTCGTGGCTCCGTTGCCGTCGATCTTTCTTCCCGACGCTTCCTTTTGACCTAAAAACGACTATAAAAATAGTCCCCCGACGTTTTCCAGAAGGGAGCATCGCAGAAACATAGAAACCACGAAACAGAGACCTGGAGTTGCAGATTGGAGGGGGAAAACTCCGGCAGGGCGATGCCGGGGTGGTCTCCATCTTCTCCAACATCTCCACCATCGTCACCATGATGAAGGGGGAGTAGTCCACCCCCTGGACTTTGGGTTCGTGGTGGTAACTTGATCTACTCTCTCTATGTATGATCATTGTTGAAGTCCATATGATGTGCCTTGCATGAGTCTGGATCTATCTATGTAATTCCTATGGTGGATATTATGGTATGAGATGATATTTGTTATGCATTTACCGTTGTGTTGGATCTTTTATGACTTCTCATACTTTGGATATATTCTATGATGCATGTGATGGTTTGATTTATGCATAATGCCTTGTTTATCCTTATCATGAGGTGATTGACACTACCGAGTGTGGGTAGATGAGAGAGATGTGGTCATGCACACGAAATATGAATCATTGCACTAGTGATTAGAATATTGTCCATTAAGAAGTATGATGTATGTAGGTACGGGATGGCCGAGGTGACAATGGAATATGTATTGAGTGACATAATACAGCCCAACATCCTTTATCTGGGGGTAAAAAGGAAGAAGTATGATGTGGGAGTGACAGCAAACCACGCTAGCCTTACGAGGGTGACCTAGCAACACAAATGATTATTTCTTTCAACTATGTGTTTTAGGACATGTAGCCGTCATAGAAGTTTACCATTAAAGCATGACAATTGTGTGTATTTTTTATCTATAACATGATAATCACCATAGATGGGAGAGAGGATTGAGTGAACCCATGAACCCATGTCCATTGTTCCTATAAGAGAAAACATTTGTCTTGTCCTCTTGCATTGAAGAGGATTGGGACACTTTTACATTCTTGTTTTGTTACATTAAACTTCCATCCATTAAATCAACCATCTTGTTCTTTAAACCTATTTAGTGCATAATCAACTAAAACTTGTGACACTTTAGTTGTAGGGAATAGATAACTTTTCCTTCTTGCTCCTGCGGATCGATACCCTTCTTCCACATTGAGAGGTGCTACAGTGATCCCCTGCTCTTGGGGGTTATCACACAACGCCGACCACACCGACAAGACATAAAGGAGATGGCCATACCGAAGAGCCCGCTGACCCGCACCCGGCAGAGGTGGAGCCGGCAGGACAGGAAGCGTGCCACCCGGCCTCGCACGTCCCCGACAGCGGCGCCTTCATACTGTGCGGCGTCCACTGTGCCTGATAGAAGAACACTATGGGAAGGAAGAAGACTGTAGCCGGACCCGTTGGGTCCAGGTCGGGCAGCCGGCCCCCGCCTGTCAGCGTGTAATGAGCCGGCCCCACACATGTACAGCACCACCTCAGCCCTATATAAGGGGGGTGAGGCCTCTAGAGAGGGAGGTCGATCGATCAATGGCTTAGTCAGGAAACCCTAGAACGCATACCCCGGAGGAACTCCCGGGTAGCCGGCTGCTCCACTTCACTCAGCCGGCCGGCCTACTCTACCCGGTAGCTCTAGCCGGCTGCTCATATATAGCTCAAGGAGAAACCTTGTAACACCATATAATCCACCATATACACCAGATCATGCAGGAGTAGGGGTTTTACCTCCTCACAAGGGCCCCGAACCTGGGTACATCGTGTGTCAGTTTGCATGTTTTTGCCCAATCCCGCCTGCAGATGCCGCCGACTGTGCAAGCTGATCCCACACCTCACAAGCCTACACTTAGGCATATGTCCACCCCACGACATTTGGCGCCCACCGTGGGGCAGGAAACAGCGGCTGGAGTCACATTCTGCACGGGACCCCTCTTCACCAAGATCGACGTCGCCGTCCCGAGGTGCCAACTGTCTTCCTCTCCCGGAGAAACTCGGGGACTCAGGGACTCGGAGACTCCGGGGCTCGACATCACCGCTGCCCCGGACTCGCGCCTGCGTCGTCCTCGTCTTCACGAACCTGCGCGTCTGCCAGTGGCTGCGCCGCCAACATCCTCTACATCGCCCTCGGCCCGCGCCCGCATCCGCTGGCGCACGTCTCTGTCTGCGCGTCTCCTCTACATCTCCACCGGCTGTTCGCATGCTGGCCCTTCCGCACGTCCACGCCAGCCCCAACTCCGCTCGAGCTCCTGCGCGTCCACCTCCCCGCGCATGTGCTACTCCGCCCGGCGCCCTCTCGGCTCGCGCGGCGCCGCATCCATCCGATGCTCGCACACTCGCCCCCGGTCCCGCACCGATCGGCCGCTCCGCCCTCGCTGCGTGGCTGGCTCCGCCCGACGGCCATCTCCCCCGAGTTCCTCCATGCCTCCTCCACCTCCGCGTCCGCCCCGCGTTGGCGTCCTCCGCTGGGTCCCGTGCGGCCGCGCCAGTGCAGCTCCGGTTGCTCCTCCCTCGCGCCTGGCCGCGCTCGGCCTCCGCCCCTCGACCTCCGCGCTGGCCAGTTCCGCCCCGTCTCCACGCACACCCGGCCTCGCCCTGGCCGACGCCCTCCCGGTGCTCGCCGGCTCCCGTCCGGCTGGCCCCTGCGACCTGGGCGCCGCGTCTCCGTCGCCTGCTGCTAAGGAAAAGAGGAGGAGAAAAGTCCACCCAGCTTGAGGGAAAGAAAAAGAAAAGGAAAAAGAGAAAAGGGGGGGGGGGGGGGGGAGGCGGCTAGGCCTGGCCGGGTGCTCCCGACGATGTGATCGCTGGGCCGGTTAGGCTTTGTTCGCCTGGGTTGCTACGGCCTGGTCGGCTGGTCCACGTCCGGCTGCCTGCTGCTGGGCCGGTTGGGTCCTGTCCGGCAGCACTCGGCCCGTCCGGCTGCCCACTACTGGCCTGGCTGGTCGCCAAGCCGGCGGTGACCCGTTCCGACTGGCTACAACACCTCTTCTCCGCCGTAGCGATGTAAGTACCGTCCCGTGTATTTTTTGCACCGTAAGTTCAAGGTGGGTAAGACCGAAAGACACTCGGGGACTACCCCTCGATCCTTTGTAAGTGTTTTCCTAGTAAGACCGGAGGCTACCTTTGTGTCACTGCAAGTTTTGTGTTTCGTCCGCCTGCGGCTAGCTGGCTGTTCATTCTTCCCGGCGATGGGTTACTAGCGCGCTGGACGCCCAAGGCTCACTCAGCGGTTCCGCGTTGCAGACTCGTCGGCCAGAGCAAAAGCTGGAAGGCTCACGTGTGAAAAACATCAAAGGAAAGAATAACATCCAGCCGTCCGCGAAACCGTTCAGGTTGCTCGCTCGCCAAAGTCCAACCTCTAGAGTCATATATTTGTGCATTCGACCAGCCGGCCCACTCTGCGGTTATGCATTGCAGTCTCGCCAGCCAGAGCAGCAGTCATGACCGGCCGGGTGCACGAAGAAAGACTAAGAGGTAAAAACTAGGGCGAGCCAGCAACCGCTCGCAAAAACCTTTGCCTCGCTCGCCTAAGTCAAACTCCTAAAGCCTGACTATGCATTCGACCAGCCGGCCCACTCTGCGGTTCCGCGCTGTAGACTCGCCGGCCAGAGCAACGGTCATGACCGGCCGGATGCACAGAAAATGGCTAAGGGGGTGAAACAAGGGCGAGCCGGCACCTAATAAACTAAAAGACGCCAAATTAAAATTGCCAACCTTTTGGTTTATTGCACTAACGATTTAACGACATTTGCTTCCTACATTATTTTTTGGGGAAACCTGCCGAGGCCCTCCTGCTAAAGCTGCAGGACCACGACAGCTTCGGGGACTAGTGTCGGGGGAATGATCCCCCGGTATACCAAGGACCAGGACTAGGACAATCAAGAAGACGACATCCGGCAGCTGGCTGGCTGCGACCAGGCCGGCTGGCCATCTGCCAGCCAGATCACCTGCGAGGAGAAGTCCGCGTCCCATCGGACACACACCGGCTGACCATTCGCCGGCTGGCTGCCCTGAAGCCCTGTCCGGCTGGACGACCTGTCCGGCTGGACGACCTGTCCGGCTGGACAACCTGTCCGGCTGGCCACCTGCCAGCCAGCCACGAAAGACCCGACAACGATGACGCCCGGTATAGTTACTGCATGACGCCGACCACACCGACAAGACATAAAGGAGAAGGTCATACTGAAGACCCCGCCGACCCGCACCCGGCGGAGGCGGAGCCGGCAGGATAGGAAGCGTGCCACCCGGCCTCGGACGTCCCCGACAGCGGCGCCTCCATACCGTGCGGCGTCCACTGTGTCTGATAGAAGAACACTGTTGGAAGGAAGAAGACTTTAGTCGGACCCGTCGGGTCCGGGTCGGGCAGCCGGCCCCGCCTGTCAGTGTGTAATGAGCCGGCCCCACACATGTACAGCACCCCCTCAGCCCTATATAAGGGGGGGGGGAGGTGAGGCCTCCAGAGAGGGAGGTCGATCGATCAATGGCTTATTCAGGAAACCCTAGAACGCATACCCCGGAGGAACTCCTGGGTAGCCGGCTGCTCCACTTCACTCAGCCGGTCGGCCTACTCTACCCGGCAGCTCTAGCCGGCTGCTCATATACAGCTCAAGGAGCAACCTTGTAACACCATATAATCCACCATATACATCAGATCATGCAGGAGTAGGGGTTTTACCTCCTCACGAGGGCCCCGAACCTGGGTACATCGTGTGTCCGTTTGCATGTTTGTGCCCAATCCCGCCTGCAGATGCCGCCGGCTGTGCAAGCTGCTCCCACACCTCACAAGTCTACACTTAGGCATATGTCCACCCCACGACAGCAAGGCAGCAGTTTCCCTTGATTACAAAACCAAGGTTGTCAGATCCAGTAGGACTTGGAGAAGGCTTAGCAAGGTGTCAATGGCGCCGTTTACGACAATTGACGTGGGCCTGCACACAATCACAAACAAACTACTTTGCCCCAACGAAACAGAGAGGTTGTCAATCTCTCCGGCTTGCTGAACACAAAGAATTAAATGTGCAGATGTGAAATATGATGAAAGTGAAATATGACCAGCGAGCAAATGATGATGGAAAGCTATTAAAACAGTTGTAAACAGTGTAGGAGAATAGGACCGGGGTCCACAGATCACTAATGGTGTCTCTCCAAAAGATACACATGATGGGTAAATGAATTACAGTACGGAAATTGATAGAATTGAGCGCATGACAATGCTACCATAAAACAATATAGTTCACCGTTTCATCTAATATGACATTACGTCAAAATATATAGACCGTTATCCAACTACGTCTATGACTAATAATCCACCCCGGGAACGATATCCAGCATGTCACCCAGAAGTATTAAGTTGCAAGCAATAGATCATTGCAATAAGCAAATTGCATAATGTAACCAATGTAAATAACACATGGAAATAAGACCGCTATTTTCTCCCTAATGAAACAACATATTCATGAGGATAAGATTTTCTATCAATCGCACTTAGCACACAAAGGCATGAACCCACTATCTAGCATAAATACACACTAACAATTAATTGGCCAAAGCATGCACGAGCATCGGAGAGCATGTAAGATCATAGATAAAACATAACACATAGATGAACAAGAGTAATGATTTCCGCAATTCATCGGATCCAAGCAAACACATCATGTAGCAATTACAGGTAATATGATCTTGATCATGATAGGAAGCTCACAAGATCTAAATAATGTAGTACAAGGAGGAGAGACAACCATCTATCTACTGCCATGGACCCGTAGTCCCGTGGTGGACTACTCACGCATCACTCCAGAGGCAGAAATGGTGATGTAGATGCCTCCGGTGACGATTCCCCTCTCCGGCAGGGTGCCGAGAAGAGCTTCAGAACCTCCCAATCTAGGGTTGACGACGGCGGCGGCCTCGGATGTTTTCTGGAAAATATGATCAGGTCTCGAGGGTTTCCGCGTCGAAGACAGTTTATAGGCGAAAGGGCAACTCAAGACGACGTCAGAGGTTACCAGGTGGGACCCAGACGCGGCCAAGGTGTGGGTTGCGCCTGGGGGGGTGTCTAGGGTCTGGGTGCCCCCTGAAGGCGTCCTCCTGGCTCTGTCCTTGTTTCTGCTTGGAAATAATTCCTCTAAATTGGCAGCTCATTCCGAGAAACTTCCCCGAACAACTTTTCTGAAACAAAAAGACAGCAGAAAACAGGAACTGGTACTGGGCATTTTGTTAATAGGTTAGTTCCATAAATCATGCCAAATTGATATAAAAACATTATAAAAATATGTGGCACTGATATATAATCAAGCATGGAACATAAAAAAATTATAGATACGTCTAGGACGTATTAGCGACCAAGCCTGGGCCGCGCCTGGGTGGCGTCTGGGGGCTGTGCCCCCCCCCAACAACTCCTCTTCTGGCTCTGTTTTTGTTTCTTCGTAAAAATAAATCATGTAAATTTGCAGCCAATTCCGAGAAACTTCCCCGAACAGTTTTTCTGAAACAAAAAGACAGCAGAAAACATGAACTAGCACTTGGCATCTTGTCAATAGGTTAGTTCCATGAATTAAGCCAAAACGATATAAAAACATTATATTAACATGTGGCAATGATATATAATCAAGCATGGAATATAAAAAATTATAGATACGTCTGGGAGTATCAGCATCCCTAAGCTTAATTCCTGCTCGTCCTCGAGTAGGTAAATGATAACAAAATAATTATTGAAGTGACATGCTACCAACACAATCTTGATTAAGTAATAATGTAAAGCACATGATATGAATGAAGTGGTCCAAGACAATGGTCTATTGAATAAAGTAAACAATGATCAACCAAGTGTAACATCTAAACAAGAATTTTTCGCAAATAGTACTTTGGAGACTAAAAGTATGAATCTTGACATGATTGATATCTCACAAAGCAATGTTCTTTTGGCAAAGGTGTTTCAGTGATTTCTCAGGTACAATGTGGGAAGGAGAGATTAATGGTGTTGAATTTATATTTTGCGGGCTGGTAACCCTTGGCCAGCTCTTGGCAAATTTAAGTGAGCATGTAATCCATGCTCACCAGGTGAAAGGGGGGAAATAACCTTGCTTGACACGGGATATAACAAACTTCCTTACTACTTCCTCATGAGCTAAAAACAGAGACACAAATTGGAATATTTTGAAAGTTTAAAGGTAGCACAAGACAAATTTACTTGGAGTGGCAAGGAAATACCACATATACGTAGGTATGGTGGACACAAATGGAAAAGATATTTGGGTCAGGGATTTGGATGCACGAGAAGTATTCCCTTTCAGTACGGAATTTTTAGGCTTAGCAAGATATCAAGCAAACACATAACACCAACTTAGTTCAATGAATGACTACATATATACATTAAGTATAACCATTATACCTCACACCGTCTTCCTTGTTAGCCAAACTATCCCTTTGCAAAAAGAACATCTAGACTTTAAGAGCTACCAAGCAGGACAAGCGCCATAATTTTAAGCTTTACGGTAGTTCTTTACTAATCCATTCTTAAGTAAATGATCCACAAGTTTAAGCATTAATATACTTCATATCTCTAAACAATTGACAAATATCAAATATTCAAGACAGTGATCTACAAGATTATGCAAACACTTCTTTTCACACTTCCTACATGATAATTTCCTTTCAACCAAACACCAATCAACTTATTTGAAACAACTAAAAGTGAAAACACAAGAGAGTACTTCCTAACTACAAAATCTAACAACTCTAAACAAGAGATACATGAAAAACAAGAGCTAGAAGTAAGAATAATAAAAGCTAAACACTCAACACATATAAGTGAAGAACATGAGTGTTTTATGATACAATGGAGCGTGTCTCTCTCCCAAACAAGCATGCAAGGATCCAATTTATTGCAAAGACCAGAGAACAAAACATAAACAAACTGAAAATAAAAACAAACTGACGCTCCAAGAACAACACATAATGTGTAAAGGAATAAAAATATGGTACCATGAGTAAAACTGATAATTGTCGATGAAGAAGGGGATGCCTTGGGCATCCCCAAGTTTATACGCTTGTGACTTCTTGAATATTGCAAAGGAGGATCCATGGGGAGCCTCCCCAAGCTTGAGCTTTTATCCCATGTTGATCTTCATTCATCACCTCGCTCTTGAATACTTGAAAACTTCCTTCACGCAAAACTTATTGCAACTTCATTAGAGGGGTTAGTCCACAAAAATAATATCTTCCTTCAGTTCTGAAGCACATATCATAAAATTATTTTTAAATATTAGATACTGTCACCAAGATCTAAGTAAAGCTCTTGCCCTCAAAAGAACTTCACTTTGCCCGTAAAAGAAGCAATGCAAAACTAAGACATAATATGTCAAACACGGAACATACCGTAAACATGAATTTTTTCGGGTACTTCTTGACCTCAAATGAGAAAACGTAAACTTAGAGAAAGGTATAAAAAACCCGGATGCTTGCTGTAAAAATTTTGCAGCCACAAATGATGCTCTATGATTTTGTGGAATTTCGAACAGTGAAGAACAAAAATCTGTTTCTGGACAACAAACTCACAAATTAGTCTCCCTCTCTTTAGAGGCTATTCTTGGCACAAAAAACAAAAAAAAGATACAAGGGAGTTGTTACAGAGGTAACATCACCCAAAACAAAGACAAACCAAAAAGAAACAGTAGGTAAAAATAAAATGGGTTGCCTCCCATAAGTGCTTTTCTTTAACGCCTTTTAGCTAGGCAAAAGGGCAAAATCAAGTTATATGAGAATCAAAACCATCATCATCTTCGCAAACCACATTACCCTTTTTATTACCTTTAGTAGACTTCTCACATAAGCTATAAACCTCAGTTATGTAGGGTTGAGAGCCATCCTTATTGTCCTTTGTGGGCTTGCTTGCTTCATCAAAAAGATTTTTAGGTGAGATCCAAGAAAAATTATCTATCAAAGCATCAGCTATCCCTAAAAGTTTGAAGGGAATAAAAGCATTGAAATATTATTTATTTTCAGTAGTAGAAGTTTATTTTCTCAAATTTGCATCCCTAACATCTAATGAATAATGAACATTAGGATAAGCTCCAAGATAACCATAACGAGCAAATATTTTACGAGCTTCTACGACAATACCATAAAATTCATCGAGAAGGATATCTAGCACATAATATTTTTCTTCCCCTCTCTCCATGCTATCAAGTTTAAGAAACATTTCCTGCAATATTGGGTTAAGATTAACAAACATATGCTCAAGTCGATTCACCAAACAAGAGATAGCAGAATCATAATTATGGGTAAGCTCAACTATAGATCTTTACTCATCAGCAAAAAGCTTGCTAGCGAAAGTGAGGAACCCTTTGATATTATCTCTACCAACAATGTCCCCGCTTCCAACCTTAACCTTCTTCATACCAAACTCAGGAGGAAACATAACTACTTAAGCAAAAGAAAAAAAACTAAGTAAAAACAAAAAGAAACTACTTGCTGGAATTTTTAATTTTTTTTTGTGTTTTTGAGTTTTAAACCAAACGAAAAGCAAAATAATGCAAACAAAAAATATACTAAGCAAGACAATAACAAAGTAAAGTGAAAGGACGTATGAAACTCCCCTAGCTGAAGCTTCCAAGTTCCCGCAACGGCGCCAGAAAAGTTGATGGTGTGTTGACGGGAAACTTGGTAGTTCGAGAAGTCTTCTTCAAATCCCCGGCAATGGCGCCAGAAAAGTGCTTGATGGTGTGGATCAGTTCGCTGGGGAACCCCAAGAGGAAGGTATGATGCAGTGTAGCAGCAGTTTTCCCTTGATTACAAAACCAAGGTTATCGAATCCAGTAGGACTTGGAGAAGGCTTATCAAGGTGTCAACGGCACTCTTTACGACAATTGACGTGGACCTGCACACAATCACAAACAAACAACTTTGCCCCAACGAAACAGAGAGGTTGTCAATCTCTCCATCTTGCTGAACACAAAGAATTAAATGTGCAAGTGTAAAATATGATGAGAGTGAAAATATGACCAGCGAGCAAATGAGTACGAAAAGTTATTAAAACGATTGTAAACAGTGTAGAAAGATAGGACCGGGGTACACAGATAACTAGTGGTTTCTCTCCAGAAGATATGCATGATGTGTAAACAAATTACAGCAAGGCAATTGAAAAAATTGTGGGCACATATTAATGCTATCATAAAACAATATAGTTCACCGTTTTATCTAATATGGGTATTACGTCACAATACATAGACCGTTATCCAACTGCATCTATGACTAATAATCCACCCCCGAGATCCCTATCCAGCATGTCTCCCAGAAGTATTAAGTTGCAAGCAGCTGATCATTGCAGTAAGCAAAGTGCATAATGTAAGCAATATAAATAACACAAAGAAATAACACCGTTGTTTTCTCCCTAGTGGCAACAACACAAACTTGGTATGAGCGTTTCTGTCAGTCGCACTCCGCGCAAAAGAGGTATGAACCCACTATCTAGCATAAATACTCTCTCTGAAGATACTAACAATTACTTGGCCAAAGCATCCACTAGCATCGGAGAGCATGCAAGATCATAGATAAAACATAACACATAGATGAACAAGAGTAATGATTTACACAATTCATCAGATCCAAGCAAACACATCATGTAGCAATTACAGATAATATGACCTTGATCATGTAGAGAAGCTCACAAGATCTAAACAATGGAGTACAAGGAGAAGAGACAACCATCTAGCTACTGCCATGGACCCGTAGTCCCATGGTAGACTACTCACGCATCACTTCGGAGGCAGGCATGGTGGTGTAGATGCCTTCGGTGATGATCTCCCCCTCCGGCAGGGTGCCGGGAAGAGCTTCAGGACCCTCCCGATCTAGGGTTAGCAACGGCGGTGGCCTCGGATGTTTTCTGGAGAATATGATCGGGTATCGATGGTTTCCGAGACGAAGGTGATTTATAGGCGAAAGGGCAACTAGGGGAGGCACTACTAGGGAACAGGTCATCTGTGGCGCACCAAAATAGGGTTTCTGTGGTGCATCCAGGAAATGGTGGGATGCGCCACAGAAATCTCGCCACTAAAATGTAATTCTGTGGCGCACCCCCACGGTGCGCCACAGAAATACCAAGATTCTATGGCGCACCAGCAACGGTGCGCCACAGAATTATATCTGTGGTGCATCTATCCTCCATGCGCCACAGAACTCCATGCGCCACAGAAAACTAAAAAGATGCGCCACCGAATAATATAAATGTATTTTCAATTTTCTGCTGCCTGCTGTATAAATACAGGTATATTACAGAAAATACAGGTATATCACATTACAGGAAATACAGGTATATTACAGGAAACATGAAATACATGTATATATTATAGAAAATACAGGTATATCACATTACTTAGAGCCCGAGATACACAATTTTTACACAAGTATGATACAAAAGTTCATCGTGTCACACAATAATTACAAGTGCCGAATTTTTAACATCGTTTCACATTACAAATGAATAGGTCACACCGCCTACACTAGGATCCGTGATGATGGTGAGGAAGAGCGGGGAGGACAATCATGGATCCTTATTCTTCGTCGGCGCCGGGAACGGTTTGCAGCCCTCTTTCGTCGTCCACGTCCTGGTGTCCTGCTGAGCCTCTAGGATTTCTTCAATCTCCCTCTTAGGCAACCCTGGAGATGGATTGGGATATAAATATATTGATTAATAATACAAATCTAAGTGGACAAGTCTATAATAAAGAAAATAAAGAAGCACTTATTGCTACCTCTGACGTTGTGTAAGGACCCCCGATGATTGGTGACATCTTCGACGATGATTTTTGATAACTGCACCTGGATACGATGGAAGTCTTCTCTAAGATCGGCATCGGTGATATCCCCCGCACATTTGGTCCATTCTTGGAGGCTAGATGGCAACTTCAATTTCTCAGCATCCCGGACAAACCCTTTAAGGTGATGGAGTGCGTAGAAGGCCACCTTCACGCTGCCAGACTTCTGCTTCACGCAGCAGAACTCGGTCACATGCTTGAACCGGTGTGTGCCGTCATTGCTGAAAACTTGTTGCTTCTTTTCGAAGGGGCCTCCCTTTTTGGCGTAGCCCTCGAGAGCCTCATCAAGAACATCCTTTATCTTGGTGTAGTCTTTCTTCATATCCAAACTCCCCGAGTCGAGATAAGTGGCACTGGACCACCTCGGGTTCAGGACGACGAGTGTGCAGTACTTGTTCCTGCTCAACACAATTGAAACGAAATGTTGGAAAGGATCAGCAATGGAACAAATCTACAAGAAATCATAAGTTACGACGGCGGCGAGCGAATGTGTACTTACTCGGGAAAGAAAGGCAGAAGAACGTTGTTCTTCCTCTTGTTGGTCAGCATGAAACTCCCGAGGTACTCTGTCGCCTTGGTCCGTGTCGCTGATCCTTCCACCAGCTGGCAGTCACGCATATAGTAGGGATCCGCTACCGCGACGGACTGGGTATTATCTCTCTTGATCTTCATCGACATATCGAGCGCGTATAGGCGGACCAAGTTATAGTCCAGCCGTCTAGAGTGAAAGAGATTGAAGACGTCCTCGTACGCGATGAAGAACGGATTCGCGGGGGCATCATAGATGAAGTCCAAGTCCTTTGGCACCCTAACCGTGAACACCGGGTAATTTGGCTCCTTGTCTTGAAGAAGGAGGCGCTCTAGCACCAAGATAGATTCATGCAAAGCGTGCATGGATCCATGTGCAAGGCAGAGCAGCTCCGGAGGCAGTATCGCTTTACCAGCTTCATGAACCCGGGTCAAGCCAACAACCGCACGGGGTGATACCGTGTCTTCATGACCCCGGATAGTCTTAGGAGCTGGCTGGCTCGCAGAGGCGCCTGGCCCCCTCTTTCTCTTCTTGTTCTTCTTCTTCATCTCCGGGGATGGTGAGGGTGGTCGGGGTGCGGACTCCGGGAAAACCGTCTTACGTAGTGTACCAGGGCTGAAAATGGTAGACGGTAATTTGCGTGGAGGTTGATCGCCGGCCTCCGGAGGCGTGTCTTGAGATAAACCCTGAAAGTCCAGGCGCTGCGTGCATGTACTAGGACGAGCAGCTTGATCGCCTTGAGCGCGGAAGGGTTCTTCATCCATAGGAGGCATGTACATGTCCAAGCTGGCGCCAGTGTTGAGGTAGCCCTCGACGTCGACATCATCACCATCGTCGTCGTTGGCATCAAGTTGAGGTGCATTGGCAGCGCCTTTGGATGGTTGCGGTACAGGCGCTCCCAACAGTTTTTGGTGGCGACTGCTGGTGGCGACGACCGTCGGTTCCTTCTGGGTGGCGGTGATGGCTGCAGGCTTCGAGGAGGGCCGAACGATCGGGGGCCTCGAGGGCCGAACGATCGGGGGCCTCGAGGTGGCGCCGGTGGTGCGCCTTAACCCTAGAAGACCAGTCCCAAGACGAATCTGGGTCTTCGGCCATTTCATCGGCCACTTGATGCAATCTTTAAGGACCATGTGATCCTCGTCGGCTCCCGGAGGTTGAATGGGGGGCTCGACGTCGCGAAACTCAGGCACTATCGTAACCAACCTGACCCTCATCACGTCCTCGTCCATTTTACTATGGTGCATATCGCGGCTCATTGGTTGTACGACAGTGCCCTGAGCAGAGTCCTTCAACTCGCCGCCGGGCACCAACGTATGCAGTAGTATGCAAGGCATGTCCTGAGTCAAAACATGTTGGACATCATGAGATGGCAGTCATCATAGGCATAGTTATAGAAGATTCTGCGGACTAACTAATTAGTTACCTGGGTGATGGCGTCGAGCTCGGCAACTGTCGAGACAAGGGCGGCGGTGCCGGCGGCCGGCCTATCATTCTCTGGCCGCTCGGTTGCATTATGAAGAATAGCCGCCGCCGGCTGCGGCTCGATATCTTTCGCGGTAGGGGGCGTCGTGGCGTTGGGCTGTGGGGTCGTCAGGTCCGGCGACACGTTTTGGTTCATGATGGAGTTGCTGCCGCTGACGCTGGGCACGTATATCGGCCCCTGTCGACCAGCCGCATTCCAAGCAGCTAACCCCTCCACCAACCCAGGGGGTAAGAAACTTTTCAGCCTCTCGTCCACTAACCGCTCAACCGTGGTGGAGTCCACTTTTTGATTCTCCAGTGTCTCCACCTTCTTTCTTAGCTCCACAACCTCGGCTTTATCCTTACTTGGCCTCCTCCTCTCCTTTTTCGTCTCGGCGTCCGAGTGGTAGTAGTTGATGAACTTCATGCTCGTACCGAAGCCGGACACACGGCCAGCTGACGTCGGCGGCATCGACAGGGGCCTACCCTTGTAGGCATTCGTCGCCCTGTTGAAAGTTGTGTCCCACGGCTCCGTCGACCACTGGGACGATGGGCCGCCGGCCTCAGCGTCAGCCTTCAACTCTGCCTCCTGCAGACAAATTAGGCATTAATTTAGATATTTGGCTTCGTTATCTAACTAGATCAACGCAATGGACTTTGAGATATCCGCAGTAATTAAATTCCTTACCAGATACTTCTCAAAATCCTTCACGGCGGTATCGTCGGTAACAAATTCCCCCGTGGTCTTGACCAGATAGTAGCGGGACCGGACAAAGAACCTCGTCTGCTCGTCCGTGATTTTTTCCCACGGGTTCTCTTTTCCGAGACGTGCGTACTCGGCATCCTCCTTGTCCGAAATGGGCTTCTTTCCTCGGTAACCGCCGCTTCCACAACGGTGGTTACCTACGTTCTGCTCCCGCATGTCCTTCCCCCACTTGGTCCATTTTTTAGCCTCCTCGGTTCTTAAGGACAACTTGAATTCGTCGAACTCTTCTTGGTTGAGCATCGGCTCTTTGGCTTTTATCTTCTCCCAGCTGAGACCCTTCTCAATCTTCCGCTTCACCCGGTGTTTCCAGCTGCTCAAGGCGGTGCTCATCTTTGAGATGGCTAAACTGTCCACCTTTTTGTTGAACGGCTCCGGGAACGTGTACCGTTGGTGAAGCTTCTGGAGGAGGACGTCGCGCAAAGCCTTATTGGCCATGCTTCTGATGTCCTTCGTGTTGATGGACACGCTTTCCCGGAGGATGCACCCTAGTTGCATGCTGTACCCTTTGGCAGTGGCCTTAGGCGTCACTGGTAGGCCACTTGGCGTGACCTCGGTGAAATGGTCTGTGACGTTGGCGAGCACTTGAGGTGTCCTATTCCTCCTTTCCTTCTTCTGCTTCGGAGCGGTCGGGTCGACACCACCATCCGTGTGGTCGCCGCCATCGGTGGTGGTGGTGTCATCCTCATGGCCGCCACTAGCAGCTCCATCGGTGGTTTCGGCGTCGTCGCCCTCCAGGGCGTCTTGCTCATCGTTGGCACGGTCGCCACTAGCAGCTCCAGCGGCGGCGGCCTCCTCCAACTCTTGGGATGCTTCCCAGAACGACTTGTTGGCGTCTCTAGCTATTTCTTCGACGCTCATCTTCTTAGAAGGGCCCGCGGAGTTCGACATGTTTGCACTTAATTAAAAAAAAGGCAAAAAGTTAGTACAACAGAAATATAAGAAAAAAATCAATTAATTAAGTACTAGGATACCCTGGCCCATGCATTAGTCGCAATACCCCATATGTCCCTTTTTTAGCAGTCATGCCAAAATTCACGAAAAATTTCGGCATGACCTTTGCTAAAAAAGGGACATATGGAGTACCCGAATTTGCTGGAACGGAAGTTAATCAACGTTCCGACAATCTCAAGGGCCTCTCGGGGTACCTGTAAGCATTTCATAAAAAATCCACATCTCCGGCCGACATCTCCACGACACGATGGTCGGAGCACAAACAACCACAACAATCTCCACGACACGATGGTCGGAGCACAAACAACCACGACACGATGGTCGTGGTAGCACATAACACATGCTCCAAAGTACCAACTTTGGAGCATTTCGAAAGCATGAAGTCGCCACATCCACATCTCACCTGAAAGAACACAGAGCTTCTTCCAAATTTCCTGCATACGGCAAAATAATGCATTAGTTAATTAAAAATGCATGAACCAATGCAAAACTATGGATACTATTTACAACTAAAAATGTTATTACTAAAATCCAATTCCAACTAAAAATGCATCTTCAAGACAGTTAAAAAGTACCAACTTTGGAGGCTTACAAAATTATGAAATCTTGATCCTATTTACAATGTACCTTCATGGGTCTATTGGATTACATTATTACATCATGATAAAGCTCAAAATTAGTTTTTTGAAAATTTCTAGCACCTTAATTCACTTCAGTTTTAAAGGTATGTTTAAACAGTGACCATTTAACACTTAGCAAATTTTTTATCACGATATATTTTGCACATTGCATCATCATAGGCAGAGGAGCATCACAGCATCACCACAGGAGCACTAGAGCATCATAGCATCATCATAGCCCAAATTCTGCCCATATTTATTGAAATATGGACTGTAAGCTGGTTGTTTATACTAACAGCAACTAACAGGTTGTTTATACTAACAGCAACTAACATCATCATCATAGCACCTAACATCAACTAACAGCAACTAACATCATCATAGCACCTTGGTTGTTTATACTAACAGGACTGTAAGCTGGTTGTTTATACTAACAGCAACTAACATCATCATAGCACCTTGGTTGTTTATTTTTTTCATCACAATTTTTTCATCTCAAGTAACAGCAACAAGCACTAAAAGCAATTATCAGCAAGGCTACTAGCAATCAACAACAGAAATCAAACAACAAAACAACTTGGATGCAGCAGTTTGGTAGGGGAATTTCTACAAACACCTTGGGTGCAGCAGTTCGGTAGGGGAGGGAGGAGGGGGAAAGGGGAAGCACCTCGGGGAGGGGAGGGAGGGGAGGTTGTCGAGCGCGGTGTCGAGGTCGTCGCTGGTGTGGAGGGAAGGGAGGTGCGAGGGTGGGAGGTCCTCGTCGGCGGCGCCACGCGGGGGCCGAGCGTGCGGTGGAGTGGCGGCGAGGACGCGGGGGCCGAGCGTGCGGTGGAGGTGCTCCTGGCCGTCAGTGGCGGGGCGGGTCGAGCGCGGTGGAGTGGCGGTGAGGACGTGGTGGTCGTTGAGCACGCGGGCGGGAGCTGCCGGCGGCGAGGACGCGGTGGTGGTCGTCTCGAACGCGCGCGCGAAAATTTGGGACCTTGGCCGTTTTCGCGAAGCGAGGGAGGCGCGCTGGCGGACCCATATGTAAGTGGGTGCGACAGAATTCTGTGGCGCACCGTGGGAAGGGTGCGCCACAGAAAGGTAGGATTCTGTGGCGCACCGCTAGAGGGGTGCGCCACAGAAATGCGTGATATTTTTTTCTTTTAAAAAAATAAAGTTTTGGTTAAATTTAAAGAAAGAACACACATATATTTGTTGTTCTTTTTAAAGATATTTTTTTTGGTTAAATTTAAAGAAAGAACACACACATATTTGTTATTCTTTTTAAAGATATTTTTTTCTTTTCAAAATTTTTTTTGGTTAAATTTAAAGAAAGAACACACATATATTTGTTATTCTTTTTAAAGATATTTTTTCTCTTCAAAATTTTTTTGGTTAAATTTAAAGAAAGAACACACACATATGTGTTAGTAGACCACACATATTTTATTCATGGTATATATATATATATATATATTTGTCTCTCACACATGGTATATAATATATAGTAGCTAGACCACACATATTTTAATACACAAAAAAGTCTTTAATTTCTTTAAAATGTGTTTGTGTTCTATATTTAAATTTACACAAAAATATATTTTTGCTTAAATTGAAATATAGAACACAAACACATTTGTTATTCTTTAAAAAAACATTTTTGGTTATATTGAAAGAAAAAAATTCATTTAAATTTTTTTGGGTTAAATTTAAAAAAAGAACACACACATATTTGTTATTCTTTTTAAAGATATTTTTTCTTTTCAAATTTTTTGGTTAAATTTAAAGAAAGAATACACACATATGTGTTAGTAGACCACACATATTTTATTCATGGTATATATATATATATTCTTGTCTCTCTCTCACACACACATGGTATATAATATATAGTAGCTAGACCACACATATTTTAATACACAAAAAAGTCTTTAATTTTTTTTAAATGTGTTTGTGTTCTATATTTAAATTTACACAAAAATATTAAACACATTTATTATTCTTTAAAAAACATTTTTGGTTATATTGAAAGAAAAAAACATTTTTGGTTATACACAATTGTTAGTAGACGAATATATTCTTGTCTCTCACACACACACATGATATATAATATATAGTAGCTAGACCACACATATTTTAATACACAAAAAAGTCTTTAATTCCTTTAAAATGTGTTTGTGTATTAATTTCTGCACTTTTTTGTATTAATTTCTGCATAGCCATTCTGTGGCGCATCTCCGTGGATGCGCCACAGAAAGTGTAATTTCTGTGGCGCATCTCCTACATGCGCCACAGAAATGGCTACCTCAAATTTTTTTGCCGGGGCCCACACATATTTCTGTGGCGCATGTTTCCAGATGCGCCACAGAAACACATATTTTTGTGGCGCATCCAGGTCCATGCGCCACAGAAATTGTGTGGTAGGATGACATCCAGCCGTTGGTGGTGGGGTCCACATGTTTTCTGTGGCGCATGGTAGTAAGTGCGCCACAGAAAGTGATAATTTAGTGGCACACTGGACAGGCATGCGCCACAGAAAACCTCATCTTTCTGTGGCGCATCCCAGATGGTGCGCCACAGAATATTAGCAGTGGCACATGGCAGCTTTGGTGCGCCACAAAAACAACTTCCACCTATAGCTAGTTTCCTAGTAGTGAGGCGCCCGAGGCGCCCAGGTGGGACCCACGCGCAGCCAAGCCTGGGCCGCGCCTGGGTGGCGTCTGGAGGCTGTGGGGCCCCCATGCAGCTCCCCTCCTGGCTCCGTCTTTGTTTCTTCGTAAAAATAAATCATGTAAATTTGCAGCCAATTCCGAGAAACTTCCCCGAACAACTTTTCTGAAACAAAACGACAGTAGAAAACAGGTACTGGCACTGGGCATCTTGTCAATAGGTTAGTTCCATGAATTATGCAAAAATGATATAAAAACATTATAAAAACATGTGGCAATGATATATAATCAAGCATGGAACATCAAAAATTATAGATACGTCTGGGACTTATCAGGGACCATGACATTACTTCTTCGGGGTGGATGAGCTCTTGTTGAACATCTTCGTGCAGGGTGGTGTCTCCGATAGCTAGTGGTAGCCGTTTGGTGGCTCGTTATTTTGTCGGTGGTATTGGGAAGGGGTCGTACCGTTTAATCGGTGAGTAGGGGTGGTGGTGCGGTCTTACTGCGAGAACCGTGGTGCCCCCGGGGCTGGAGTATGTGGCTTGCGGTCCCTCCCCACCCACTCGTCTCTGCCCAAGTTTTCATGCGTTTGAAAGACAACCCTCCCCTGCCGACACAATACACATCTAATATGTCCTGTCTCCACCATATCTTGGTGTTATTGACTTTCATCCATGGGTGGCTTCAGCAAAAGTTGGGCAAGTTCTCATATTTTCGTATGCATTGTTTTTCTCCTTGGTGGCCTTGCATCCAAGCCGTCGATTTGCTGAGTTGCGCCACCATATGGTATTCTGTCCCCCTATGTCCTCCCCAAGGAGGTGCTCTTTGCTTTCCGTCTCGATTTTGGATTTCCCATTAGGATTCCTTGTCGCTGGTAATCTTATATGTTCTTGTCTTGGCTTCATATAGACGGTCTTATGCCCATTTTGTGCAGCCAACCTTGAGCCTAGGGTGGGCTATTGGAGTTGTTGCATGGCTAGTGAAACCAAAAGAAATTCATCCTTCAAGTTTTTCTTTAGTTGGGTTCAGTTCGGTACAGAGAAAGAGGCAACGTAGGCGAGATAGAGGGGAAGGGTGCGAGAGAATGGCTAGTTCACTGGATAGCGAGGTCGGTTTGTCGGAGACCAACGTGGAGGGCGTGTCTGGACATGTACGAACACTCCTAACCGGCGCCATATGTTGGGACGAAGGAGGGTCCAAAAAAGAAAGGCTTTGTCCCGACCGTTGAGGGCTACATTGGAGGGCGTTTTTCTATCTAGTCCCTCATAGCACCTTTGTGTGTGTGTGTGTGGGGGGGGGGGGGGGGGGGGGTCGATGAGGTGCACCATTGGAGATGTTCTTAGTCACTACGCATCATCTCCTCGCTTTTATTGTAAACTCCAAGCTATGACACATGATCCGACTCAACTCGACGTAACTAAGTGTTTTTATTTAAAATATAAAGCCTTGCCTGGTTTTCGAAAGTGTATGCATTTGGGAATCTCCAAAATCTGCGAAAATAATCATTGATGTTGTGATTTCTACGAGATGGCAAATATGCAAAATATTATTTAGAGAAACATGATGGTCCATTTCCTTTGACGAAACGATTGACTTGTTTTATTTGTACATAACACAAATAGCCTTGCTCCGCATGCATCTTTGCTCTCATTTTGTGATATTTTGTACATCATGCCTTCTTTTAAATTATCTATAACTCTGAATGTGCAAAGCAACCACAAAGAACCGGGATAAAGTTTCCAGGGTGATTTACTGATTTGTCTCCCATGATACTCATAAGGTATATAACAATTATTTGTGTGAAAAATGCTACAAAATTAAACCTGAGAAAATGTCGTCAAGCAATATAAGCATGTGTTCCAAACAAAAATGACAAGAAATTAATGGATTTCACGCGGCATAGTTCAGGTTCAAATTAATCAGACTGAACCATATAGTTCATGGTTTGAAATGGATTTTTTTTAAAGGTTATTTTTTTTCTGTCAAAAGAAGAAAAACAAAACAGTAGACGTCAGTTCAGTAGCATATACGGAGTATTTACAAGGAAAAAGTCCAAAATGAACCCTGAACTCGTACACACT
This sequence comes from Puccinellia tenuiflora, assembly GCA_012064385.1. NCBI lineage: Eukaryota > Viridiplantae > Streptophyta > Magnoliopsida > Poales > Poaceae > Puccinellia > Puccinellia tenuiflora. The sequence continues at coordinate 130,289 of QRDG01002157.1, read as the reverse complement.
GGCGATTTCGAACCCTGAACTCACGATCCCCGTAATCGACACCCTAAACTCAGAAATCCCAGTCTAATTTCAACCCTGGGAGCGTTTGACGCCGAAAGACGCTGACGTGGCAGTAGTCAACCGGTATTTGCTTGAGTGGTGGGCCTGGGAGGGGAAGTGTTGACCGCTCTTGGTTATAACGGCGCTTGGACTGGGGATTGGGGAACGAAGCTAGGGTTAGCCAGGGCAGAGGCGAAAGTGAGATTCCTGAGCGGTGCACGGAGGCGGCGGCGCCGGCTTGCGATGTCGTGGTCTTCGGTTTCTTCTGCCTCTCCTAGTTTCCGTCGAGCTAGTGGAAGGAGGGATGCTGGTACGAGGTCGTCGCCGGTTGCATACCGGGAGGGCGCGATGGCGTACGAGCCGGCGATATTCTGCAACTGCGACGGCGGTGGGAGGCGGAAGGCGCCGAGATGGATTTCTTGGAGCCGCCAGAACCCCGGCAGGAGGTACTATGCGTGCGTCAATGCAATGGTGAGCTCCGATTTCTCTGCTAATTTTTGTTCTGCTCGATTTCTTGTGCTTATATCTTCTCTGTTCTGTGATTGAATAGCAAGGTGGATGTGGCTTTACTGCGTGGCATGATGATCCGTTGCCGAAATTTTTCAGTGATTTGATTGGGGATTTGAGAGATGAAGTTTGGAGGCTTAAGGGAATTGGTGCTCCGACTGAAGATGCAACTCCACTTGTGACAGCTATGTCAGAAGATGCAACTGCGAGAGACACTATGTTTATGTCTCTGGAAGATGAATTGAGGAAGAAGAATGCAGAAATAAATGCTATGAAGAGGAAATATATTAGTGTGGTGTTTGGTTTCATTGTATTTGTGCTAGGTTTAGTTGTAGGTAAAATGGTACTGAACTAGGTTGTGTTTGGATAGTTGGTGTTTGGTTTTATTGTATCTCTGTTCTGTGATAAAATGTCAGTACTGATATGTGATGCAATGTATGCATTGTTATGTTATGTATGAACAAGAAGCAATTTGTTCTGTTTATTTTGAGTTCAATATCTCAGTGGCATATGAAAATCTGACATTTGATCACAATATTTAACCACACATTCATCCATCCAGAAGACACAAAATAATCTAGGACAGCAATATATGACAGCAACATCCAACTTCATGTTTGCAATACAGACTGGAATTTCATACAGACGCAGTCTTCACACCAAAACAAACTTCCAGTACATGTTCAGAAAGGAAACCAAAACAAACATGCAACAGACTAATGTTTGCAACAACATAACCTGGACAGTGCTACACATTCCCACTTGCAGTAAAGTACTGGTAGCTAGGAATAGATGATGCAGCAGGTCTTTTCGTCTTCTTTGTTGCACCACTTGCAGTAGATGGACCTGCTTGTTCATTTGCAGATGATTTTCTTGGTTGCTTAAACCTTGAAGCAGCTGGTGCTCTTGGGGGAACAGAAGGAGCTGGCGCCCTTGGTCGAACAAAAGCAGGTGCTGCTCTTGGTGGAACAGAAGCAGCATGTTGAGGAGGTTGAGAAGACTGTCCAGGTTGCTACATGTAAACCAAGTAAATTAAATGTTGTTTAAATCAAGTAAATGCACTGTAAACCAACTAAATTCAGTCTAAATCATGTATAGTCAGTAGAGTACCTCTGATTGTTTATTGGTGGTCTTTTTAAGGTGAGCATTCTTTTTATTTCCTCTATCTGGATTCTTTTTGCAGCCAGACCTGTTGTGCCCATGACTACCACACAAGCCACATTTAATGATAGTGCCATGTCTGGTCATTTTGTTGCTAGGCTTAGGTTTCTCATTTTCTTCTCTCTTTCTGGCATTCTTCTTAGGCCTACCTGGCATTCTCACATATCCAGGAGCTTGAGGCCTTGGTTTTCCAGAAATTGGCCACATTTCCTCACCTTCGACAGGCTGTAAACAATGCTCATAAATCTGTTTGAAGACTTCAACTGAGTAACAAGGAGCAATGTAGTCTTCTACCACTTTGCCACACTTGTATATTGCTGTGATAGCATGAGAGCATGGCAGGCCTGACAGCTGGAAGTAGCCGCAAGAACAGGTCCTATTGTCAAGGCTAACTGTATACTGTCTTTTTCTCCCAGTTAGCAGCTTGACTTCGAAGCCATCTTTGCCATTCCAAAGAACCTCCATGAACTGCGTCCTTGCAATACTTGCCTTCAATTTCTTAAATATGCTTGGACATATTCTTCCATGAAACTTTTCTCCTTTGCTCCTTTGTTCCTGGATTCTAGCAAATATCTTTTTCCTGATTTTTTCCTGCATGGAAATTAGTGGATAAAACCTTGCTTCAACAATTGCATGATTAAAGGACTCACACAAATTGTTGTCCACAGATTCACAGTTGGAACCCACTGGGAAAAAGGCCCTTGCCCAATGCACTGGCTCTGTTCTCATTATGTCTTGTGCACCCTCTGGAGTTTCTTGAGCAAGTTTTGCTTTGTAGTAATTAAAATCTTGCCTGTTTGCAGCTTTGGCAACTGCCCAGAACTTTTTCTGCCATTCATGCGACCTGTGCTTCTTCCTCCAGTTGGCATAGATGTGCCTAGCACACATTCTGTGCTCAGCTTCAGGCAGATAGTCCTTCATTGCATTTATCAATCCCTTTTGTTGGTCTGAAATGAAAACCCAGCCATCTCCATTGTTATTGATATCCAGATCTTTGATAAGTAATCCAATGAACCACTTCCATGATTCATTTGTCTCCTGCTCAACAACTGCCCATGCTAATGGGTACATTTGGTTGTTGGCATCTCTTGCAATGGCACACAACAGTTCCCCTTTCATGGCACCTTTGAAAAAACATCCATCTAAGCCTATCACTTTCCTGCATCCAGCTTTGAATCCTAGCTTCAATGCATTAAAGCACACATAAAAGCTTTGGAAAATATTTTGGTCCAAATTTGTTGGATCCAAACACACAGCAACAGTACTGCCAGGATTACTTCTAAGTAGCTCCTCCTGATAATCAAACACCCTGTTGTATTCATTCTTCATGCCACTCAATAATTTGTCCATCACTATTTTCTTTGCATGCTTGCATTTAGAAGTTGACACATCCGCAAACATGTCTTGGAGCACTGTTGCTTTCATGCTTTCTATTTTCCACATTGGGTTTGCTAGGATGAAGTGCTCATATCTTTGCGCAATTACCTTAGCAGTCACAAGTCTGTTATCTCTATTTTGTGCACAGTGGTGGTCATCATTGAAAGTAATGATCTGAAATCTGTTAGTTCTTGAGTTTTTGGCACCATATATAAACCAAGGGCAGTTAAGCCATCCACACTTGGCCCTAACTCTATCAGACTCAGATTTCGGAAACTCTATGCTTCTTTTTGTTACAAGCCCATATCTCTTCAATGCTTTAACAAACTGATTCTTGCTTCTAAACACCATTTCCAAGCTGAAGTGAGGAATCTCTGTGTCATTGTTGTATCTTGGATACTTGCTCTTCCTCCTAACTATCTGTCCATCAGAATCTTCATCGTAAGAATAATCTTCATCTGAAGAATCATAGCCCAATTCATTCTCCTGTGCCCCTATCTGTTCTTCCATATTTGCAATTAGCTCTAATGGAACAGGAGCTGACGATTCTCTTCCAATCCAGCTCTTTGTATCTCTCATTTTCTTCTTAAACTTTCTTGCATGCTTTCGAAGCTCCTGAACTTCTGAATCTTCCCCACTGTCTTCACTGTGTGGCACATACTCAGTGTCTGAATCAGTGTCACTTGCTGAATCTACACTGTTATTACTTGGCATTGGTTCATGTCTGCCGTCTCTTGGCTCTAAAGCCACTTGAGTTGGATCACAAATCTGTGAAGCAGGTTCCAGGGAGCCTAGCACTGCACCAACAGCCTCCTTTTTTGTGGTTCTGCTTCTTCGAGTTGCTTCTTTCACAGGGCTTCTAATTATTTCTGTTATCACACCACTATCATCAGGAACAAGCAGATTCTCCATGTACTGAACATCATCTGAATCTTCAAATGGCTGTGCACTAATCACCATGTCAGGCTCTTCATCATCAGAGAGATTCACAAATTCATCCTTCTCAAAGTCACTACCACTATCACTTCCATCACTGTCCTCCTCTCCATGATACTCAACATAGATGTCTGCTACTCCTCCAACACTGACGAAACCTGCCATCTGCATACATCTACTATCATCATTGAGAAACATCAGTCCGTCAACTAATGTTTTCCCAGGAATCAGGAAATAAAACTTCATTGATTCCTTCAGCGGCATATGATCTTTCAAATACCCTTTAACCTCCTGCAGAGAAAGCTTATCCCTCTCAATGTCTGACATCTCCTCATCACCACCCACGTACTGCAAATTAGGGCCATTCCCGATGAACTGGCCTCCCAAATGGAATCGGACAGAGAGAATCTCTGTCGGGTCCATGATGATAAAAACTGCAATAAACATAACCAAATCAACCGCCGTGGTAATGTGAACAATATATACGAAAAAATCACTACATTTTCGCATAAAAATCCTACCTTTACCTACACCCAAACCCTCCAATTCCCCACCTACAAACCCTAACCCTACTGCTACAGAGAGATGTCAATCTACTGAGCCCGGAGGAGAAAGATGTCGGTAACATACCTTCGTCGTCCGTCGCCGTCCAACCGCAACGATCCTCCGCTGCCACCGATCACTTCGCCGTCGCCATTGCCGTCGCGTCGCGGGAGCAGAGGAGGAAGGCAAAGGGGCAGCTCCTCGACCCCTCGTCCTCTACGTTGAATAGGCCGACAACTGCTTCCGAGTCCGAGCACATAGCCTGCTTTACTGGGCCGGGCCCAAGCAATTCCCGCCCCGAACCGGCCTCTCCTGCCCTCCCTCGCTAAAAAAAACATCAAAGCTGCTCTCACTTGGAAATCCCTGTTTGGGAAACGCTCCCAGGGTTGAAATTAGACTGGGATTTCTGAGTTTAGGGTGTCGATTACGGGGATCGTGAGTTCAGGGTTCGAAATCGCCAGTGTGTACGAGTTCAGGGTTCATTTTGGACTTTTTCCTATTTACAAGGATGCATGCATTTCTTATTACTACTCCCGTCGGTCAATGACCCAGATCGCAAATCTAACCATAATCTCGTTAATCAGCACTGTACGTGTAAACAGAAGCAAACTTGGCAGTGTATTGCAACCTTTCGTTTCCAACAATTTGCAGAGCACAGTAATATTCCAATAATTACAGTATAATTGTGTCTCCTCGTGAACGTAAAGGAGTAAGTGAAAGCAAATTATGCCTACGCAAGCATCTAGATCGTGGTGTGCAGCCCACTACTTCCGTTTATTTGAATGTAAACAAATCGATCTAAGACTAGTCACAATGGGGAGTATCATATACTAGTATCATGCATATGATACTAGTCTATGTTACTATCTTCATAATGGGTAGTAACATATTTATGGTATCATAATACTACATTTATTAGGTTGTAAACTTATTTTGCATTGGAATCCGTTATGTTACGGTATCTATCTATGATACTAATATCAGCTCTCTCATCATTAATTACAGTGACACGTTAGCTTTTTGCCAACATGGCATGCATGATACCAGCTATGATACCCCCATTGTGGCTAGTATAACTTCCCACACCTCTATATCTACCGTTACAGACGCAGCAAAAAAATCCTCTCTCTAGTCTCTAGTCTTGACTCTTGCCGATCTTCCATTCCAGCTACCTTAGCCCACCCCAGAAATGGCAGAGCGCCTGAAGGTTACGTCCGTCATTGTAACCGAAGAAGAAAGGGCACATGTGATCAAGATAGATGGATACTCAAGAACCAAGGAGCTGCTTGAGACTGGCAAGTTTACGACGTCTATCCCTTTCATGGTCGGAAATCACAGCTGGGTTGTGAAGTATTATCCAAACGGTAACAAGTAACAACGCACCTGGTTACATATCTGTCTATCTGGTTCTTGATTCGGCTGGTGCCAAGGATGTGAAGGCGAAAGTCACATTCAGCGTACTTGACAAGGGTGGAGAACCAGTGCCTTCATAAATTTATCAAGCAGGAGGATTTGGAGGGATCCGTGCACCTATGGGGTGATAGTTTCAGAATCAGATGTGATGTCACCGTCGTGAAGAAGATTCGCAGCGAGGAAACAAAAGGTAATCGATTTGTGGTCGTTCCTCCAACTGACTTGCATCGGCATCTCGGAGACCTCCTGAAGAGCACGGACGGAGCGGACGTGACCTTTCAAATCGGTGGGGAGACAGTCCTGGCTCACAGGACCGTGCTCGCTGCTCGGTCATCCGTCTTCAAGGCAGAGCTCTTTGGTGCTATGAAGGAGAAAGCAGGTTATCCCATTGAAATTAGTGACATGGAAGCTAACACGTTCAAGTCGTTGCTACATTTCATCTATACGGACTCGCTGCCTATGGTCATTCACGAAGATCCAACAGAAGATGTAGTGACAGCTAGTCATCTACTTGTAGCAGCGGACAGGTACAACGTTGAGAGACTGAAGCTGATATGTGAAGATAAGTTGTGCAACCAGATTGACTCCAACATGGTGGCAACCAGTCTGGCTTTGGCTGAGCAGCATAGTTGTCGTGGACTCAAGGAGGCTTGCTTTGAGTTCCTCGCTTCCCCGTCCAATTTGGAGGCGATGATTGCGAGTGATGGTTACGAGCATCTGAAAAGCAGCTGCCCATCTGTTCTCAAAGAGCTGATTGTCAGATTCCTCCCTGTTGAACTGATTGCAGCGAAGGATATTATTATGTCAATTTACTATTTGGTATGTGGGTACTTGTGAATTGTGATCATGCCATCTGGTAGTAAGTATATTATCTATTTTGCTATTTCTCCATGTATGGTTGCATTGGTGTGTCAGAACAAAATTGTTATCGATATATGTCTATTCATGAAACTAGAATGGGCATTGTTCGGCAACTCCTGCATTTTGCGTTTTATGTATGTATTGTGTGTACACCAAGGAAAAAAATAGCGCGCTATGCAAAATAGCGTGGCCCTTCTCCAGAAGCTACACAAGATATATTGAGATATAGCGAAGTTACATGTAATATAGCATGATGAAAAAAATAAGAGAAATAGCTCAAAATATCAAGAATTTCAGCACTAAAAGCTTGTCCAGAATCAAACTGACATTTTTGCAAGCTTAGGAATCAACGAACTACTAGCTAATGAACTACTACAGGAACCATTGAACTACCATCTTTTCTACTACAGGATCCATCCACGAACTACACTTGCACGTAGCTAGTAGCTACCGAATGAATCAAGGAACAGATCGAGGGTATCTTGTTCTTACCCGGCGTGGAGGACATTGTGGGCTCCTTTCTGCTAGAGGAAGCTTCCGCCGATGGTCCAGCTTGAGGAAGCACGGAAGCCGCCGCCGCTGCAACTCGCCGTAGAGGAAGAGGTCGATCCGCTGATGGAAGAAGCACTCAGGATGCCACTGCAGCTCGAGGTGGAGGAAGAACTCGATCCGCCGGTGGAGGAAGCACTCCCGCCGCCGCTGCAACTCTACCAGCCGCCGCTGCCACCGTCGCCCCTGTGAAGAGCGTGGAGGGATTTTGTTAGGTTTGTGAGTGTTGGGGCTTTTGGGCCGATGGGCTATGCAGGATTTTAGGGTTTTTTCTAGCGCCGCTATAATGCTATACGCTAAATAGCTTTAGCATGGTTTAGCGCGCTAAAAACGCCATTAGCGTTGTAGCCGTAACTTTTGGTTAAATGTAACGTGGCCCCTCAAAATACGCTATATCGCGCTAATAGCAGCGAAATACCCCGCTATTTTTTTCGTTGGTGTACACTGAAAGTGCATGCTATGTGTGTAGTGTGGAGACTACTCCTTTTTTCTTGTCTTGTTCAGACTTCACAGTACACTAGAAGGATAGGGTGCGCTTTGCTGCGCCCATTTTTTGCTGTTTGGCGATGGGTTGCTACTGATTGGGGTGCCCGGTGCAGGTTATGTCTGAGTAAACGTTAGCTTAACGAAAATGGGAGCCACCATAATAGGAATTGGGTTACCAGGAAAGCAAACGTTAGACATCAGGTGTTGTTTTGGTGGTGGTTGTGCGGCAGCTGCAAGGACTGTAACTCTGTAGCGGGACTTTTCTTTTTATTTCTTCTTCTTATTGTCTTTCGGCTGTGTGCATTCGTAGTAGATTTGGTTATTGCGTTGTTGCAGAGGCTGGGTGTATTTTGTATCTCCGCGATATTAATATACACTCTTTATCTAAAAAAAAGGAAAGCAAACACCTAATGACACACACACCCTTGGAGGAAGAGCATGACCGAAGTGAGATCAAAACAACCAACACTTCAAACTAAGAGGTAAACAAAATTGATGGGAAACGTCCCCCAGATTCATATCACTCTCCTAGTAGTGCCCTCAAGCCACATGCACAATGCATACAAAGGACGGGAATTTACGGAAAATTATGCAGAAGCGCAATATATTACATAGACGGAAACTGAGGTACACACAATCAAGAGTTGTGAGCTCCACTCACCCTCATGGTATCGCCCTCAAGACACATGTAAAATGCATACGAAAAAGGAATGATTGTTAAGAAAAAAATCATAAACAACCAGAGCACGTCTGCAAAATAAAACAAGCATACCCTAGCTAGCAGCAGCCTTAGCCCTACACCACACACATCCAAATGCACCAATGCCACGCTGCAAATTAAGCGCACCAATAGCAGCATGAGCTAACAAAAGACCAGGAAATTAAGCAATTCCTTATTTCCGGGCAAATATTGATGACAAAGATAAAGAGATACTACCATGTCTGCCTTGCGCATCTGGTTAGGTGTCTTTTCTTTACAATAAACATATGAATTTAACGGACTAAAACCAAGACATTTATGTGGGCAAAAAATGTATCACACCACCAGATGAGCTAAAAGCATAAAATAATCAATTTCGATTACATAGGTTCAGAAAAGAACCACACGTACCACTATCACAGGCAATGAATACATTATCAGCGAAAAGAAGTCCAACAAACACCCATCAAATCCCTCCGTTCTAAATTAGTTGTCGTTGTAGCCACCCTAGCCATAAGAACTACCAGGACTAAACAAAAAAACTGGAGCATTCGTGGTGTTCAATACCAGAACTACCTGGCAGAGGCAACAATCTCACAACTTCTTATTGATTTCCTCATAATCAGGAATATAACCATCTTAAACACTTTACACAATGGACACAAATGATATGCATGCACCTAGATGGAAAAAAGCATCATTACTATGCAGTATGAGCACAACATGGGTCTTGGTACATTTGTGTGATTATTGCTATGTAATGTGAAAGGACAGATTTGTCAAGATTTTTTTTTTGTGGTTGTCTACAGATCATCCTCCTATGTTAACATGGGAGCAATCTTCCTTTAATGCAATTCCAAACAACTTCCCTAGTACAACAAAAAGGAAGCATAAAATCAAAGTGAACCAATATAGCAAATATTATGGTGTGTTCAACCTTCATGATCCTGGAGAATAAGGTCGTAGAAGAATGATAGAACTTGTAACAACCTTGATCACACTCAACATGGTGGTACCTGATAAAATAAGAGGAGACCTTGTGCAAGATTAATTCATATAGCGGGTGATGTACCAGATGAAGTGAATACAACTGCAAATAAGATGGAGACACATACAAGGTATGAGCCTACGAAATGCTAATGCGGCAGTCAACAAGGAATAAAATTTGCATAGGTAGAGGTTGCAGAATTACTGGACACAAAAAAATAGAAAGCTAGGGAATTATTATGATCTTAATATAAACACAAATCTGCTAGGATAATCTAGGATAGAGAAGAACCAATGTGAAAGGGCGTAAACATTGTGTTCCCTAACTTTCACACTGCTACTGCTCATTACTTCACACAATAAGTGTTCTATCTTTCACTATGATCGTCACGTTTATCTGGTTCAAAAGAATGGTAACTCTCTTGGGACCTTGCCTGCATGTCAGGATGTCGTCCTTTACTTATTAGGCCCCTATGTACATCTCAAGCCCCAAAACAAAGTGTGAGATTTTGCGGGTGCTAAAATGCAGTGACCTGTATCCAGAGGTGTGGACACGTCCGGAGGTACCTGTTTTGAGCACCCTTAATGGTAGGAACTGCCATAGGGCTCATACGTGCAGAAAATCACAAATTTCTTGTTAAATTCTCAGCAAAAAGCGATGCCCCGTTGCATCATGAGCAATTCCATCCACGTACACATAAATCACAATTATGGCAGGGCTGCACGGGGTTAGATTTGAGCTCACCTTGCCCTTGATCTTGCTGGCCTGGATCCACATCTTCATATGATTCATTTACCAGTTCAGCTTCTTGATCTTCTTCCTTAGGTGTGAATTGACCTCCCGTCGTAAACATGCAGAAATTAGAAAAAAAAAACTATATGTTGCTATGATATCATGTAATAGTTGGAGTTGAGCTCGGCAACTTGCCGGAGGTTCTGTGGCCAATGAGCATATTCCCTACATGCCATGTGATTAGAAAAATTGATACATGAAGCATGAAAATGTTGAACAATGGTTAATTACAAATTGCAGGCTAGAAATACCTAAATGTATGTTGTCCTATGCTTATCTATATAAATAAAGTGACCATGCATATCTCGTTACTTCTAACCAATGTTGCACGTATTCAGTTATACAGCAGGAAGATAAACAGTTACATAGCCAATGGACAGTGTCACTGTATTCTCAAATTCATAATTGCGTGACTCACCCCTTTTTAATCATGCGAACATTGATAGAAAATCCCCCTCTTGTCTTGGGCTGGCCTTTTTTTTGTTGTTGTTGTTGCCTCGTAGTTGTTGATGGGTACTAATTCTCTCTGTTTTGGACTTCCCAATCTTCTCACTCATTCTCTTTATAACAATGGAAGCCACTTGAGCTGAATGCTTAAAACATGCAGTAAGCACCATCCGATGGTGCTTCAAAAAGAAAATATAGCCTCCTGCATCTGTTAGAAAAGGCTGCAAGTGAACAATCATTTAGTGATGCAAACATGCATAATATGGTAACATCCTAAGAGGTAAGTAACTACATATCAATAGGCTGAACTCATTGAGTTAATAAGTCGTAATATTACACTTCTTTGAAAAATAACAGCTCTTGCAGGTTATTTCCGAATAGATTGAGAAGTGTCCCACTTTTAAGCTAAAAAAATTACCATATACTTTGGAAATTTAATATTGTCTGTTTGCATCTACAATTCCAGTGTGGCATCCACATGACTCCTTTAAAAGTTTTTCTGTGGTTTTGTCCTCCTGGACGGTCATCTACGGTCTAATCACGACTATCCTATGCTTTGTTACACGGTCATCATTTATACTAAAGAAACATACAAGCTTTTTATTGAAAAATATTTTGAAAAGTGCATTGTATACATAAGTCAGCTATAACATGATTACCAATTTAGGATAGCCCCTTAGCCATGTAATCCATGTTAAGACTTGAACTACAGCCCAAACAACACCTCCATAGAAACAAAATCATCAATAAAATTTAATATCTTCACTCATGCAGGGATGCTCTAGAACAGTGATTATCATGTTTGGATGCTCTACAACACATTCTTTGTAGGTGCCAAGATGCTAGATATTAATTCCCCTTCCAATATGTAACATATTATAGTCTACTATGCCAATCAAAACCTAGCTGGTATGTAACATATTATAGTCTACTATATTATCTCACAACACATTGAGAGACATAACAATAGATAATTGGAAGGGAGCACTTGTTCCAGCCGTCAGGTCAACACAGAAAATGAAAACAACGAAACAGAGATAGGGAAGCACTCTTTGCAGGCCGCCAACACTCATGGTTATGCTTATGCACTATAACCATGGTAAGACCTTATATATTTTTTCCCTTTCAGCAACGTAAGTGTTAGAATTGGGCCCATTTGTGGCAGCCCAATAGCAATTTCAGAAAATCTCAAAGCCCAATTGTGGTGGCAGAATTTTGTGTGTTCACACATGAGAGTGGAGTGGGAGCTAAAGTTTAGTCCCACCCCGCTAGTTTGAGAGGAGTTGCACCAACTTATATAGTGGAGTGTTCTACTACTTGGTAAGTGAGTGAGAATAGGAGGCTCTCTCACGCGCTCCTCCTCCGCCGCCGCACGCACGCACGCACCGCCCGCCCGCCCGTCTCGAGCTGAGCTTTATTTTTGCAGTCCGGGAAAAACGGTCTGGATGGACGCGTCACAGTTAGTCGTTTCGGGTCGCTCCCGGATCGTGGGCTACTGTAACCGACCTGCGACGTGGACTTGGCCCATGTTGTACCCGTTAGGGTTTTTCCGAGCCGCACTATATATTGTCGTGCACTGCGTGTGCCGCACAACACACCGAACCAATCTAGGTTTTGCCAATCTCGTGCTTTGCGCCGCCACCGTAGTCTACTCCATCCCGATCGCCGGCGTGCACCGGCGAGCGGGAGAGCAGGTCTCCGGAACCGTTAGCTCTTGCGATCCTGTACGGGAGAGGGCTAATTAGGTTTTTGGGAAGCGCTCCGCGCGACTGCTCAAGTTCGTCATCACGGCTCGTCTTCCCGGTCGCTCGGTGGGACCTAAAGCTCGCCGTCTTCAACGCTGTCTTCTTCGACCGGTCATCGCCAACGTTGTCGTCAACAATATCGGTACGGCAACGGCTACGACTACTTCCTCCACCACGGATCGGTACGTGTTGCATGATCCAATCTGCTGGCTTAACATGTTTTCTGCTAGTATGCTGCTGTTCATGTTAGTTAATACTTCTAGTATGTTCGAGATTAACATATTAGTAGCGATTGTTGTCATGCTTAATATTCTGGAATTAACCATGGAATTATTGCCTAATTACTCAACAATCCAAAAACCTAATTATAGGCAATTTCCTGAGTTATCAATGGCTGGTTTTGCTGATGCTATGAGGCCTGAAAAGTTTACTGGTGTGAGCTTTAAGAGGTTGCAAGTGAAGTGCCAACTCTGGCTTATGACTTTGAAAATATTCCATGTCGGTAAAGGCATGCCTGAGGGAACTATTTCTGAGCAAGATCAGGAAAAGTTCCGGTATGACAATACTGCCTTCAGGGGATGTATTCTTAGCGTTCTTGATGGCCGTTTGTGCGATGTGTACATGCACATGGAGGACGGCAAGGAGCTCTGGGAAGCACTGAATGCGAAATTCGGTGCATTCGATGCTGGCAGTGAACTCTATGTCATGGAGAGTCTCCATGATTACAGGATGGTCAATAACCGTTCTGTAGTGGAACAGGCTCATGAAATAGAGTGTATTGCAAAGGAGCTCGAACTTCTCAAGTGTGCCATACCCGACAAGTTTGTGGCTGGGTGCATTATTGCAAAGTTGCCTCCGTCTTGGAGGAACTTTGCCACAACTCTCAAACATAAGAGACAGGAGATATCAGTTGAAAATCTGATTGCGTCTCTTGATGTTGAGGAGAAATCTCGGGCTAAGGACACTAATGAGAGAGGCGGTGAGGGTCAGTCTAGCGCCAACATGGTGCAGAAGAACTCACATGTCAAGAACAAAGGGAATTTCAAGCCCTCGTTCAATAAGCCTGCAAAGACTACTGACTTCAAGAAGAAGAAGAAGAAGAAGAAGAAGAAGGTGAACAAAGCTGGGCAGGGAGGATGTTATACCTGCGGAGAGCTTGGCCACTATTCCAAGAACTGCCCTGAACGTGCAGATCGCAAAGGAAAAGATGGCACCAATACTGTCAACATCGTGACCGCTAGCAATACTGATGGGTATGGTAATTTACCTGTTGTGCTTTCAGTATTTCATTCTTCATGTTGGTGGATTGATACAGGTGCTAATGTTCATGTATGTTCTGACATCTCTATGTTCACTTCTTACCAGGTCGCACGGGATTCTTCCGTCCTAATGGGGAATGGATCACATGCTTCTGTTTGTGGTGTTGGCACGGTAGATCTGAAGTTTACTTCGGGAAAGATCGTGCAGTTGAGGAACGTGCAGCATGTCCCTACTATGAACAAGAATCTCGTTAGCGGCTCCCTTCTATGCAGAGATGGGTTTAAAGTAGTCTTAGAGTCCAATAAAGTGGTTGTGTCAAAGTCTGGACAATTTATTGGTAAAGGTTATGAGTGCGGAGGCTTGTTCCGCTTTTCCCTTTCAGATTTTTGTAATAAGTCAGTGAACCATATTTGTGGCAATGTTGATTCAGATGCTAGTGTTTGGCACTCTCGTTTATGTCACGTTAATTTTGGTTTAATGTCTCGGCTATCCAGCATGTGTTTAATTCCGAAATTCACTATTGCCAAAGGTTCTAAGTGCCATAGTTGTGTGCAATCTAAGCAACCTCGGAAGCCTCACATGGCGGCCGAGGAGAGAAACTTGGCACCTCTAGAACTCATACATTCTGATCTATGCGAGATGAATGGTGTGTTGACAAAAGGTGGAAAGAGATATTTCATGATATTAATTGATGATGCTACTAGGTTCTGCTATGTGTATTTGTTGCAAACTAAAGATGAAGCTTTAGACTACTTTAAAATCTATAAGGCTGAAGTTGAAAATCAATTAGAGAGAAAGATCAAGCGTCTTAGGTCGGATCGTGGTGGAGAATATTTTGCAAAAATATTTGACGAATTCTGTGAGGAACACGGCATTATTCATGAGAGGACGCCTCCCTACTCGCCCCAATCAAACAGGATTGCCGAGAGGAAAAACTGCACGCTGACCGACTTGGTGAATTCCATGTTGGACACTGCGGGTTTATCTAAGGCATGGTGGGGGGAGGCCTTGTTGACTTTGTGTCATGTCCTGAATAGAGTTCCTAACAAGAATAAAGAGAAAACCCCTTATGAGGAGTGGCTTGGAAGAAAGCCATCACTTTCTTATTTGCGTACGTGGGGATGCTTGGCGAAAGTCAACATTTCTATTCCGAAGAAACGCAAACTCGGACCAAAGACAGTGGATTGTATTTTTCTTGGCTATGCGCCGCGTAGCGTTGGTTATAGATTTTTAGTGGTTAAATCTGAAGTTCCTGATATGCATGTTGATACTATAATGGAATCTCGTGATGCAACATTTTTTGAGAATATGTTTCCTATGAAAGATATGCATAGCACTTCTAGAATTTCTTCTAAAATAATTCCTGAATCTAGTACATCTAGTGATTATTCTGAACAACCACTTGAGACTGTCCTAGAGAAGGATGACAATGAAGCTCCTAAGAGGAGCAAGAGACAGAGGTTTGAAAAATACTTTGGTGATGATTTCATTGTGTACCTTGTGGACAATACTCCTACGTCCATTGCAGAGGCATACGCATCTCCTAATACAGATGACTGGAAAGAAGCTGTCCATAATGAGATGGACTCGATTCTTTCTAATGGCACATGAGAACTGTCTGAACGACCGTATGGGTGCAAACCAGTGGGTTGTAAGTGGGTGTTTAAGAAGAAGCTGCGGCCTGATGGTACTATTGAGAAGTACAAGGCGCGGCTTGTGGCCAAGGGCTACACGCAGAGAGAAGGCGAAGATTACTTCGATACCTATTCACCTGTCGCTAGACTGACCACCATTCGTGTACTACTTTCCCTAGCTGCCTCTTATGGTCTTATCGTTCATCAAATGGACGTAAAGACAGCTTTCCTCAATGGAGAGTTGGAAGAGGAGATCTATATGGATCAGCCTGATGGGTTCGTGGTAAAGGGTGAAGAGAGAAAGGTATGCAAGTTGTTGAAGTCCTTGTACGGACTGAAACAAGCACCTAAGCAATGGCATGAGAAGTTTGACAGAACTTTGACTTCTGCGGGCTTTGCCATTAATGAGGCTGGTAGGTGTGTGTATTATCGCCATGGTGGGGGCGATAGTGTCATATTATGCTTGTATGTCGATGACATATTGATATTTGGTACAAGCATGAATGTGATAAATGAGGTCAAGTCGTTTCTGTCAAAATGCTTTGACATGAAAGATCTGGGAGAAGCTGATGTAATTCTGAACATCAAGCTGATTAAGGATGAGAGTGGGATTGTTTTAACACAATCACACTATGTTGAGAAGGTCTTGAACCGATTCGATTTTATAGACGGCAAGCTTTCTCCAACACCTTATGATCCTAGTGTGGCACTTCGAAAGAACAAGAAGGAATCGATAGATCAATTGAGATACTCTCAGATAATCGGTTCACTCATGTACCTCGCGAGCGCGACGAGACCTGATATCTCATATGCTGTAAGCAAGTTGAGCAGGTTCATGTCAAACCCGAGTAATGATCATTGGCATGCACTTGAAAGGGTCATGCGCTATCTGAACGGTACAATGAGCTATGGGATTCACTATTCTGGGCACCCTGCCGTGCTAGAGGGATATAGTGACTCTAACTGGATTTCAGATGCTGATGAGCTCTACGCCACAAGTGGGTATGCATTTACCCTTGGAGGTGGCACAGTGTCATGGAGGTCTTGTAAACAGACCATATTGACGAGGTCAACTATGGAAACAGAACTTACTGCTTTGGATACAGCCACTGTAGAGGCAGAATGGCTGCGTGAGCTCTTGATGGACTTGCCGGTGGTTGACAAACCATTGCCGGCCATCCTTATGAACTGTGACAACCAAACGGTGATTGTCAAAGTGAACAGTGCTAAGGATAATGCGAAGTCATCAAGACACGTTAAAAGACGTTTGAAATCTGTCAGGAAATTGAAAAACTCCGGAGTAATTACTGTTACGTATATTCAAACAGACAAAAACCTGGCAGATCCCTTTACAAAGGGACTATCACGAAATGTGATAGAGAGTGCATCGAGGGAGATGGGTATGAGACCCATGAGTGTTACACCATAGTGGTAACCCAACCTATGTGATCGGAGATCCCGTGAAGTAGGATCTGGGAAAAACAATCTAGTGGTTTAACGGAGGAGAGCTTTATGTTACCCTCTCTAAGTGAAGATGCACAAGCTCTCAGATAGCTGTAAGGCAGGTTGGCCATATGCCTTAATGTGGTTCTATTGGCTATTTATATAGCAAAGATGCTATCCTACAGAGCATTCTTGAAAGAACACACCTATGTGAGTTCCGACTGTAAAACGTCGCAGTCTGTGAGATTTGGGTGATCTCTAGTAAACTCATGAAGAGACCAGGGAGTATGACGCATATGCTCCACCCGCGGGGTAGGCTACTGGCAGCCACGTACTAGTTATGACTTTGAGTGAAGTCTATTGGCACCAAACTTGCAATTCAAGGTTCGTCCATTGTTCAAGTTGCTGATAGATATAGCTTGAAGCTCTAGGCGGAAGTTCAACTTAACAGTCTCTGCCGAAACACTGGTATATAAACAAGAAACGAGGTTTGGCAAATATCTCTAAATAGAGATTTGAGATCTGGTGGGGAATTGTTAGAATTGGGCCCATTTGTGGTAGCCCAATAGCAATTTCAGAAAATCTCAAAGCCCAATTGTGGTGGCAGAATTTTGTGTGTTCACACATGAGAGTGGAGTGGGAGCTAAAGTTTAGTCCCACCCCGCTAGTTTGAGAGGAGTTGCACCAACTTATATAGTGGAGTGTTCTACTACTTGGTAAGTGAGTGAGAATAGGAGGCTCTCTCACGCGCTCCTCCTCCGCCGCCGCTCGCACGCACGCACCGCCCGCCCGCCCGTCTCGTCACGACGCGCCGCGGGTTGCGGGAATCTCGCCGAGCTGAGCTTTATTTTTGCAGTCCGAGAAAAACGGTCTGGATGGACGCGTCATAGTTAGTCGTTTCGGGTCGCTCCCGGATCGTGGGCTACTGTAACCGACCTGCGACGTGGACTTGGCCCACGTTGTACCCGTTAGGGTTTTCCCGAGCCGCACTATATATTGTCGTGCACTGCGTGCGCCGCACAACACACCGAACCAATCTAGGTTTTGCCAATCTCGTGCTTTGCGCCGCCACCGTAGTCTACTCCATCCCGATCGCCAGCGTGCACCGGCGAGCGGGAGAGCAGGTCTCCGGAACCGTTAGCTCTTGCGATCGTGTACGGGAGAGGGCTAATTAGGTTTTTGGGAAGCGCTCCGCGCGACTGCTCAAGTTCGTCATCACGGCTCGTCTTCCCGGTCGCTCGGTGGGACCTAAAGCTCGTCGTCTTCAACGCCGTCTTCTTCGACCGGTCATCGCCAACGTTGTCGTCAACAATATCGGTACGGCAACGGCTACGACTACTTGCTCCACCACGGATCGGTACGTGTTGCGTGATCCAATCTGCTGGCTTAACATGTTTTCTGCTAGTATGCTGCTGTTCATGTTAGTTAATACTTCTAGTATGTTCGAGATTAACATGTTAGTAGCGATTGTTGTCATGCTTAATATTCTGGAATTAATCATGGAATTATTGCCTAATTACTCAACAGTAAGGAGGCCTTATTTTTATCCTTCAGCTAGGAAGTAGAGAATCCTGAATCCGGAACCAAGTTATAAGCTTGTAACGGAGGAGAGGGATCTGCAAGTTCATGGAGACACCAATACCTCCTATAATGAAACCTGATCATACACCTCAAGGGTAGTTCTGACAGTTAGCGATGTGAGACATATTTTTTCATATACTTCCTTTGTTCAAAAATAGATGACACTTCAGAAAGAATGCAGTCAAACATATCTATCTTTGATAACTAATATAAAAAATATTTAGGTCAGATAGGTGGTAATGGTACCATTATATATGACAATATATTCTCTTGTAATATATTACTTACATATTCATATAGAGATACAAAAGTTGCACAATGCAGACCGTGTAAAGTAAATATCATATGTTATGAATGGAGAAAGGACGTGATATATAATTGCAGTTGCAGTATGCGGAAAGTGCTTTTGGAGCCCGAGCTCCATGGAGCTCGGTTCTCCAAAAAAAAATTGAATCCGTAAATTTTTGTTTCAAAAAATTCTGGAAAAAATCATAGTGGTGTAGAATACTATGATCCATCAATATAAAAAATTTCAAACACAAAATATTTATACTTTGATCTGTGCAAAAAAGAGAAATCTGGCCAGATTTCAAATTTTTCAGATTGCGCACTGTTCACCTATTCAGATCTGCAGATTTCTCTTTTTTGCACAGATCAAAATATAACGATTTTGTGGTTGAAAATTTTCACAGTGGTGGATCACAACATTATCTACGACCATAATGTTTTTCAGAATTTTTGAAAACAAAACAATGCGGATTTAAAATTGTTTGCAAACCGGGCTCCATGGAGCCCGAGCTCCAAAACGCCGCTCTCGTATGCGGTATGAGCTTAATTGGACCAGTAGCTAATGCATACCTAACAATTTGAACTCCAACAAGTAGCTTATCATAGCAATACTAAGCAAATCAAGTCAAAGAATGAATCAAAACAATTACCTTTTTGTTCTTCATCATTACTTTTGAGCCTGTAAAGAATGTGTTGCTGTAAGATACGCAATTCAGGTAGAAAATTTTGTCCAAAAGAAACATAATAGCGATGGGACGTAAGCCTACCTGTTTATAGAGCAAAACACCAGTAAGATTTAGGTCAATTACATCTTGCCACTGGGATTTCTTCATCCTCATCAACAATGTGTCTCGCGTAATCCCTGGTTACATAATGCTATTTCACACGCAGAAAGAAATCAACATAACAGGGAAGCTAAAAATGTGCAAACTTCCTCTGGCACCTACCTGCACTGTTTACCGAGATGCCAATTATTCCCCATTTATCAACAGCCTGGTCAAATCCATAACCAATACGTGGCCGAGTTTATATAATCTGGTCAATAAATAGGTTTAAAAAAATAACTATTTTCCTTCCGTACACGAACTGCACTTACTGCTTTCATCATAGATTCTAACTCAACTTCTTTTGAAAGATCTTCTCCAAAGGTAATAGCCTGACCACCAACTGCTTCAATCTGCAAAATGGCATTATATTATAAATATATGAATGCGTCTAGGCTAAGTGGAAAACAACCCAAAGCAGTGGTTTAACAAAAAAAAAACTCTATACCAGTGTATTTCTAGGTAGATAAGTATCACCGAATTTCAATTATATGAACTGACATAACTTCATTTTTTTTCATTCCTACGAAAAGGAAATGTAGATATTTTCGAATCAATAACATTAGAAAATTACATTTCATTTCTTTCAACCTTGTATTCAATTGTTCTGGACTCCCGTGATTTATACAAAACAACCAATTTATTATGCAATGTATGTCCACCTTTAACAATAGACCGGCCATTAGTACATGAAGCCGGACTAATCAACAAAAGTCTCTTCCCCAAAAGACTTCGGACACATCTTCGAGCAAACACAATCCTTCATGCACGAATAACCACCAATGTGTGGTTTCGCCCGGTTTCTTCCGCTAATAAACCGGGCACCCTCTTCTTAATTAATGAATAAGGCAAAAATTTTTGCCTTCGTTTAAAAAAAAACACCACTGAGACGCCCGCAAGGTCCATGTACCATGAACTCACAAACCAAGGCGCAAGCAAGACTGCAAGAGGATCAGTAAACACATCAGGCACCTCTCTGCTGAAATTATGCTATCAATGAAGTCCCTCGACATCTCCCTCTTTGCCTCACCCGAACGGCCTTCACGGCAATCCAACCATATGAACATATGAGCATGCGGCAGCCCCCTTATCTTTAAGTCAACAGTATACAGAGCTACAAGGAGAACAGCAAAAGAACATTCAGAAAAGAACACAACACAACATAAATTCTCGAAAACTGAAAAGAGCCACAAAATACCTACAGGAGTTGGCCCAAAAGCAGTGCTGTCCTTAACCTGGCCATACAGCAAGGTCTGTTGTTGAAGGATGGTACGTTGTTCCGGACTACCGCGACTCGCTCCCTCCACCAAAACGAATCGAACGATCCAGTGTATACGGCCATGAATTATAATCTCGGGGCTGCTGGTCCGGGAAGAACGACCGCGCGGTGCAGGGGGAGAAGGGGCAGCAGGGCGCTGTTGGTACGGGAGTTTCCGGTGGCGAGAAGGGGCACCGGTGCAGCGCTGGGAGGCCGGTGAGAAGCACCATGGAGAAGCGGCGGCGAGGCTGGGGAGGCGCGGTGCCGGAGGTCGTACACGTCGGCCTTCGCGGCGCCTGGGCAGAACGACTCGACGATGGAAGATGGAGCAGCGAGTGTTTTTTTTTTATCTGAGCAGCGAGCGTTGACGGCGAGAAGGAAAAAAACAGGTAAAGAGATAGGGAGATGAAAAGATATTATAGTCGGTTTGACTGGGTTGTGTACTCGTGTCGCTGTTCTATTAGAGGAACACGTGGAGCAACCAGAGAGCACCTTTTCCAAGGAGATTGGTATTTGGAAGGGATATCATGAGTTGTTCGAACCCGCCTACTTTCCCCAATCAGCGAGAGTGAAGAGTCTATGCACCATGATCCCCGTCTATTCTGTTCTCGAAGTAAAAGACTGCAACATATCTGTTTTTCGTGTTTGACATACTAGCGGTTTCGCTGGATTGAAGGTAGGGGTGGGCATTCGGTTATGACCGAGATTTCGGTCTTTATAATTCGGTCTATAACAAATTCGGTAAAACGAAGACCGAAAAATGCTTGGATGATGTACTTGAAAGTTCATGGTTGCCCCCATGTGTGGTTTTGGTAATTAATGACAATCTCTATGGACTAATGTTTGTATTAAGCTACTTGTAGGTGTGTCCATTTGCAGTGTTTGATCTCCATTTGTTGGAATCAAGGCTAAGGAAAGAGGAGTATTTGTTGATCAAGGCTAAGTGCGAGTTGATCAACACTCAAGTCCAAGTGAAGATATGCCGAAGAGTGCTTCTCCCATATTGGTGTATGGGGGAGCAACATGTGTGTCCATTTGCAGTGCTTGATCTCCATATGTTAGAGTCGAGGCTAAAAGAAGAAGATTATATGTTGATCAAGGCTAAGTGCAAGTTGATCAACATACAAGATAAGGGCAAGTGAAGATATGTGAATGAGTGTCTCTCCCATATTGGTGTATGGGGGAGCAATATGCGAGACCTCACCGAGCGGAGCGTAATCAAGAAAGGTGATCCACTTGAGAGGAGATCAAGATCGTCATCATCTAGCTCAAGTGGAATGCGCAAGGGAAAGGTATGATCTTGTTAGGGTTCCTATTTTACCGGTCTCGCGGTGTAGTTGGGAGACCGGGTTTTAGGATAGGTAACCGTACTATCAAGAGGGGCTCTCAAGTGAGCTTTAGCGTATCGGTCATAGAGAGCTCAAACCTTTGCATCATTAGCATCATCTTTATTGGTTCTTATTCGTTTCTTATTGTGGTGTGGTCTTGGTGCTTGTCGTGTTTGTCATGACAAGGTCAAGCTCATCGAAAACGGTTTTCATATGCGTCTTCCATTGCGTTTTCGATATTAGAAATATTGTCGGTTTGTCCTTGAGAAATTATCCACACATACATGTGTTGAGAATTTATCTCTTAATTGTTTTAAAATATTTCCAAGGATAGCTACTATCATCCTCTTTCCAACAAAATTGGTTTCACCTCTTTCGGACTTCATTTGCAAAAGATATGACGGTTCCAGTTTGCAAGAGAGAGGTTTAACCTTTCCTCATATGTTATTATAATATCTTGTTAGACTATGATGTTTATATTCATAATCTTGTAGTGCTCGTTATGGTGATTCCAACGAGCCCAAGATCGTCGAAAACGGAGTCCGGATGCAAAAGATATTGCAATTTTAGTTTCACAGATTTGGCTAGACCAGCATGGCCGGCCAAATGGCCGGCCCCATGGCCGGGGCCTCTCTGATTGCATAGCCGGCCATCATGGCCGGGCTATGGCCGGCCAGGCCGGCCTCCCTCCTTCGGCTGCCCGAAAATTGGCCTAACGGCCATATTTTTGGCTCCCTTTTAAGGGGTCTTCTTCCCCAAGTGAACCCCAACCTTCTTCCAACTCTTGAGCTCATTTTTCCCCATTGTTGACATCCTTGTGAGCTTGCTATCTCTCAATCCCTCCAATAGTTCTTGCTAGTTTTTGAGGGAAAAGAGAGAGGAGGTCTAGATCCGCGTTTCCACCGATCGATTTCTCCTCTAAGTGAGGGGAATACTTTGGATCTAGATCTTTGGAGTTTCTTGGTGTTTCTCCTTGTTCTTCCTCTCAAATCCCTCCCAAGCATTAGTTGCTTTGGTTGGATTCGGGTTGGAAGAACTTGACCACTTAGTGTGTTCTTGCCATTGCATCGGTTGCATCGGTTTGAGTTCTCCACGGTGATTCGTGGAAAGTGAAGTTGAGAAGCTTGTTACTCTTGGGTGCTTTGGTGACCTAGAGCTTGTTCCTCTAGGGCACGTTGGTACCCTAGACGGTTGTTGATTTCTCGGAGTCTTGGTGGCTTACGGGATTTGTTGGGAGCCTCCAATTGTGGAGTGCGGCTCAACCTTGTTCGTCTCAGAGCATTGGTAGCTACGAAGACATTGCCGGGAGCCACCAATTAAGTTGTGGTGTGTGCCCCGGCCTTGGTGCATCAAGTCTTGGCGGCTCGGTGCATTTGGTGAAGACCCTCCAACTTGTGGAGTGAGCTTCATCCTTGTAAAGGTTCTAGTTGTCAACCTCAACGGCAACATAGTGACAAGTGCCTCGCCACATTGGTGGTAAGACACAACGGAGATACGGTGTGCCATATCAAGGCTACTCGGTGTTTCACATTGGTGAACACCGCGCCGCTCCAATGGAGACTAGCTTCTATTGGGAAGTGAACTTCGGGATAAATCATCGTCTCCAAGTGCCTCAGTATTTCTATATCCGAGTTTCTTACTTATGATATTTACTTTGTGATAGCCATAGAGTTTATAGTTATATATCTTTCTATCACCTAGTTGATTATATTGCTTAGCATAAGTTGTTGGTGCATATAGGTAAACCTAGCTAGTTTAGGTTTTGGCTTGATAAATTAAACGTTAGTTTTATTCCGCATTTATTCAAGCCTTAACCGTAATAATTTTAAATCGCCTATTCACCCCCCCCCCCTCTAGGTGACATCCGTGTCCTTTCAATTGGTATCAGAGCGGGTTCTCTCTTTATAGGGCCTCACGGCCTAGAGAGTAAAGATGTCGTCTAGTGGTTTAGTGCGCAATGCTTCTTTTATATTCGATGGCACAAATTATGGTATTTGGAAAATTCACTTGCTTGATATCCTCCGGGTCATGGACCCAAATATAGAGCAAATTTTAGATATGGGTTATTCTCCTCCAAAGAATCCCAAAAGAATGTCTTTAAAGGATGAGAATAATTCATATCTAGATGCTCAAGCTTCTAATGTGATTTTCAATGCTTTGAGCAATGTAGTTATTATCTCCATCCTTCCTTTTCGGAATGCTCATGAGCTATGGACAAAGCTTCAAGATAAATATGATGCGTCCAAGTCTAGTGGAGATGATTGTTCTCCCTCCACCTCCAGTCGTGACAAATTCTCAACTTCGTCTACTTCACCTACACGTGGTAAACCACAAAGAAATGCAATGGTGAGTAGTGATAAATTTTGCAATGATGATAGTGAGCTTCTTATAGATGATATTTCATCTCTATCTTATTGCAATGATTTATCTTTGGACTTAACCACATCTAGCACTATAAATGTTTCAAATGCTTGTGTTGATAGTCCTTGCATATCTTCTAAAAATCACCTATATAAATCTCATGACGATATGCTTGCTTTATCTTGTTGCCATAATAAAAATGCTTGTGTTCCCTCTAATTCTTGTATTATTAATAATGTAGAGGAAACCCAATTATCTATGGAACAAGATGAGAACTTGAGTAGTTCATTAATTAATTGTTCAACTTCATCAACCATCTTTTGCCTCATGGCTAAATCGTCAAGTAGTGATGATCATGACAATAATAATGATGATGAAGAAAATGATGATGATGCCTACTTTAGTAAGAAAGGTCTAATGGTTCTTAATGCTCTTTCAAATAATAAAAATGCTTGTGAGAACCTCCATGAAATCATGAGCACCCTTGTTGAGCGAGGGATTACTATTGAAAATTTGGAAGCTCGTGAAAATGAAAGTCTTAGCCGCGAACGTGATTATGCGAACACGATTGCGGATCTTGAGGAAGCTCTTGAAGAAGAACAAACCACCAAGAAATCTCTTGAGGAGACATTTACTCTAGAGTTATCTAAAGTAAATAAAACCCATGATAGAGCTCTCAAGGTGGCTAATGATTTTAAAATAAAAAATGATGAACTTGTTGTTGAAATTGTTAGACTCCTTGAGGCTAATAAGAAATTTGAGAAGGATGTCAAGTCCTTGGAAGATTCTCTTGCACATCTCACTAAGTCCCATGATCAACTGCAAGCTCAATTGCTAAAAGAGCTTCCTACTTGTTCTCCCATTGCTATTAATGTTGATGCTTGTGCTACTAACTCTATTTCTTGTGAAGCATCCATTTTAAAGGATAATGTTGAGCTAAGGGCTCAACTTAAATTGCTAACTAGCAATTATGAGATATTGGAAGAAAGCCATGAGAATCTCTCGAGCTCTCATGAGGATCTTCTAGTATCTCATGATAAGCTAAAGTTAGCTCATGAGGCTATCGCTACCAAGGTAATATCTAGTGAGCCTCATGTGGACAATGGCACAACTTCTACTAAAAATGCTATAATACCATGTGCTAGTCCTTGTAATTCTTCATCTCAACCTAGTGGTAAATCATATGTTGAATTACATTTCGTGCCTAGTTGCTCTAACAATGAAGCCTCAACTTCCACTAGTGCTTGTGTAGCTACTAACCTTGTAGGGAAGTCTAAAGAGCACAAGGTACAAGCCACCTCTTTGAAGAAAGATGTGGAGAAGCGTCATAAAGGGAAGGCCACACTTGACAACATGTTGAGTGTGCAAAAATCCCCCAATGACAAGAGTGGACTTGGATTCAACTCCAATATCAAGAACAAGTCCAAGAGTAGCAATAAGAAGGGCCAAGAACAAGTCAATCATTCGGCCAAGATTGTTTGCTTCAAGTGCAAAGTTGAAGGGCACCATGTTAGGGATTGCCCAATGAAGAAGAAGCCTCTTAGTGAGAAGCAACTAGGGAAGCGGCCTATTGTTCAATCTCATGCTCAATCTCGAGTTGAACAAGGGCCACCTCCTAAGAAGACTCAAGTTATTGCTCCTCAAGTTGGGGAGCCTATTAAGAAGAAAGAGAAGAGTCGATGTTGCTACTTATGCCGTGAGAAGGATCACTTGGCTTCTTCATGCACTAATTGTACCCTATCCAACCCCATAA
Source organism: Puccinellia tenuiflora (assembly GCA_012064385.1). NCBI lineage: Eukaryota > Viridiplantae > Streptophyta > Magnoliopsida > Poales > Poaceae > Puccinellia > Puccinellia tenuiflora. The sequence goes on along the minus strand of QRDG01002157.1, from coordinate 104,015 downwards.
TAATTTATGATGTTTATTCTCTTAGGAAGGATAGGGTTGGCAATGTGTTTGCCAAATATGTGGGAACTCAAAGTGGTGTCAAGAAAAGAACCATTTGGGTTGCCAAGCCTATTGTGACTAACTTCTTAGGACCCAACTTGGTTGGGGACCAACAAGCTCAAACTTGATCAATAGGTTGTTGTTGGAGGGCATTGGCGACTTGGCTATCATGTGAAGAATTAAGGGATCTTCATGTTTATAATTCATCAAGCCAAGCCAATTGGATTATCATATATCTATCTCATATCCAATGCTCCTTCTTGCGGTAACTTGTGTTTAAATTATATATACATTGAAAGTTGCTTGCTCTCCTTGCATGTGTTAGTTTTGTTCCTAGCATATGCTTGTATATGTTGTGCTTATTACTTACCTTGAGCAATCAAGTTTGTGTATGTTAATGTGCGCTCCATATATGTGTAAACTTTGTGTTGAGTCTTTATTGGATCTTGTGTTGATTTCAATTGGCTCTTTTGAGAGATTAATGGACTATCCCATTTTGGGGGAGTGATATGCTTTGTGCACTTCACTAACCTAAAAATGTGTGTACATGAGGCACACCACCTAGTATTGATATTTCAATATTATCTAGTTACTATGTGGTATGTCATGTTCATGAGAAATTCAAATTCTACAATGTCCATTAATTTCTCTAGTTGGTTTTGTTTGCCTCTTGCTTAGATAAAATGAATTATCACATTATGGGGGAGTAATAAGCTATGTGCATATTACAATCCCACAAAATGTGAACATTTGAGGTTTGCCACTTAGATTTGATGTTGTAAATTATCTTATTCCTATGTGGCATGTTTGCTCAAACAAGTTCCAATTTTTCATTTTTGTTATCCTTTGGCTCTTGTTTGTGTGAGTTTGCTTGGTGTGGTTTTTCTCTAATATGCACTTCCATATATTATTTGAGAAACCATTTGTTCCATATTATTCTAACCATGGCCTTGCCGGTTGGTTTGAATAGTTGGAACTACCAACAAACGTTATTAAAATATGGTGTTTTATTTCTTATCTCTTTCCATATGTTTTATCTTGTGAGGATATTCGTTGATATCTCTATCACCAGGAAAATAATTCCAAATTGTCATTGTCCTTGGACAATCCATATTTATATTTTTGATAGAATATTTTGTTTATCCTTACATTGGCATTGGCTTTTATTTGCCCCATCTCTTGCCAAAATATTTATTTTGACTCCCATTGCCTTCCTTGCCTCTTGCATGGATCCTAATTTTCAATTGGTAGTGTTTAGTATTGTAAATAAAATATGAAGAGTAATGATCCCTTGTGCGTGCATTTTGTATTCAAATGCAAATATCAAAAATAATGCATGAATCTTGGGGGAGCATTCCTTTTATTTAGAACACTATTCTATCTATCAATATTTGATCCTTTCAATTGGCATTTGATTTCTATCGTATGTGTTTATGGAAGACAAATCTTTTTCTCTTGATGCTGTGTGCCATCATTAAAAGTGTGGAGGGTGTTTGGTTTATTTGGTGTAACCTTGCTCTCTCTTGGGAGTCTTGCTTTCTCATTCCCCGTTTTATGTTCTATCTCCTTGAATGAGGAAAGCCATTTGAGCATCTCTCCTTTTGTTTGTTATGCTCATCGGCATTGCTTTGGTACCTTCAATTGGTAGGTATTAATTGGGATTTAATATCTCCTCCATAGATATTTGTTCCAATTGATATTTATTGTGGGAGTTTTGATACCTTATTAATTTATTTTACTTTACTTGATTCCGGTCAAGTATTATCCTCTTCTTGGTATCTTTTCTCCTAGTAGTATCTTATTTTCAATTGGTGTCTTATCTCTCATGTGTTGTTTGATTTGACTCCTATTGATATCTCACTTCATGTGTTGATGTGTTTTGGAATCAATCATTTGTTTGATTTGATTTTTCATCAATCATTTGTTGATTTGATTTTTCCTCAATCATGTGTTGATTTGGACTTTGATATAATTTGGACAACCTTTTGTGTCACACCTTGGTGTGCTCTCTTCTTGGTTTACTTGGTGTTTTTGTCCAAATTGTATCTCTCTTGGTTCTCATGAGTCTATGCATGCATATGTACTAGTATGTATATTTTATGGCATGCTAGTCTTTTAGTTCCAATATATAGGGGATACTCCACCAAATCCTAAACCGGCTAAGATGTGCATGAAATTCAATTTCATATCTATATGCACATATTTATGCGGAGTGTTTCCTATATATTGTAGTTTATCTAACTACTATGGGACCCAATGAGTTTGGGAACCATTTTGTGCTTAAATTGTGTTTTAGGTACAATGGAGATACATTGGATGCTTCCCTCATTCGTAAGGAAGGTGTTCTCACTGTGTGATTATTGGAGTCAAGCTTTGATGATAAACAAATCCTTATCTTCTTCATCGTCAATGTATCTCGGTAACAAGTATCTACCTCATGCGTACTTTTCTAGTTTCAACCTTATGTAGGTTGTTTCTTAGCATGAAAGCATCTATTTTGCAATTGTTGTGGTTTTGGCTTGTTTCCTTCACGTGATATATCTTTGTGATATTTGTGATGAAATTGCAAAAAAAAACCTTTTTCTTCAATTGGTATTATTTGTTACTGATACTTGTTGCCTATCTCAAAGCATCTTCACTATCTCTTGTTCCCTTAGTGATATGTGTGATGTCTTTGATATTTTTGAAGTTCATTTATATATAATGAGATAAATTTGAGCTATGTGCTATGCTTTTACGCAATAATCTCTTTTGTATATTCATGACTTCCCTTTGGATACCATGGTTTCCACTTTATCAACCATCTCATATGTGCAAGTTTCTTTGTGGATGTATATCATCAATGATTTGTCTACTTAGAAACCTATACATATGAGAGAGGTCACCTTTTAGGTGTATCCTAATTCTTTTGAGCTACCTTGCTTTTATCTATAATTCTTTGGTGGCTCCAAAATTGTCTCATGAGTGCTTGTCTCATTTTTATTGGTATCTTTGCGCACTCAAGTTCTATTAAAGATCTTTGACTTCATGCTTATCATGGTGAGCATGTTAATTTTTATTGGCTAAATTCTCTCACTAGCTTTTGGCATTTTCAATTGGTTTTAGTTTCCAATTGGTATCCCTAATATTGTGAACATACTCTTTTAAAGATCTTCCTTTTATCTCGGTTGGGCCTATCCTATGTTGATTTTTTAAAGATTGGTATCCTTGAGGTTGTGAACATATTATTTTGAAAAATCTTCTTTATAAAGTTGTGTGTGACAATACTTAATATATAACTTATTTCCATTTGGGTAAGACTATGTGTCATACCAAATTAATTGTCATGTCACATACACATACTCTTGGTTGGACCTTTCTTGATAGTTTCTTTTAATTGGTATCTTCTTATGGCTCAACCACATCTTTGGTGCAAGTGATTTGTTTTGCTTTAATTTTTACATCCTTGCACTTGGTGAGTATTCTAGATGATTTTGGGGGAGCGAGGATACCATATTTGTGCACTCCTCAATAGTGCATGAACATTGGGGAGATTCTCTATTTTTATTTAGTACTCTCGCCTTGGATCTTTTTGATCGTTTTTCTCCTTTGTGGAGATGTTTAGAATGATTTCATCCTTTTTGCAATCTTTGGATCCTGAATATAGTTTGATTTCCTTTAATTATTTGTCAATGGATATGTGCATTTAATTTCACTCATATCTTGAGTAATGCACACTTTATGGAGGAACTCTTATTATATTGGCCTTCTAAAATTTTCTTCCCATTTCGGCAATCGATGCCAATGGGGGAGAAGTTTTAGAGGGTTTAAGGGAATTTGGGTTTTATGATTTTGTTGCATTTGCCTTTAATGCGCTTTGCATCCTTGCTTGTTTGTCTTGCAAGGTTGCTATATTCATTGTATAAACCCTCTTAAAAGGGATTGTCATCAATTAACAAAATGGGGGAGATTGAAAGTGCATGGTTGCCCCCATATGTTGTTTTGGTAATTAATGACAATCTCTATGGACTAATGTTTGTATTAAGCTACTTGTAGGTGTGTCCATTTGCAGTACCTGATCTCCATTTGTTGGAATCAAGGCTAAGGGAAGAAGAGTATTTGTTGATCAAGGCTAACTGCGAGTTGATCAACACTCAAGTCCAAGTGAAGATATGCCGAAGAGTGCTTCTCCCATATTGGTGTATGGGGGAGCAACATGTGTGTCCATTTGCAGTGCTTGATCTCCATATGTTGGAGTCGAGGCTAAAAGAAGAAGATTATATGTTGATCAAGGCTAAGTGCAAGTTGATCAATATACAAGATAAGGGCAAGTGAAGATATGCGAAAGAGTGTCTCTCCCATATTGGTGTATGGGGAGCAACATGCGAGGCTTCACCGAGCGGAGCGTAATCAAGAAAGGTGATCCACTTGAGAGGAGATCAAGATCGTCATCATCTAGCTCAAGTGGAATGCGCAAGGCAAAGGTATGATCTTGATAGGGTTTCTATTTTACCGGTCTCGCGGTGTAGTTGGGAGACATGGTTTTAGGATAGGTAACCGTACTATCAAGAGGGGCTCTCAAGTGAGCTTTAGCGTATCGGTCGTAGAGAGCTCAAACCTTTGCATCATTGGCATCATCTTTATTGGTTCTTATTCATTTCTTATCGTGGTGTGGTCTTGGTGCTTGTCGTGCTTGTCATGACAAGGCCAAGCTCATCGAAAACGGTTTTCATATGCATCTTCCATTGCGTTTTCGATATTAGAAATATTGTCGGTTTGTCCTTGAGAAATTATCCACACATACATGTGTTGAGAATTTATCTCTTAATTATTTTCAAATATTTCCAAGGATAGCTACTATCATCCTCTTTCCAACAAAATTGGTTTCACCTCTTTCGGACTTCATTTGCAAAAGATATGACGGTTCCGGTTTGCAAGAGAGAGGTTTAACCTTTCCTCATATGTTATTATAATATCTTGTTGGACTATGATGTTTATATGCATAATCTTGTAGTGCTCGTTATGGTGATTCCAACGAGCCCAAGATCGTCGAAAACGGAGTCCGGATGCAAAAGATATTGCAATTTTAGTTTCACTGGTTTCGCTAGGCCAGCATGGCCGGCCAATGGCCGGCCCCATGGCCGGGGCCTCTCTGATTGCATGGCCGGGCTATGGCCGGCCAGGCCGGCCTCCCTCCTCCGGCTGCCCGAAAATTGGCCTAACGGCCATATTTTTGGCTCCCTTTTAAGGGGTCTTCTTCCCCAAGTGAACCCCAACTTTTGCCAACCTCTTGAGCTATTTTTTCCCTCCATTGTTGACCCTCTTGAGCTTGGCTATCTCTCAATCCCTCCAATAGTTCTTGCTAGTTTTTGAGGAAAAAAGAGAGGAGGTCTAGATCCGCGTTTCCACCGATCAATTTCTCCTCTAAGTGAGGGGAACACTTTGGATCTAGATCTTTGGAGTTTCTTGGTGTTTCTCCTTGTTCTTCCTCTCAAATCCCTCCAAGCATTAGTTGCTTTGGTTAGATTCGGGTTGGAAGAACTTGACCACTTAGTGTGTTCTTGCCATTGCATTAGTTGCATCGGTTTGAGTTCTCCACGATGATTCGTGGAAAGTGAAGTTGAGAAGCTTGTTACTCTTGGGTGCTTGGGTTCCCTAGAGCTTGTTCCTCTAGGTCACGTTGGTACCCTAGACGGTTGTTGATTTCTCGAAGTCTTGGTGGCTCACGGGATTTGTTGAGAGCCTCCAATTGTGCAGTGTGGCTCAACCTTGTTCGTCTCGGAGCTTTGGTAGCTACGAAGACATTGTCGGGAGCCATCAATTGAGTTGTGGTGTGTGCCCCGGTCTTGGGCATCGAGTCTTGGCGGCTCGGTGCATTTGGTGAAGACCCTCCAACTTGTGGAGTGAGCTTCATCCTTGTAAAGGTTCTAGTTGTCAATCTCAACGGCAACATAGTGACAAGTGCCTCGCCACATTGGTGGTAAGACATAACGGAGATACGGTGTGCCATATCAAGGCTACTCGGTGTTTCACATTGGTGAACACCGCGCCGCTCTAACGGAGACTAGCTTCCATTGGGAAGTGAACTTCGGGATAAATCATCGTCTCCAAGTGCCTCGGTATTTCTATACCCGACTTCTTACTTATGCTATTTAGTTTGTGATAGCCATAGAGTTTAAAGTTATATATCTTGCTATCACCTAGTTGATTATATTGATTAGCATAAGTTGTTGGTGCACATAGGTAAACCTAGCTAGTTTAGGTTTTGGCTTGATAAATTAAACGTTAGTTTTATTCCGCATTTATTCAAGCTTTAACTGTAATAATTTTAAATCGCCTATTCACCCCCCCTCTAGGCGACATCCGTGTCCTTTCAAGCAGCACCACCAACCCCGGTCGCCGCGCCACCCCACACAGCCACGCCGGCCGCCGCCGCCAAAAACCACCATGGGCTGCCGCCCGGGAGCCAACTGCCACCGCCCGCGGAGGAAGCCGCCGAAGGATCCACAAAGCGCGACAGCAACCCGCCCAACGCCGCCGCCACCCAGCCGCTGCACAACTGCGTCCGCCGGAAAAAGGGGCTGACGCCAGCCACCAAGATCCCGCGCGCAGGAGGATGCCCCGCCGCCGCCCCGCCGCCGCCCCGCCGCCCAGGCTTTGGCCGGCGACGACTACCGGCGGCGGCGAGGACGGGGAAGGCTGGGAGTAGACCTGGCCATGGGCCGGGCCGGGCCTGGAAAAGCCTGCAGCAGAAAACCTAGGCCCAAGCCCATCTAGGCCCTGTCGGTGGGCCTAGAATTCAGGCCCAAGCCCGGTCCAATTGGCGGAAAATAGAGGCGGGCCTAGGGCCGTGGGCCGGGCCTCTTCCTTGAATCGCCCATATGTGAAGCCGCCCGGCCCTACCAATCCTTTGGGCTTGAAACGTAGGCCCAAGCCCATCAACGGGCCTCAAAACACAGGCCCAAGCCCTGAAATTTCGGGCCGGGCCTGGGCAGGCCGACCGGGCCGGGCTTCCCATGGCCAGGACTAGCTGGGAGGCCGCCTGCTCGCCGGATCAGGGCGCTCCGGTGCGGCCGGCGCAGCCGCACGGGAGCGGGAGAGGGGGGGGGAACAAGTTAAAAAATGACTTTCCTTTTAAGATCTAGACTTTTTTTTTGAGGAAAGATCTAGACTACTCGAATAACACAATCTTTACGGTTGAAATACAATCTTACGGTTGAAATATTGATGAAATGTGAACCGTAGAATCTACGGCGTAGATGCAATCGAGCTGACGAAGAGCGCGTGAAACGGATCACCTCTCGGCTACGGTCGACACGCACATGCCCGGCCGCGGTCCTTGTCCACGGTGCAGTAGCACGAGCTAAGCTCAGACCGGCGAGATCGCCTCTGGATCCTCGGTGTAACTGCTCCCTCGCAGTTCTCACACGCCGTCCACGTCCAGTCCGTACCGTAGGCAGGAGCAGGCGGTAGCACGAGGAGAGGAATCAAATCGAGCTCAAGGACACACAACCTACTCTCGCTCGCTCCACACACAAACACAACCATTCAAGCACAAGAAACACCAGTATAACATTTCAGTCAAAAAGGGCACCAGTAAAGATTTTCTGGGCCTAAATAATTGTTAACCTCTGAACATTGCCAAGGGCAGCAAAACCGAGCGGCAAAGCACTGGTTTGCGATTGCGAAATGCCGTGTCTGAGACTTGAGAGGGTGCGGCGTGGAGAATGTCACGTCCAGCTGAGCTCCAGTCCAGGGGTCCGTCCTCGAAAGGGAAGCCGGTCTGATCGCCATGGCAGCAAATCCCGATAAAGTGAGGGCAGAAAGGGGCGTGGCGAAAGCAGGCCCCCGTTGTGCTCCCATGCCCCACTGCCCTCCCCCTCCCCTCCCTCACCTTTGACTCCCTCGGCCTCGCCACCACGGTCCAAGCCACGCCAAGCCACGGCAAACAAACACTGCCAACCCCAGGAGCCAAAGAAACTCGCCGAGAACAAAGCACCAGCACCAAGGCCAACACAAGCCCCCTTCTTTCCTCTTACAATCCGCTGCAAGCATTGCACGAATCAGAGTGATCACCATGACGGGCTCTCTGCTCCTGCTCTTCTCGCTGCTGATCTCCGGCGTCAGGTGCGGCAGCGGCGTGAGGCTGGGGGGCAACGGCGGCGGCGGCGGCTACGAGGACTGGAGGCTGGGCACGGCCACCTACATCAAGGAGTCACAGGGGCACCCGCTCAATGATGGTACGCACGCTTTTCTTTCTTCTTCTTATTTCGTTTTCTTAATCGCAGCATCATCAAGAACATCAGCAATGTGTTGTGGTCACTCTCTCTTTTGTCCCCTTTCTGTCTCTGCATTTTTCTCTGGATGGAGATTGGAGATGGTGACTTGGTGAGTGCTGCGTGTTTGGGAATGTCAACGGTGGTATTCGGTAGATCCGGCATAGCGGGCAGGGAAGAGTGCTACTGAGAAGTTGCAATAGAAAGCAGAGGGGAAGATTCGATGTTGAAACTCGTTCCCTAGAACTGCTTATTATTTAGAGGGATTTTGGTTCCTCGAACTGAACATTCCATGGATGTTCTGTAGAGGATAGGCGTGCCTCGTTGCGATTTGTGAAAAGAGGGGTGGAAAAAGGGTTTCTTTTGATAGTTATAGAACAGTGTTGATCAACCTTTTTTTTTCTATATGATACTTAAAGGAAACTTTTTTGGTGTGTTAGTGCAATCCTAATCGGCCGAAAGAAAACTAATAATGGAGTGGAGCAGTAGGGCATTTTTCACTAAACTGGTTTCCCCTTTGCGTAAGATGTGGGAGTAAGGCACATTGAATGCTTTGACAATCCTGATACTATGAGGGGTCGGGCAAGCTAGTACAACATGAGCTTTTCTTGCTGTCACTGCCTGCACTCAAGTCATGCAGTGTACCTTCACAATCAGTAACTGCTCCACTGAAAACGACTCTGTTTTTTTTTCCTTCTGAACACTCACCAAAAATATTCTGAAGATCACATGGAATGCCATTTACATACTGTTCTCAATGTCAATTATTTCTCTGTTTTATGTTACCTAGAAACTAAAAATGTTTTTATCTGATGCAACGGTTGTCCGAAACTCAGAAGGTGGTGGAGCTTGTGGGTATGGGGACCTGGATATATTCAGATACGGGAGGTACACGGCTGGCCTGAGCGGCGCGCTGTTCGGGAGGGGCAGCGCCTGCGGCGGCTGCTACGAGCTCCGGTGCGTCAACAACATCCTCTGGTGCCTCAGGGGCAGCCCGACCGTCGTCGTGACGGCGACCGACTTCTGCCCGCCCAACTTCGGCCTCGCCGACGACTTCGGTGGCTGGTGCAACTTCCCCAAGGAGCACCTCGAGATGACCGAGGCTGCCTTCCTCCGAGTGGCCAAGGCCAAGGCTGACATTGTCCAGGTGCAGTTTCGAAGGTAACAACAGTCATTGCGTATTTTTACATGCTCCTGAATTGCTCAGTACTGCAAATTCGGTGTCCTTTAGCATATCATTGGTCCTGGAGATGGTCAGTGCGTGAATTTATGTGCAAAAGTATGGCTAAAGGACACCGAATTTGCACATACTTTTGCACATAAATTCCTGGAGATGGTCTGAACTTTTGCGAAAGCAGGCTAGAATAATGCACCGTACTCACAACATGTTTGAGTTGTGAGTACGGTGCATTATTCTAGCCTGCTTTCGCAAAAGTTCAGAATGATGTTTTATGATTAGAAATGGATCATAGACTGCGGAACATGTTTCAAGCCACTTCACATTGCGGTCTACTGGGTAGAAAGTATCAGGGGCTGAGAGGGTATAGAGAAAAAGAACAGCTTTAACCAGTGACACTTTTTTTCTTTTTAAATTCTGACTCCTGTATGCTAATAATGAGTACTTCCATCATAGTTTCAGACAAACGCTATGATGCCTCAGCTGGTGCCAGAGTAGTAACATCGCGATCTTTCGCGAGAGACCAAGATAAGATTAGATTAGATTATCACGATGTACTCATCGATGTATGGGCCTTGAATATGGGTAAATCAATCAGTTATCCCATTTTGTGACAAGCCATTAACGATGATTGTGCAGGGTGAGCTGTGACAGAGCCGGCGGGATACGGTTTACGATCACCGGCGGTGCCAACTTCCTCCAGGTACTGATCACCAATGTGGCAGCAGACGGTGAGGTGGATGCCGTGAAAGTGAAAGGGTCAAAGACCGGATGGATACCGATGGGGAGGAACTGGGGACAGAACTGGCAATGTGACGCTGACCTCCGAGGCCAGCCACTGTCGTTCGAGGTCACTGGAGGAAAGGGGAGGACGATCACAATGTACAACGTCGCACCTTCAGATTGGATGTTTGCGCAGACATTTGCAGGCAAACAGTTCGTACAATAGGTGAAAAAGTGTAGCAATCTCCGATAGGTGTGATTAGAATTACAGAGGGTTAAACTTCAATGTGGGGTTTCAGTGTTGTAACCCAAAGATGTTTACCCAAGAATGTTAATGTTGCTTTACTGTGCTCAACATGGTCAAGTATAGTTATAGAACTTGACTTCCAGGTTCTCAAAGTTTACTGGGGCATTCCCTCACCAGTGGTGCTGTTTGCATGTATTCTGACTTGGCCGAATGAATACCGTGCATAAGTATGAAACGACAACTAAATGACTTTTAAGCGCGTGCAGTGATAGAACAAAGACGGGAAGGGTGAAGAACTTTCCTCCCAACTAGTGAAGACTAAAGGGCAAAGGGCGCACAACAGTTGTTGGTTCTGGTTCTGAGCAATCGATCCTACTTGGAACAGTTTGGCGGACTTGCTGTATACACATTTCACCACCTCAAAAGCTATATACAAAAAAGGGATCCTTCAAATTTCCTTGATGCTTTTTGTTTGCTTGCACTGAAGGACCTGGATCTAAGTGCTGCAGCGCCTTGGGAACAGTCCCAGCAAGCCTGGAGAAAAGAAAATTAATCAGAGCTTGATGTACAAGACAGAAGCGAGTTAAACTGAACAAAATCTTGAGAATAAGGACCCAAATGAAATGACTAATATTTAAGGCCTCAGTTACGAAAATAAAAATGAAATACTAATTACCATGTACTTTGATTCAAGTCACTCCTTACAATTCCTCCTAACGCCTCTCCGTATCCTCTTCAAAACAGCGGGACGAGTAGCAGACTCGGTTTGTGAACAATTACCCTCGAAATCATCATCTGGTAAGCATAATGTTAGTTCATGACTCCATAATAAGAAACTACAGAAGAAAAATGGCGGGGTTTCCATTATTCTTGTTACTTCCTAATGCTTCTGCTTTGTCTACACATCTTGCGTACCTTCAATGCTGTTCTTTCCACCAGAAGAAATTTTTCTCTTATTGACATTCGTGTGGATTAACTCGACGTTCTGGGCAGACAACAGAAGTCATCTACTAGTCATGAATTGACACTTCATAAAACACGACATACATATAATATTTGGACTTATGGTTACCTTCACATCTTCATCTTGACTGAATCTCCGAACCTCCTCATTATCAGACCTTATTTTGTTTGTATCAACCTTATCTGTCAATGCCTGCTGGGCAATATTATTATGACCATCATTACCGGATCTTTTCTCGCCGATGGTTATAACGCCACGGCCCATTTGTTGCTCTGGAGTCATACATCTCCCATTGAAGGGTGGCATCAAACAAAACCTGAAATTTCGGAGTTAAACTTCGGACCTGTCAAAAGAATGGAAGGAAACAGGCTATCGAATATATAAACTTCACATAACCAAAATAGTGAAGTTACAGTTGAACCCCTACATTTGTGATGATACAAGAATATTAAAAATAAATAGCTGATGAATACAAAATTCAATGCAGAACAAACAATCATCCAGCGAGCAGCTGAGAAACCAGTAATATGGGCAAGTCTAGAACACTGTCTAAAGAAACTATCAGTCATATATGAGTACTCTAGCACAGTTAACACAAAATCTTGTGCCACAGTCAGGGTTAACAATACAGCATTTTTCATGTTTTTGAACTCTGATTTATCTTGTGTTGTCTGAAGTGGTTGAAAATGCCACCAAAAAAAAGACAAAATAGTTGAAAAATCAAATTCGAGTAGAAGTTGGAACAGTAACTGGTATGCTACTGGCTTTCTGGATGAGGCCCAGGAAAAAACATGTAAGCAGAATTAAACCCTAGTCAAGGTAGTCGGAGAGTACAAACAATATGTTGCAAACTCAAGACCTCAAATTTTGCCCCGATTATGGTGGCATTAAAAAACATCCATTAGAATGAAAACATCTGTACACTCCATCAACAAAGTCGACTATGTGATAAAGTTGAGCATGATTGCCTGATACTAACCATTCCTCTGGTAGAGACTCTGAGTTGAAACCTGCAGGCAACACTCTCCATTTACGACAGCCACAACACTGAACCCATTCATGATCAGGCTTGCAGTGCTCATCTCCTTTTTCCTGTATGAAAATACGTAAGCTGGAGTAATATGGGAGAAAATGAGAGGTAAAACAACAACTTATTCTTGCATACTATAAACATTTGGCTTCTGGTCGCTAAACAAAAAACAAGGATTGAAGAGCAGTAGTTTTGTTTTATCAAACAAATGTGAAATAAAATAGACAGTAGTTTCTCTCTCAATAAGTGCACAACCAGAAATTGTAACATTCTAGTGTTTTCATCTACTTGTATCTTGCCGATCCAATGCAATGAGATTTTCTAAATCAGTTCATGACTATATATGTATGACGAGCAAGATATTTTAAAAAACAAAATTCTGCATCATACCAATTCTATACTTTCAAAGTTTGTATCCCAGTATTCATCCATTTTCCTATCAAGCCACTCCTCCAAGGTGGCATACTTTTCACAATCTTGAAACCCTTGTTTGCTGTTGAGAACCCATGCATTGCCATCTTCATCATCCTGCAAAACATATGAAGTTTATTCAAACACACAGGAAACTGAAGAACGTCTGTAGCAAAGTCAAGATATTATGAGTCATAGTCATACAATGAGTTCTGTAATATCTGCAACTCCTATCACACCACGTCCTGTGTCAGCATTATGCTTTTGACCCCCAACTCGTTTGTAAGACTGAGAAGAGAACACAAAATAATAAGTTAGAAAAGGCAAGCACATTTGAAGAGGTAAGAATATCCACACTAAAAGTATCAAACACTACAGAAGCATGTCAAAGAGTGCCAACGGCTTGCGGCAGTTAAACAAAAATTTATTGTCTGTAATATACAACTAAACCAAGTTAAAAAATACATTCAACACAGTTTATGGTGCTCCACACAGATGGGCCAAACATCCTGCGCTCCAACCGACCTATAGCAAGAAACTGGAAGAGAACATATTTCTGTACTCTAAATCTCTAGTTGTCGGCCATGAAATCCTCCCCATAGCCATACTAAATATTGACCTTGACAATAACTTTCGAATGGGTGTGTGTGTGTGTGGTGTATGTGCAATTTGTGGTGTGTGTGTGTGTGTGCAATGATTAAATATAAAATAACAGCTAATCCCACCTCTATCAGGCGTCCATGCCAATACAAGAAAATCCCACAATTCGTTCTGTCAAATTCCACAGTGCTCCTTCCCAGAGTCAACTGAATGGGCTTTCCCATAATGACATCAGATATAACAGAAGTCTTGTTAAGAGTCTTGTCCAACGGACGGGCTTTGACCTATGAATAAAAACCATATGATTTAAATAAGAATATATCGTTTCACAGCAACATAAACAAATACTATTTACCTGAGACCCCTGGACAGTGATTTTCATCCGAGGATTCCTGAACATAACTTCTAGATAGGCTTGAAGTGAGTAGTCCAAAGGCACCTATAGAATATGATTAATCAATCAGCAACGCCAGGCAATGTTTTTAGCATTCACATAAAGCAAAGTGCATGACATTCAGAGTACTGAACATGTGAAGGCTAAGTTCCAAATCACAAAGCGACAGACAAAACTGGAAACGAAAAACTAAGAAGGCTAAGTTCCAAATCACAAAGTCATGCATGACATTCAGAGTACTGAACATGTGAAGACTATGTCGCGGCTCATCAAGCTCTCCTATATCAACTTTAAGGGTATAAGATCTCATACATGAATTCTTTATCTTTCCAGTTGCTATAATGAAACTAGAAAGTAAAACTCTTCACACAAAAGGAAAAGCAAAATATGAAATAGTGATGTGAAATTATAAGGTGTACCTTGGTACTTGTTTGCCCTCGGCGTGATCTGACTCTTCTTGAACGGATTAATATGTCTCCACGGCTATGGTCCATGGGATTTTTGTCAGTCCTCCCTGAGTTCCAGTCCAAGGTGTAATCTTGACCCCATCTATCTAAATTCCATATGTAAACTTGTGTTCCAGTACCATCTTCACCAAATAAACCTAGCTTTTCTCCAATGAAATACTCGTTAAAGGGAGAGAATTCCTTGATAGCATTCAGATTATACTCAGCAGTAGCTTCAGACTGGACCGTCAAATCAACTTCCATGTATTGCCCTTCTTTGCGATATGTCACCACAGGGATCTCAAGATTCTGTAGCAAATCAAACTATATAGATTTAACAAGCCAACAGACGAAGAATGAAGGCAGTAAGTAGAACCATGCTTACATCTTTATTTTCATTAAAAGACTGAGACAGAAAGGACACTGATCTGGAGGTCGAAGTTTGGGTGAGCACAACGGCATCTTTCCCAAGTTTCATAGAACCAGTCTACAAAATAGCACCGATAAAACAGTAAAGTAGACAGTAACAACTTACAATACTTTCACATAATATGTACGCACAAATTAGGTTGAACAAGACAGATGTGAAATGAAATGAGCTCTTTAGAGCACAAGCATGGGCAGGCGAGACATAGTTAACTCCTAAACTCGTGGGATAAAAATCGCAGAGAGCAGATGCCCTGGTTTCTGTATGAAAATTCTTATCAGTGCAAACATGAAACTTTGAAGTGACCACACTATTAGTTATATGTCTCATTGCTTGCCATTAAAAAGCTTCAATTATACTAGCTTGCAGAACATAAAGAGTTGAAATTAAAGCCATCTGGAGAATAGCATTAGCATTGCACAGGAACACCTACAATATTAATGAGTGATTCTAGCACTAATAGTATATAATATGCACAAGAAAGTATGTTCGGAAGTATATGAATACTCAATAACACACAAGCAATTCTTCATTTACTAACACCACTACACATCTAAGTACTGTATATTGAATGGGGGTAACTATGAAGATAGGCTACCATTATGGCATTCTGGCATATTTCAGGCACACATTTCACAAATCAGACAAAGCATAACCATACGGCATATGAAGGCAGCTTGCAACAAAGAGATCAAAAAGTTGATCATTCACAAATAGATCATGGGAATCATGAGGAACTGAGTACGTATAAGAAGGGGAATCAAGGATTATTAGAAAGGCATGAAGCCCTTCTAGAGAGCAATCTGATGATAGATGTTTACCTTGAATCCGATTCCAAACCTCCCAATCTGATCCTTGGAAAGTTCATTTGGTCGTTTGTGACCAAATGAGATCATTTTCATCATTTCAGAATAAGTCATTCCGCAGCCATCATCAATCACAGATAAGACAGGAACTTTTCCTTCTACTTTCTTTGAAAACATTGTTTGGATGGAAATATCCAACCTTGCAGAAGGATAAAGGAGAATAAATAACCAAGAGGTCGATGCAATAAAACAACATGAATGGCTCCAAATAGTCTTCCAGAAAAGTTAAAACACTAGAATGTTTTACTCAATGCAATTGTGACATGAAACCTAGCAGAATACCTTGTACATATTCACTTGGAAGAGAAGAAAAATGAGATGGTAATAATGCTTAGCTTGGCACAGCGGCTATCAATCTATAATTTTGTATTCATTATGTTTTGAAAACATTAACGAATTGAAAATTTTCTCCTCAGAGCTAACGTCAAAATGTTTCATTACTAGAGTTGGTAAATAATCTCTTGACTAATGAAAGTTGTGCAATGCAGACAGGCAAAGCCAACCTGGCCCTAAAATGATTTTTAAAATGAATCAACATTCAATTTCTGAATATACTACATAAAGCCATGGAGGTACCTTGCCGCACCAGCATCTCTTGAGTTGTCAACGAGCTCTGCTATTGCTCCAAAAATCCAGCCAGCATGTGTCTGACTGAGAGTCCGCAGGTAAGAAGGGTCTGTGCTGACGAAATTTTTTGTAAGAGTAGATGCTCTCTTTTTTGTCATTGGATCTACAATTCTAGGACCATCTTCAACAGACTCGCATGGTGAGAATTCTGGATCATGATGTTTACGTGAAGTATTCATATCCTTTGGATGTGGTACATTATCACAAATCTCCTCACTCTTGTTGGATCTCTCTGCACAACAAATAAGAGAAGAACAGTCGATAAGCAAGAACATGTAAATCAGCAAAAGCTTAATAGAAAATATTGCATAAGATGATGCATAACTTCAGTTTCAACTATCGATAAAACTTCCCTCAACAACATGAAGCAATGATCCAAATAAAGAATGTAAATGAAAGAAAGCTCAACAGATACGACTCTTAGGAAATAAAATGATGTCAGCTCAAGACAATACAGCAGGCTGACTAAAATATAACTCGCAGAGGACTAATGAAGAGCCCCAGCAAAGCATTGTTGTCCAAGAAACAATATAACAAAAAACTCAACAAATATACCTGCCATCGTTTTGCTGATTCCAGGATCTTTTTGTTCAGTATCATACAAGATCACCGCATGTGAGTAGTTAGGGTGTTCATAAGATTGAGGAGGAAGAATGTGGAAAGTCATGGACCCGTCTCTAACAATACCGGCCTACAAAAAGTACAATAAAAGAAACACGGTTCCTCACATTACATACAGCAAAATAGGGCTACTGAATTGTGGTACAACAAATACAATGTACTGCTTAACTTGCAGCAAAAAATAAACCTTGTCCAAAGTTGATGTTTCTTAATTGAAAACTAAAATTTCCTACAGTATTGCACCATTCTCCTTCACACCTTTATTTATTCCTCTCTTTCACCTGTCCCTGTTACTTTAACCCATGTCTGACACCTCTAGCTAGCCACACCCACCAACAGAAGTGTAATCTCTCAGAGCAGTAACTTGGCAGTTTCCCTATCCTTAACCCCATTTCTTTTAAAGTTTAACATAATAATAGAAAATTAGCTTTTAGTGTATGACCCATAGCAATGAGTCAGTCAATAACCGAGTACACATAAGGTGCAATTTGTACTTACCCTCTGATTTTGACAAAGGAAATGCATAAACTTTCCCCATTCCTTATTCTGACGGTCATCTTCCGGATCAGGAAGCAGTGAAAATTTCCGGAAATTACAAAGCTTGTATACCTTAGCTGACACAAAATGACTAATAGACCAAACCGAGGGCCTGTAAAAAGGAAAACATAAAATTACTTTTGGTTTTGTTAAATCTAAGTTTCCTGAGATTTTATAATGTCTAAGTTGATACCCTGAGCCATCCAATGTCTCCGGGTTGAGATTTGAACAGGGGTGGGAGGAAGCATTATTAGACCAGATGGCTAGCACCAACGACTTAGACATGAGAAAATCTCAGTTGACTTAGGTGCAGATGTACTCGATTACTTTGGTATTTGGAGTTTCTAGAAGAACCTTCAGCCAAATATGTATACATATGTGAAAACTGAAAGGCACATAAAAGATTCTCCCGTAATAAATTTTCTAAAATATCCCATTCCATTATACGTCTATTTTGTTGGGATATGTGGTTTCAACTATGATTGTGCATTGAAGAATCAGGAATGTCTCGAACACGCAGCAAAATGTGTGTCTTTGTATATTAGGAGGAAATCAGGAATGTAGTTATTGTAATATTGGCACACCTATTTTAGTGCAATAAACAGAGGTTGGATAGTTGTAGTACCCTGGAATTTAATAAGGGTATGTGACTATGTGTGCTCCATTCAAATAGTTAAATATGGCGCCTCCTTGGTCTCCGCACATGTAGGCTTAGCAGCTATTGCGCGATAGAGACGTAATAACCGAGAGTTTGTTTGGATACCCTTTGATCCTACACAGAGGAACTGGGTCTGATCATGGTTTATCCAAACAAGCTTTCAAGTTGACGAGTCTAGTATTAAATATGAGCACAGCCGCATTCACTTATAACAACAGCTCAAAGCTCACCCATCAATGGTGTAAACTAAAATCATTGACCAGCGACCATATGCTACAGAAATCATGAAGAATTTGTATTGACACATAGTCATATGGCTAGCTAATATAGCAAGTACTCACTAGAATCACCAGTCAAAAAGTTGTGACAACTTACAATTCGATTAAAGTATCACAGACTTTAGTGCGGCATATGTTCTTGTAATCCTTTTGCAGCAATACTCTAACACCTGCCGTGAGTAAATATATACTTCAGGCGAAATTTTGCAGAACAGCATAGTAAATCAAATTTCAATGAACAAGTGAAAAGATGTAAACAGTATTCATGATAAAAGATACATGTTAAGCTCAAACTAAGAAAAACTCGATCATATGGTGACATTATTTAATATAAATTTGATCACCTATACTTCTATAGATTTGCATTCTCACCCTTCTAATTCTCAAAATCTGCCAATCCTACTTGAGATGTGAAAAGTATTTCTTATACATCTCAAAAAGTTCTGAATCCATACAAGCTAATATCTGGTAAATTTTCTCTCTGTTTTTTTTTTTACTTCTGAACGCTACCTTCAGAGAATTGCAAATTGGGAATGAATAAATTTGGAGCTTGTCATATGTTAACCTGGGTAGCTATAAAATTACAAAACCACAAGAGCCAATACGCCCTTATTATCAAGATTAAAAGTACATGTGGCCTTGTTGCGATTTTCTCTTGATTTTTCAAAGGAAAACTGGTTCACAAAAGTTTTGTAATATTTCATACAATGTAGGGTACTTGGGCACACATCCCATTCTTTATGTTTGATCAAGAATTAGACCAATAAAATATAGGTAATGTGATACAAAAAATGGTATCCTTGCGAAATGTTTTTCAATACGAATCAAATGGTATGAATCTTGTGTAGTATAACCCACATTCACCTTCATTTTCGTGTCGTGGTTCATTCAAATCAATAGCTTCCTCCTGTTCATTTCTTTTCACCTCCTAGAAGTAGTAACACACATCAGTTGAGAACTTTTTTTTTTCTCACAGCCATAATATTGAGTTAAACACGGAAAGAAGAGTAAAACACAAAATAGCGGTAGCCAAGACATGCGGAAAGCATACACGACATAGTGGTTAAATTCAAAAGCGAAAGCAGGTCACGAACTAATTCCGCCCCAAAGCTTCGATTAAAGCCACGAATTAATTCCACCCCAAAGCACACAAATAATCAAGGCGGGTGAGTACAAAAATCGAAGACACCGGAGAAGTGGAGACTAGTTTTTCCCAATCAATAATATTTTGCCAGAGACGAAATTACTCGTGAGGGAGGAGAGAGAAATTACTGCACCGGAAATGCATTTTATTTCCTTTTGCACGGACCCAAAAAAAAAAACAAGGAGGAATCAGGCCGCGAGCACGCATGGCATCAACCACCACGCTACGCAAGCAACCCGCAATCTGTTTAGAGCAAGCAAGCTCACACAAAAACAAACCACCTCGCCTAAAAACCCCAAACCCCAACCCAAGCACCAGCTAATTAACCACGAACAAACCCGCCCTTCCTCCCAAAAAACCGCAACCCCCGTGCGCGGCAGCACGACACGATAATACCGGCGACGAGCCGAGCAGCGCCCTCCCGCGCGGCGCGATCGACGCGGGCGCCGCCCACACGCCAGCGGAACCCGCGGCGCGAGGTACGCCCCGGTCGGTAGCGAGGAGAAGGGGGGAAGCGAGGGGGAGGGGAGCTAGGGTTCAGCGGCACATTACCATCAGGCGAGGCGGGCGCGGGTTCCGGCGGAGGCGGAGGCGGCGCCGCGGTGGGTGCGGAGTGACTGCGGAGAGAGAGAGAGAGAGAGAGAGAGAGAGAGAGGTGGCCAGGTGGAGGTGGGGGTTTGGTGCTCCTAATACGGGCGGAGCAATGTGCTAAGCAAGGAAGGCGGAACGGCTTGTGCTTCGGTAACCCCGATATTTGACGGCGCTGGCTGCCGTTTAAGGGGGAAATGACGGACGTGGCCCCACGTGTCAGCGTGTGGGTTTCGGCCGATGGATCACGCCCCACGTTCGCAAGAGGCCGTGCTCTTCGCGGTTTTGGCAGTGTTCCGTCCACGCGTGCTTTGGCCTCTGCGGGCGGATCACGTGCCGGCCACCTGGCCAAGCTCTGGTCTGGTCTAGCAGCAGTGGTGGTTGACGGGACTTGACTGTCGTTGCGTGCGCCGGTGCACCTTGCCGTCGTCCCATGGGCCATGGCATCTGCGTGATGGCGACCCGCCGGTGAGTTTTAGGAAGGGCGCGTGAGCATGAATCTGTTGTGAAATTTGACGAAATCGATCTAAATTAAATAAATTGAAGATAAATTGAACCGGATTTCAAATAATTCACGATCTTCATGGCGTCCGCACATGGGGAAGCATGACACCCTGGTCAAACGCGCCATGGATCTGGCACGTTAGCTTAAACTTGGCATCTTCTACCTTCGTTTCTAAATATAAGATGTTTAAGTTTTTTTTAGTTTTTTCTGACCTCGGATGTGACGCGTTCTAATGTGTCGGTTCACTTATTTTGCTACGTATCTTGTCGATATTAAAAGAAAGCTAAAACATCTTATATTTATGAACGGATGGGGGTACTCGTTAGTACGGCATGGTAGCTCAGGGCGCTATATTGTGTACCATGGCGTTGGCGCCCGTGTTGTCATGCAACTTATGTGTACCGTTCGCGCAGCCAGCCCACACCGGCCAGCCCCTGTTTTGTGTTTCTTCTTTGTTTCCTTTTCGGGAAATCCCCTCTAAAAATCTCATATTTTAGCCATCTTTTGGTGGGTTTCATTCCCCTACACCCCCTCCATTTCTCTTCATTTTATTGTTTAAAATCCTCCCATTTTACCGATGTGCAGAAACCCTAATTCATCTTTGTTTTGTTGGATATTTGCACTTGTATTAGTTAGATCTATTAACACTTGTATTGGTAGATTGTCCGCCCAAAAACAATGGACTTGTAGATTTGTTTGTTAGATGGGTAATAGTTTTCGTGTTGGATATGTTCACTTGCATTTGGGAGATGGTTATAGTACTGATAGGTATTGCGTTTGTTAGATTGGTTGTAATAAAATTGTTAGATTAGTAATAGTGGATATGGTTCAAATGTATATGTATTTAGGTGACTAGTATTGATCTGTATATGTTTGTCATGTATGGGAGAAGGCGTTTTGGCTCTCGGGTGCATGTGCACTCGGTATTTAAAATACATTTTAAACGTGCTTTGAAATGTCATCAAAACTGCACAAAATGTTCGGCGCATTTATACCTCTAATAAAGTAAAACCCACTAAGATGCATTAAATATTTTCTATCTCAACATACAAGCTATCCACATCATCCACTATTTTAGCCAATCAATTTTCCATGTCATCTTCACTAACAATAAATAATAGTACATCTTTCATGCAACATATCCATGTCATCTTTTTTAGCCATAGTAATTTTCCACATCACTAATATTTTGTCCACAAATATTCAAAAATTTCACACGAATTAAATTTAGTGTCACGACTATTTTGATCAACTGAATCCTGATAATTGATCATGTCGTCTTATACCCATTTCATTTACATATTAATTTCTTATAGAGATTTCCGCTGCAATGCGCGAGGTATTCTTCTGATAACATCCTGTGTGTTTAGGGAGACGTTTCATGGGAAACAAACATTTCAATAGTATGTAAAAAGGACAATATTTGGTGACAAAATAAGGCTTTTCACAACACTTTTTATCAAATTTACACAAAGCAGAAAAAATATCAATTTTTCGTGAAATGATTTTATGAACCCATAGAATGTACAATGTGACTTTGTGAACAGATATGATGTAAAATGTGGAAAATGTATCCTCAAATTATTTCAGAATTTTAATATTTCAAAAATTGTTTTTAAAATACTCAGGGGACTCGCGTGTGAAAACATTCAACAAATCGTCCCAGATGACGAGACCATGATAATGTTGTCCTTTTTTATCAGCAATGTTTTCTTTTGGCAGCAAGTATAGTGGAAATTATTGTTACACCAGGTCTCCTCCAAGGCTCAAGAGAGATCAATGTTACACCAGAGGCCACAGTTCAAGCAAAATTGTATGCACAGATATAAAGCTCGAGGTTCTCAGTAAATTAGTAAAAAAAAATATAGCAGTATGCAAGAAAAGAAACAATGAAATCTCGAGAACTGCAGAAATGTAATGTATATTGAGTGAGATATCTACCAGTTCAAATGACTAGCGAAAAAATCGCTATAATGTACGTTCAAATGGTACAGCCACCTCGGGTTTTGTGCACCGGAGAAGCGAACATTTTTGGGGAGCAAACGTAGATCGGTATCGGTAGATCTTGGCCGAACATTTCCATGTTCATGTGATAAACAGGGATACATTGCAGCATGCAAAATACTATCGAAATTTCGACCTGATTAACCGACAATTTTCTTACTAATGATTCAGGCTACCAGGAATCATAAGACTGCTACCAGACCAGTATGGACAACGAAATGTTATACTTTCCTTGGGTGCAAATCCTCACACATATCCTCTAACTTTATATCCCCACTACTTACAGTGGAACAAGGCCGACTGATCGAAGCATCCTTCCTCCCGCCTTCCCCAAAGCTTTTGATTTGTACAGAAATGCTTCGTGCCTTCAAATACAACACCAGAGAAGTAAATTGTTGCAATTCACAATCTGTTTGATTCGGCATGATCTTCTTATCCTTGGACAACCTCCATTATTTCTCGATGGTTTCTTTTGGTAATCGGATAATTGTACAATGATACATGCCTCAGTGCCAACACTAAACTAGTTCATCTAAACTACTACAGCTGATGTGCTTGTGTGTCAGTATACAGGTTACAGCTAATGCTACAAAACTGGATGGTTAATAGGACACTAATGCCCCAAGAAATCCATAGGAGCAGTAAATTCTAATTCGACATGTGTCTCCTTCCTTCAGGCTGCGAGTTCCCTCGGAAAGCACAAGCGGGCCAGGATTCGGAACAGCACAAGCAGAAAATCATAGATCAGAATACATGTCCATTTCTCAGTGCTTTAGACTGAACTTACAAGGTCATCATCCATTAGATCATCTGGAAGGTGAACTTTCTCCATTGCAGCCTGCCAAACATCAGACAAACATGTAACTCGGCATTCAAATATAGGGACTCCAAGCGATGAGACCACATGGTAATGGGAAAAAAAAGTAAGACCAATAATTTAAGTAGCGATGTCTACTGGACCACTCTAGAAAGATGAACACAGGTTGGTTTATTAATAACATGAATAGGTAGTGCAGGAAACAAAAAGACCGAAGGGGAGCAGCACACAGGTAATAAGTAAAATATGATAGTGTCATACCTTGATTATAGCAAGGTCAGCAGCTGGAGGTTTCAAATCCAGGGCAGTGCCAAAGCAAAATACAGCCTTGTCAAGAACATTGAGTTGCTTGTATATCTTCCCCATAAGTGCATACATACTACTCTCACGAGGTGCAATCTCTCTTAGCCGCTCCAACTCATCCAGAGCTTCCGGATATTTTTTAAGGCCTACCAGAATTAAAGCTTTCTGATACTTGGGAAGTGGATTCTTCTTATCAGAAAATATAGCTTTATCCATCATCTCTAGTGCATCCTCATTCCTCTGTCAATGTTCAAAATAAAAAATAGGTTCAGAGTTATGCATTGGCCAGAAGAAGATGGGACTAGTTTGGAGGGAAAGTGTAACCAGAAACTAGTTATAGTTGTTGACAATGTAAACCTTTAGAGCATGTAAGGCCATCCCAAGATAGCACATAAGAACAGAAGAGCGAGGATTTATCTGAAATGCCCTTCTGAAATGATGCTCAGCGAATTCAAACTTTTCCTGGCGAAGGTACACCACTCCAAGCCCATACCAGGCGTTGTAGTGCCTTTCATCCACCTGAAGTGCACATCGGTAGAATTTAACACTGTTCTCGTAATCCTCCAGTGCAGAATATCTACAGTTCAAAGGAATGGTAGTAAGATTAAAATAAATTAGCATGAGGCCTCGAACATTAATGCATGATGCAATAGAAAGAGTAGGCGTGCCAACTAAAAAGGAAATTGTCCAAGTACATCAACAAAATGTTAACAACATAATTTGTTGGTGATTAGAAACTACAAGGCATTTCTTAGCTCAATCGAAGTCACAGAATTATTATTATTTTCGAGAAAACGCAAAAAGCCTTTGCGTTTCATTTCGTTGGATAGATAGAGGTTTTACAGCAGTTCAAGCCTCCTAAGAGGGAAGTCACAGAATTCAACAACGATATTTAGGGTGTGAAGGAACTTTCCACATGTCATTGGACAACTTATACAACAGATGGTCAAACTTAGGATTTAAATGAGTCAAAGTGTCAGATGTTCATTCTCAGTTAGATAAGTACAGTCCACAGCTAACAAGTTTAAGGACCTAAATGCGCAACCTCAAGTTCAAGGACTTTACTCAAATGGAAATATAGAATCAATAATTATAGGAGGCAAAACATACTCGTGACCGCATAGAGTGTGAGCATATGCAACTCTCGGGTCAATCTGTACAGCACGCTGGAAGTTTTTTAAAGCAGTCTCA
Source organism: Puccinellia tenuiflora (assembly GCA_012064385.1). Lineage (NCBI taxonomy): Eukaryota > Viridiplantae > Streptophyta > Magnoliopsida > Poales > Poaceae > Puccinellia > Puccinellia tenuiflora. The sequence goes on along the minus strand of QRDG01002157.1, from coordinate 79,163 downwards.
TGATCTTTCCGCAAGGCAAAGCAATTTCCCACTGCACACCTGTTGCACATTTCAAGCAAACACAGTAGAAAATGTCATTTTATGCAAATTTGCAATTGCAACCTAGACTCATCCAGCTGCCTAGCAGGCTAGCACAGCGCTAAGAAGAAGACCATAATTTAACATCGTCAACCAAAAACTGGACCAACCACAAATTGGTTCTCATAATTCTCAACTTTTGTTTCCACAAACCCCATGTCTAGGTTCGAACAAAAAGGAACCATTGCAAGAGAGACAGACAGAGAAAAAAAAAATGTGCTGGGAAAAGATAATGGTCCAACATGATTATTCAATTTTGGGAGGCAACTAGCATACCATGCTTGAGGAGATAGTCGATCAACAAAAATAAGCTCCTGAGCAAGGTAACTTATCCTCATTTCCTCATTCAAATGCTGCAAAAGAAGCATGGGAGGTTAGAGCTAAAAGTGATTATAAAGTAGACAAGTGCCACAGCAGTGAGTTCACTTACATAAAGAACAGTAGAGTAGATGTCCATTCCGTCCAACGTGCACGGTGATAATCGATGCGCTAACTCAAAGAAACGATCAGCTTCTAAATAATCAACCAGTTCAAAGTATGCCTTGCCAACCTGCATGGTGGACCAAAATGAAAATAAGCCAAAAGAAATATATTTGCATGCTATTCATTTATATAAATGATTCAAAATGGACATGGTTTTCATGTTAGGGATGCCCACTCAAATAGTCACTATTCAGGGTCAATGATGTCATTTTACAACATACCAACAAGCAGTTATTCCCAATAAATATACCACCATGAATGAAGTACGTTCACAGTTGATTTCAGTAATTTTGAAGTTCAAACCAGAGGAAGAAAACAAGATTGTCATCCGAATTACTCATTACTGTGCACACCCTATATATATTATTGCATGACATACAATACGAATTTCAAATTTTCATTACATGAAACAAAAGTATGTAACGAATTCTCCAATCATCCAGGAACATCAACGAAATTGTACCTGGCATAAAACCCATCCAGTATTAAATTGTGGCTCTGGGAGTTTTCTGTAGACTTCTAGTGCTTCCTGAGCATTAAAAGTGGACGAAAATGGTCATAAAACTGGATAGTAAGTTGGTAGTTCTGTCTAACACAAACATGAATATACCTGACACTTAAACAAGCAAGATAGCCTATAGCCTTCCCCAAGTGTCCGTAAAAGTCCCAATAGCTCCCTGATACCAGTCACCAATTTGGAGTCTTGCGACATGATTCGCTCTGGTTTATCTTGCTCAAAGCATCTTCCTTCGGCTATACTTACAGAAGATGAGGTTGCTGATATATTATCTGTCCACATCTCGTCAACAGCTTCATACCTGCTTCCTGAGACTCGGAAAAACAACTCGCATCATTCATGTGAAGATGACTAAGAACATGCCACACCATCCATATAGCACAATCTAATGCAAATATTAGTCCTAGAAAGCAAAACAATATTGACCATTTAGCAGCCATAAAAGTTGGGTTCCTGAAACAGGTTTTCATAGACAGAAATTGTTTCAATATTTAATCATGGTGATTTGAAAAAATTCTACATGCAAGTGAGACGTGTGAACTATCACGGAATGAGAAAGAGTAAATAACACTGAGGGTCTTTAAATTACGCATGTGTCCCTTATGTCCTCCAAATGCAAATGGCTATTTGTGCCCTAAACTCTTTTGAGTGGGTAATTACCACTTCAAGAAAATTGTGATTTGCTAACCCTTACAGCCAAACATCACACCTTGACCCTGGACATGTCAGATGTTCTTGCAGAGACATTTCGTGGACGTAAAGAGGTGGCTTTTATTGCAGCTTCCCTTGGGATTCAGCCAGTCTGCTCTAAAACCCAATACCCAGATGAAATCCCTGATTCCCCTATCTCCCCCTCCCTTCTATAACCTATCCCAATCCCCAGTGCAAAAAAAGAGGCGCCTAACAGTCTCAAGCACCTGAGCTGCCAGCCTGCCACTGAACGGTCACATGCTCATATCAGGGGGTCAAGGAGCCATGTCAGCTTTCAGGGCCAGGGAAGCACGTCAGGGAAGGCAATGATTCACTTACAGAGTCTAGGGGCCACAAAGAGTCATTTGGGGAGTTGGGGAATGCAAGTGACATAGTTTAAGGACCCTTGCTGCCATTTACTCAACAAGAAAATATATTACGAGATGTATTTGGCAGCAAAAAGAAATATCTTTTCACGGATACTTTCCACAAATCAATAAAAATGACATGTCATATCAAAGAAAATAAATGTGCAATCTTGTTGTTCATACGCTATGTAAAAAACCAAACTGCCTGTAATATGGACATGTATATGCTTGAAGGAGCAGATAATGTGCTGGTAGTATTACAAAAGCTTAAGATATGAACTAGCATTAGGAGATACGATAAAATAGAGACTAATGACATGGATCAGCGAAAATCATTAAGTAATCTTATCCTATTTGTTAGCAACCTAAACGGATTTTAAAAGTTGGTGTCGGAATCGCACTTTCCAAAGGGAAGTGTAAGAATAATATAGGTATAGGCACAAGAAACAGGACAACAGAATGATTTACTATAACTAATTTAAACTCATAACCAGAACAGAAACATGTAGATAAACATGCAGATAGATCCAGATTGCACAGGTATGTAACAACATATCAACCACATTCCGATACGTTTATACAATTAGATGGATCATCCACATTGAAATGATAATCACCTTCATCAAAATTTTCTGTAGCCCGTGGCTTTCCTTTCCTAACTTGCACGGAACGTACGTCTGTTGAACACAATTTTGATGATGTGGACGAGTTTACTCGCAATTTACCTGACGAGTGATCTGTTCCATTCCCTCCAAACTGAGATATATTTGAATTTGAATTTATTGGTGTCTCCCTAGAAAGTCTTGCACTTCTTCGAGGTATTGAATCACTACTCTGATTAAAGAGCCTTCCAGTAACCTGAAAAGAGTCTTCAAGTCTATCATCATACACAAAAATGAAGCATGAAATGTAAATTAAAAGAATATTAACAGAAGTGAATGAAAGAGGGTGTACAGCCAGTCAGCCAGACCTAGAAGCTACATAACAACAAAAACATATAGACCCTATGTTAGTTAGATTGCAAGGTCCAATCTAACAGATAGTAATAAGAATTAAAAAATACGAAGGAAAGAAGATCTTCAACACACAGAAGTAGCGACTAACCAGTTTCTATCCACTGAGTATTACATCATGGACAAACTTGTGGCAACAAAAAAAAGAACATTGCAGAAAATATTTAGATTATAGCAATCTCTACAGTTCCTAATGCCAGCAATTATTGTACATAGCACTACTGCGAGGTGAAAATTATAGAAAAGAATAGACAAACAGTCTAACAGATTAGGCAAACATCATCACGACAATACTTCAAGGTCAAGGAACTAGCAACCAAGCTACAACCAACCAAGCATACTGTGGACTGACTGGTGCTGGTTGCGCATTGGTACATTATTGGGTGGTAATGGAACTACTTGCAAGATATAGGTATTATTAATGAATGAACAGTCAGACCACCATGTAACCAAGGTTATAAAAACCTCGCTTAAGCGCACACTTAAGCTCGCTTAGGCGCTGAGCCGAGCAAAACACCTAGCGCTCAACTGCGCTTAAACGTGTGTTTAGTTGCGCTTAGCGCTTTAATCCTTCAGAAAAGAGAAAAGCGGGGGCACAACGCTCAATTAGTGACTAGCGCTTAATTGAACTTTGCATGTAACAACAAAGAAACTAGAAAACATGACAGCAACACCCTGACAGTGTGGTTCACTAAGTTACATCAAGGATCTGAAATCCTGAATCTTGATATCAAGGAGCATGGCTGGAAGTTTACAGACTCAGACAGCCAGGAAGAAGACAATGTTCACAATTAATACTGAAGCAAGCAGTATGAGTTGAGCAACTGGAAAATAACAGCATGTCTTAGTTGAAGACAATGTACAATTGTACATTTACTCCAGTCATCATATCCTATTGATAGAAGAGTAGAAGGGGAGGGGCCTAATGTGTTTTAATTAAAATATGCAAAAGAAGTTCCAAATACAGGACAAAGAAAAACAAAGTTGGAAGAGAATAGGTTGCAAATGATAAACAACAACCTTCTTCAGCCTTGCTTCATCCAGGTACTTTCTTCTAAGTGGTTGGTTCACTGCATTAACCTTTGGTTTGGCCGGAGCATCACCACCTGTTGTATTCTGATAGGCATGGACATTCCTAAAGAGTGGAGGTGGAACAATACCAGAAGTCTGCTAAATGAAATATAAGTAAAAACAACTTAGCAATAGAGACTAGTCAGACAAGTTACAAACTAAATCTTCAAAATGAAGGAAGAAGGTGTCCAAGGACTACTGAGTCCAAGCTATAATGTTACACTATTATTTCTTGTCTTAAATATATTGAAATTAACTGATATCGAAATAATAATTATGTGACAAGCCTCGCAGCTATTTTCAATGAATCCCTGTTAACCAGATTGATGTCATATAGTTGCAACGGAATGAGCCGAAAAGGATGTGGATAGATCAAACATAAAGATTCTGGAAAACAAATCGTTGCTTAACATAAGATATCTTTGCCAGTGCCACCAAACGTGAAACATAAGACACTCCTGGCTGCTTAACATGCTTCTTGTAACTTTTGATTATAGGCAGCGGTTCAAATCTATATTGCCAGATAACCTACAGAACGAAGAACCAAATAGATCCTAGTACTAACCTGTGTTACAGTTGGTGATGGGCTATCAAACTGTCCTAAATTAGATGGTACACTGTTCTGCACATGCAATGCAGTTGCTCTTAAATGAGGATAACCAGGTACTTCAGCTGTGTTGTTAGCATGCAGTTGCTTTACTTGCTTTGGGCTGATATCTGCGAGGCTTGCTGATACATTGGAAGATAGAACTCGATTTTCATTGACAAAGTTTGACTTCTCCAAATTTGATGTGGATGTGTGTTCCTGCTGGAGACGTAGAGCAGTTGCTTCGCTGAAACATTCATTTGCATCTTCGGCAACACCTACAAGATGGTACCACACTTTCAGTCTACTTTTTTTAATCGAAATTCCAGTCTATGTTTATAACTTCCCTTTTTCAAAGTGTAGTTATTTATTTTCCAGCAAGGACCAATAAATATTAAGGCATTGTGTAAATCCTAGAGAAATGTGAGATAAGATGAATGTAGCCCACTAGGCATAAACGAGTATAGTTGCAATGCTAATGTTATGCATGTTTATTGGTAAATAATAACTATTAATTGATAACATGAAGCTAATGAAGAACGGTTGGATGCACTGAAATTCTTTTACACAGAATTTATCACATCAATACACAAACATTCTGATATACATGATTCCCCATATTTCCAAATGTTAGGGTACAAGAAAGACAGACAACTGCAATGCAATCTTTCGGAAGGTGCACTCTGGAACCCCACAAAAAAAAAGGAAGGTGCACTCTTGAAAATCTGCATTGTATTTTTCATTTTCTACTCCCAAACTTATTAAAACTTCGTTGTGAAGGCTTCTAATCAAATAGAAGATGTATAGACCTAATAGAAAATTCCAATTATGGATGTCCAATGCACCAACCTAGTATACACAATTCCTCGTATGCTGCCCATAAAAGAGGGTCTAGAGTCAAAGCTTGTGTAAATTGCTCAGCTGCAGGTGCCACTCTGCCGGTGTACCTACAAGGAGATGAGCCATATACAATGAACCATGTGCCATAAATCAAAACATCCTGCAGACACGGTTCAGTTCTGCCATGAATAACAGACCTGTAAATTAGTCCAAGAAGGTAATGTCCTGTTGCACCACTTGGAACCTACACAAAAGATGAGAATTAACAGAATTAACAATATGCCAAAAATATACAAAAGCAGGCAAAGACGTGACTGGTTTTTCTTTTCGCTAGTTATTGCTTCACCCGTGTAGAATAAAATACTTCTCCACCAATCTTAGAAGAATATCATGCCCCGGAAAAGAAAAGGAAAAGAATGCATTTGCAGTTTGCACCATCCATGCAGTGTCAAGTATTAATCACGCATAGTCAATGTTTATCATAAATCCACAAGTGTGATAACTGAAAGGGATTGATACACATCTAGTTTTCATTTATGACATAGTTGGTACAATTGCAGAATTGCTTCGACGGGCAATAAATATCAAACGGGTCGAATGTTCAAGTATTACTTTCGAGATGTGCTCATTTGTAAGATTTAGAAATCTTAGTCCATAAGAGTGTGCCCAATGTTTGGAAATCACTTTTAAAGTTAGACTCTGTTCTAGTACATTGCAGGGTAGTTGCTAGCTAACAATTTCTGGAATCGGTTCTAGTACTAGAACCAGGTGCCAAAGCTTAAAATATCATTCTTTTTGTAGTTGGTGGGTGTTCTTTCTCTTTTCATGCCCCCTACTACCTGTAAACAATTGATTTCTTACTACCTTGTGGGTCCACAAGTAGATGCTAAGCATTGTAGCACCAACTCACATTGTTCTTGCCCTAAATCATCAAAAACGCAGTACATTCATTATTTTAGTTCCAGATTTCGAAACCACAAGACAACACAAAACATATGCAACCGATGCTGTTTCATGGAAACACAGAAATGAACTCGAGTTTTAGGCACATTTATGATAAATTTACAACCACCGCATGACATGGTTTCAGAAATACAGAAAAAATAGCATGTTTACAATCATGGTACATACCTCAACGTTTGGTTCATTGACTGGACAAAGAGTTTCTTCAGCTTCCCGCAGGAGGTTCATGCGAAAGCATGATATAGCAAACAAGTATCGAGACTCTGGCAGCTTCTTACCTAGATAGCATATAGGAAACATAAACCAAAAATCACTCAAAAGTAATTTGGCAGCTAAAACAGAAAAATAGTAAAATTTGGACATAAAAAAAGGACAGAGAATATATTCAACTGGATGAACATATAGTATGCCCACATTCTTCTTATTTTCAAAGCATATAATAGCATTTCTACACGATTGTGAGGAGTCACATGGTGGCAGATGTTTACCTTTCAATATGTGGTATGAAGCATAGGGCTGGTTGTTGTGGAGGTAGCAAGTAGCTAGCAATTGGACGTTGGTCTGTACACAGGAGAAAGGGCAAGGATATTTAGTACGGCAGAGAAAGGAGTCACATGGTGGCAAATTTTATCATTGTTGGATCTGCTTTTGGATTTGTCTTTTTGAGTGTTTGCTTCGAAATTCGACGCACCGAAGGTGCAACCGGTTAGCAGGTGCTATGCCGCATGTCCCCTCTACCGAAAGTATGCTCCATAGTATGGCACACATCCCTCCTTATCCTTATTAAAGTTTGGCATGCCAAAGGCATCGTGAACAAAAATAGCACGGTATAAGAACTAGAGGGATATATAAAACATGAGGAATTGGATTGGGTACTGCCTTTCCAATAAAAGAGGTTGGTTTGATAATTACAGACATGTGGATTTGTTTTTAGTCGAGCAAGTCAAAAGAAAAACACGAAAAACACAACATGAGGACTACTTCCAACTGGTTGTACTATTATTTATAGAGATTCAAAGATTGCACTCATTCCAAGAAGCGTAGAGGAAATACCTGCTTTAGACAGCCAAAATGCCATCTCACAGTGCGACACCCGACAATACTTGAGAATTGAGATGCATGGAAGTCCCGGGCTCCTAAAGAGATCACCAAGGTCCACATCGCATAGGGGAGGTGTTAGCGTTGACCGGAGACAAATGTGGCATGTTCAATCATGCGGTTGTGTGGAACCAATGCATGAGAAGAGATTGCACTTCGGCTCTGTATGTGCCTCCCATATTACCCCTACCCCAATCCTAGAGTTTAGTAGTTTACCATTGGAACTGAACTTCCTATGCAAAGCTCACCATGCAATCCCTACAAGCATGCATCTTTCATTTCTCCCCGGTCTAAATCTAGTGTTAACCATTCCAACTAATCCTCATATGCCGAACTCCTCTTCTGCATCTAGGGGTTGGGGTTGAGGGAATTCTCCATTGACCGCAAACGAAAGGTGACATGTTCAATCATGTGCTTATACAACACCAACCCACAAGAAGAGGCTGAATGTGTGCCTTTCAAATTATTGCTTGTCTAAATCTAAGGTTTACCATTGGAACTAAACTTCATACGCAAAGGCTCAACATGCAATCCCTACAAGCATGTATTCCAAATTTTCCGTGGACTGAACCTAGGGTTTGCCACTCAAATTAAACCTCAAATGCCAATCTCGCTATGCAACCCCCAGAAGCATTCGACATCCATTGGATAGAATCTGTGCGGTTTGGATCCAGATCAAGGTCAATGATTCGATAGACTCCACAAATCTTACTTCAAACATATGTAGGCATCCCCTTGGGAAAAAAGTAACTATGAGGTATCGTCAATAAAAAAGATCTTATTACAACAAAATGGTGTTGAATTCAGGTTATTCACTAGTCATTGACGGCATTGACAATCAGTCATTGACTTTTCAATCTCTGTTTCATTTAGAACAACATGGACGATAAAATAGCTCGTATAATGGAGTGTGTCTTGAGCTAACTCTACACGGAGAGTTAGCAACAGATGTAACTGCACACAAATCCAATTAGACCGGAGTTTGACTGTTCTCTCTCCTGATCTCTCGTCCATGTCAGGACTAATCATAAGTGACAGGACGAAGAGTCAATAGATGCCACACCTATATAGATGCCCTAACTCTCTTCAGATTCACAGCTGCTAAAAAAAGTAAACTGATACACAATAGACACGAGAAACCACAACTCTAATATTTGATTTACATATAGAAACCTGGTTGCTCGAGTTCCTGAAAGCCAGAGCAAGGAATGCAAATAAATAACTAAGCCCACACGCTCCAGCTAATGAAAGAAGGGGAAAAGATGGGTCGCATACATAATATCCAATCTAAGATACTGGTAGCTCAAAATAACTACAGTTATAGGCTTATAGCTACCTGGAGACTGAAACGAGGGAAATTCATTCACTGCAGGGCATTACCATATCCATTAACCCCTAAGGTCACTAAAACAAACTGTGAAAGTGTCTCCCATTTAAAGCGGACATCTCAATCTAAATTCTGCATATACCGTTCAGCAATCACATGCGCTACTCCAGTTACGAACAAGTTCAAACAACTTCCTAAATAGGTAGAGTATGCCGTTGGTGTTCCAAGTGTCGCCAAACCCTAGCCCAAATCCCACCGCTCAAGCTCGCGCGGCCCTGGATAGTAGAAAAAACACAAAAACAAACTCTGAATCGAACCGCGCAGGTGAAACCCGCAGCCCCGTGCCACCAGAACTCCCGATCTAACCCCGGCAGGCCATTTCCCACGAATCAGCGAACCAAATCGAGCCAACGGGGGCAGTGGGGGTACCTCGGCGGGGAACTGGGCGCAGAGGCGCTCGCAGAGGAAGACGGCGTTGCGGTTCATGAAGAGGCGGAGGCTGCTGTGGACGCGGTCCACCATTAGGGTTTCCATCGCGGGCCGCTGCCACTGCCACGGCGAGGGCCGCCGCCGCGTGACGCGAGTGGAGGGGGGTGGGGAGAGGGAGGAGCGAGAAGCGGGGGTGTGCCTTGGTTTGAATCGCGCCGGGTGGATTTGGATTTCGAGTCGAGGCCTTTTTCTGGGTGGTGCGATTTGGACGGACTGGGGTTTCGAGCGAATCGGGGGAAGCGGCGAGGCCAGCGTGGGTGTGAGAGGAGCGTGGAGCCCCCCGGTGAGGTTTGAATTGTCTGGCTGTCTGCTCTGATGTGATGTGATGTGATGTGATGTGCTGCGCTGCCCTCCCCAGCGGCGTAGCCGCCAGGGAGGATTTCTGTGCGGTATACGTCTCCGATGGGTGGGGGCTGGCGGCAAGAAAAAGTCCAAAATCCCCTGAACTCGGAGACCCTAGCGAAATCGAGCTGAATATGTGATCCTCGAAATCAGCACTCTCAACTCATTTATTCCGGTCTAATTTGAACACGCGTCTCCGATGGGTGGGGGCTGGCCTTGGACGGCAAGAAAAAGTCCAAAATCCCCTGAACTCGTAGACCCTAGCGAAATCGAGCTGAACTCGTGATCCCCGAAATCAGCACTCTCAACTCATTTATCCTGGTCTAATTTGAACTTTGTCGTGTTGGGTCGGGCCAACTTCTAGGCACCGAACCGGCCTCACGCTCACCAACCAAGTCGCACTTGTCATGTTGACAATCCCTGTTTGGGAACATCTCAGTGTTCAAATTAGATCGGGATAAGAGAGTTGAGAGTGTTGATTTTGGGGATTGCGAGTTCAGGGTTCGATTTCGCCGTCTATAAGTTCAAGATTCATTTTGGACGTTTTCCTCTACATACATTTGAACTATGTTGTTGTGGCTCGTGTCATGTGTGGTCGCCTATGCGGAATGTGAACGTTAGATGGTGGGATTACAAAATTGCGTTTGCTTGAGAGCATCTCCACCGGCACCCCCCCCCCCCCCCCCCCCCCCCACACACACACACACAAATATTGTCTGAATTTTAGTCTTCGGAGGGTGCCTGACAAGCTGTCCGGACGTTTGGACGTCGGTCCTCCTAGTGGTAGCCCAGACAAATTGGAAAGAGAAGGAATGGGGATGGTGGTTGTTTGACTGGCGCGCGGGCTAGAGCATATAATTTTTCAGTCTAGACGTGTCGGCACCCCTAGAGAGTCTCTAAATTTGGATTGTGGTTTGCGGGTGTCGAACATATTTTGGTGGTTCGGACACCTATAGAGATCTTGCTAGGGCACTTTTTCTATTTGGGCCCCCATAGAGCCTTTGGGGCCGTTTAGGGTGTCCTGGTAGAGATGCTCTGACAGGACGACCGGTCTTTTGCAACATCTCTAGCATCTAGCAGATCCAGTAAGATCATCTATAACAGATCCTATACGAGCATCGGGCGTGCCGGTCGATCGACGCGCAATTGTTTCCATGTTCATGCAGGTTGTGGTCGTAACTCATGGCGGCTTAATACCTATTTCGCTATGTGTGCCTTTTGGTGCACGGACTAAAGTATTATATTGTTGTTGGGTCCCAAAATAATTTGTTTTCGTATTTAATCTCTCCATATCCATTTCATATTCGACTTTGGTAATTTGGGTTTTCGTATTCGTTTTCGGTGTTATTTGGAGGATCAATACATCACCATGAGTGGTTGTAACTCATGGCGGCTTAATACCTATTTCGCTATGTGTGCCTTTTGGTGCACGGACTAAAGTATTATACTGTTGTTGGGTCCCAAAATTATTTGTTTTCATATTTAATCTCTCCATATCCATTTCGTATTCAACTTTCGTAATTTAGGTTTTCGTATTCGTTTTCGGTGTTCCAATTTCGGTTCCTGTTTTTTACAACAAAAGATTGAAGACCCCATGAACGAAGCTCTGTGTGCTAATTTTACTTATGAGGAAATTAGCTTTGCACTTTTACACAGCTATTGTTTTGATCCCAAAGATTTAAAACCGAATGTCGCTAAGGGATTTTAGGCCGGTTAGTCTTTGCAACGTAATTTGTAAAGTCGTTGCGAGGTGTTTGGTAAATCGGTTGAGACCCCTACTCCAAGGTATTATTTTCCCAACACAAAGTGCATTCATTCTGGGGCGGATGATTACAAATAATGCAATTATCGCGTTTGAATGTATTCATGCTTTGCAAAAGGGATTGAATAATGCAGGGAAATTTTGTGCCTATAAGCTATACCTTATGAAGGCATATGACAGAGTATATTGGAATGTTCTTGAGGAAGCAATGAAAAAATCGGCTTTGCAAGTAAGTGGATTGACTGGATCATGACTCGTTTGAAAAGAGTCTGGTTCTCTGTTTTCAATGGAAAATTCTTGAGAAGATTTGAACCCACGAGAGGCCTACAACAAGGGGACCCCTATTCCCTTATTTATTTCTCTAGATGCTCTCTCGTCTCTACTCTATCACCAAATCTACTCAGGTAGAATACAGGAGCTAAAAGTTGTAAAAAAAACCTGGTATCTTGCATTTGCTATTTGCGGATCACAACCTTCTATTTTTTAGTGCTAATCCCAAGCAAGCATCTGTGGTTAATGGAGTTCTCCATTCCTACGAAAAGGGGACCAGACAAGTTTTAAGCCCGACCAAATGTTCACTCATGCTAGGACAGAAATGCTCCGAGAAAGATGGAGAAAGTGTAGAGTCTATGCTGAGTGTTGAAACTACTTATTTTGATGAGAAGTGCCTTGGTTTGCCTGTTTCGGAGGGAAGAATGAAAAATGTGAAATTTCAGCCAACTAAAAAGAGGTTGTTGCAAAAGTGTTTTGACTGGTCAGAGTAATATATGTTTGGGGCACCAAACGAGATTCTCGTCAAGTTGAGCTATGAGTGTTTTTAAATTCTTTGCTAGACTATGTCATGACTTATCTCAGGTTATTAGAATTTTTTGGTTGGGTGATGAGGTAGATAGGAGGAAAATTCACTCGATGTCTTGGGATAAAATGACAAAAACTAAGGCTCAAGGGATTGGTTTTTGAGATCTCAGACTATTTAATCAAGCTCTTCTGGCGAAGCAAGCCTGCAGGCTCATTGAGTACCCAGAGAGTCTTTGTGCTCCCATCCTTAAAGAAAAGTACTACCATTCGGGTGATTTGATTGACACAACCTTTATTAAGAATGCATCACCATGTTGGCAAGGAATTATGCATGATCTAACCTCCTAAAAAGGGGTGTTATTTGGTGGATCAACTCAGGTACCAAAGTAAAATAATTATAGGGGCAACTGGATTCATTGAAGGTAACTTGAAAATCCTTGGGAAAGCCACAAACTCCAAATTGAGGTGGGTTTCGAACTTAACTACTCCAGGGGAAAAATATGGAAAGAAGAGTTGGTCAAGAAGTTATTTCATGCTACTGATGCAAATCCAAGTGTTACAAATTATAATCCCAAGATTCATTGGGGAAGACTTCATCATTGCTCGGTATTATGAAAACAATGGGCATTTCTTGGTTAAGGGCGCATATAAGCTAGCCGTGGAGTTGCAAGCAAATCATATCGATGCAAGCATGAGCAACATGTTGGAGATATGCCCTAGAGACAAATAAATAAAGGAGTTTATTGTAATATCTCATTAAAGTTTATAATCTGTTTTATACCATGCTATAACTGTATTAAGAGGAAACATTAATACAGGTGTGGTATGAAAACAACCAGGTCCCTAGCCGGTATAAAGATACGCTAGTCCATTGGTCAACCGATGATTGAGGTTTCCCAATCATGGGCATTTATGTCAATTGACAATGGAGTCATTTCATTGGGTAAATGAAAGTGATGGATGTTACCCAGATAGCAATTATTATGACACGATCAAGTCACGAAGTTCACCATTGTAATAATTAGGAAACATGGTAACTTATTCCTTAGACCGTGAGATAATAATCTAATCACTATCGTCGGAGGATGCCTTGACTATATCAACCGTCACACCGTAACAGGGTGATCATAAAGGTGCAGCTCAGGTATACGAAGGTGATATGTTGAGAAATATGTATCAAGAGCGGGATTTGCACCTCCGCGTGACGGAGAGATACTCTGGGCCCACACGGTGAGATTTCATCTAAATAAGGTGCGCAACATATGACATTGGTCATGGGGATGAAATTCATGGGAACGAGTTGAATAGGACTTGACCGGTAACGAGATAGAACTAAGCATGGAGATCCTGGATGATCATATCTCGGGCAAGTCAGTATCGTGATAGCAAAAGGAATAAGACTCTATGTTTATGGTTCAGCGACATGTATTCGTGGAATGCGCAGGGGTCATTATGGGCATCAAGGTCCCGCTGATGATCATTGATCGGAGAGGAGTCTCGATCATGTCTGGAGTGTTCCCGAACCGTAGGGTAAGACACTTAAGGGTTTGACAACGCTAGGAGATTGTTCTGGTAGTATCGGAGTTATTGAAGATAGGAAGAGAGAAAACCGGAAGGGTTCCGGAGAAATCCGAAGGATGTTCAGAGTGATCCGAAAGGAGTTTCGGTGTCAAGGGAATTTATATATTATGTGAATATATTAATTGGAGAATTATATATATTCATATATTGGTGGAAATAAATTCGATAATGTATAAATAATTAATTAGAGAACTAAATATTTATATATTATAATAAATATATTAATTAATGAATTATATATTTATTTATTGATTTAATAATAAATTATTAAATTAAAAAATGTTTTAATTCGAATTTTGGGGCAGCCCACCTAAGTGGGCCACTTCCGAAGGGAGGCAAGCCACTAAGGGGGCCAGCCACCCCAAGAAGGAAAGGAGGGGGGCGGCTGGGCCCTCCTTGGCGCAAGCCGAGTCGACCAGGGAGAGGTGGCCGGTCGGCCACCTCCTCCCCCTCCCTCTCTTTAGTCCCACATAGGGGAGTGATACGTGTCAAACGTATCTATAATTTTTGAGTGATCCATGCTAGTTTTGTGATGTTGTCATATGTTTTTACTATCGTATTACATCATTTTTATGCATTTTGTCGGACTAACCTATTGACAAGATGCCCAATGCCACTTCCCTGTTTTTGTGTTGTTTTTGTTGCAGAAAGTTACTTCTGGAAATATTCTCGAAATTGGACGAAAATTTACGACGATTTTTTATTGAAGAAATGAGGAAGAGAGCCAGAAGGGCGACCCTGGGGGAGGCCCGTAGGGCAGGGGCGGCCCTTTTACGCGGGTGACAGGGGGGTCGCGGCCGACGCCCTCCTGCGCCCCTCGGGAGTCCCCTCACGACGCCCTTTGGCCTATAAATTGTCCCCGACGAAAAAACCCTAACCCCCGAAGGATTTTCTCAAATACGATACAGAGCTCCGCCGCCATCGCCGACAAGTTTCGAGGGTTCAGAAGGTCCTATTCCGGCACCCTGCCGGGACTGGGATCGACCGCCGGGGCCATCTCCATCAACGCTGCTGCTTCCCGCGATGAGGAGGGAGTAGTCCCTCACCGGGACTGAGGCTTATACAAGTAGCTATGTGGTTATCTCTCTCTCCCATGATGTGATCTTCGTTGTGATAATGAGCTTTGTTAGTATAGTTGAATACATGATGTTTCCCTATGTGTAATGGATATGATGTTGCTCAAGTGATGTTATCTAGTATAATTTGCGGAGTCACCGTTGTGATCACGGTACCTCGGTGACAGTGTGGGTGCCGTGTGTGACTCTATGCATCAAGATTAGAGGGATCTTCATCATGAGTTTGTTCTTTATTATTGTTGGATTGAATAGATCATGAGGTTTCTTGATGCTTATGTTATTGAAGAAAGAGACTATTCAAGAAATAGGTTGTGGTGTTTGTTAGTACTATCTTTGGATGCGGATAGTGACAGCATGAAGTGTCCATAGATGTGGAATACGAACTTTAAGGTGTGCTTTTCGTAGCCCTACGCAATTCTCATCCTATTTGATCCATAAAAGAATGATCTTCGAGTAACGTCTATCATGCATGTGTTTTTTGTGGGAACTACCATGTGTTTAATTATGTTAATGATGTTGAGAGTAGTCACTAGTGAAAGTATGAAGCCTAGGCCTTGTTTCCAAGCATTGATACACCGTTTTTAGTCACTTTTGTCACTTGTTTGCTTGCTGCAATTTTTATTACAGAATTACAAAATCACCTTTTACCATTCATATCATTTGCATTTTACCATCTCTTCGCCGAACTAGTGCACCTATACAACTGACAATTGTATTAGGTGTGTTGGGGACACAAGAGACTTCTTGTATCTTAATTGTAGGGTTGCTTGAGAGGGATATATTTGACGTCTACCTCTCTGAGTTCGATAAACCTTGGGTTACTCACTTAAGAGAAAATTGCCGCTGTCCTACAAACCTCTGCACTTGGAGGCCCAACAAGTCTACAAGAATAGAAGCGTGTAGTAGACATCAGGGAGCTAAGGAGGAGGGGTGCCCCCTTCCACCTATATATACAAGTGCCACGTGGTGATTTTTAATTAAGCCAAAAATTGGAGAAAATCCAATTAAATCCCACGACCCTTCTCGACACCTCTCCACCTCTCTCGTAGCCCGTGGTCCCAAGAAGGACCGCGCACGAGAGGAATATCTTCCCTGCTGCATGCTGTCGTGCTGCCGGAATTCCGCCAGAAGATCTACTTCCGCAACCTCGGCTGGATCGGAGGGACCGGGAGTCGTCGTCAAGCACCGTACGTGTGTGAGTACTCGGGGGTGCCACTGCGGCACCAGTCGTCGCGTCGGGATCATCGCGACCTTGAGGTCGGCTTCGAGTTCGACTACATCGTCCACGTTCCGAGTGAACGTTAAACGCTTTCGGTCTACAAGAGGTATGTCGCCGAAGCCATCCCGTTACCGCATTACTAATAGATAGATCCTGGCAAGTTTGGTGTTGCGTTAGATAGAATTTTTTTGTTTTCTGCTACCGAACCCCTTCACAACAAACCTGCAGGTGCGAGTTTGTGGAATCTGATAAAAGCAAATGTGCCTCCAAAGGTTAGAGTCTTCAGCTGGAAACTTGCCACAAACACTCTTGGAGTTCATGCCCATCGTCACAAGAGAAATATGGACCATTTTTGTACATGTAACATCTGTGGCATTGTAACACCCCAAGATCGATACTATGCAGATTTTAGCGTTCCACCCAAATCCGCATAATAACGATCCTAAAGGACGCCCACCAGGCATAACGTGCACGTCGCAACACACACGTTATGCGGGTGGAATTGTGATAACATTACAATAGTTCTCGATGGAACCCACAAAAGAACATATATACAGCAACTCACAGAGTCAAGAACCAAAGATACAATACAAAGATCCAAAGAACAGCGGAAGCGGGTAGCGTCCGGCTACGGACAAGAAACAAATTGGACTAAGAGTCCTGAAGATAAACGAAGGCACCATATCCCTGCCCAGGCCAAGCCTAGCGGAGGGATTCCCCAAGCTAACGTCGTCCGACTTCAAACATGTTGGCTGCATGTGGAATAGCAGACCCGAAGGGGTCAGTACTATAAACAGTACTGGCAAGTAATACTCACAAGATATCAAAGCTGGAATTCCGGGGAAAGAGGGTTAGCGATTGAGGCGGCAGCAAGCAACACTAACAACTTATAGAGACACGCTACAACTTCCGTCTAACAGAGACAAGGTAAGAGAGCGCATAAGGAACCAACTATACTACTCACCAAACAAAACCCACCCTAATTGTACTCCTCGTATCCTCAACCCACGAGGAAGAAGTCCGGGCACTCACACGGTTGACAAGTTTTAATCAGATTATTATTCATGTAATCTATCTTACTAGTCAAGTTATTATCATCATAAGGTGCAAGTTGTCTATGATCTTTTTAGCCAGCGCATTTCACCAAGTCGTCCATAACCGCGGACACGGCTTTTCGAAAAGATTTAACCCTGCAGGGATGCACCAATGAACCCACACGCATCGAAACACTCGCTTAGAGGTGTACCGGTGGAGGTTTCGACGCAATACTTCCCTTCTCTACAAACAAGTCCAGGGAGCCACCTAGCTAGGACTGATCCACCTTGAGAGTCCGGCCGAAGCTTCGAGGTGGGCCTAACCGATGCGAGAACGGCTTCGGGAGGGAACACTCATACGATTGCCCCTCCGTCCACATGCGATTAACGCACGGTCCGCAAGCCCTATCGTAAGTAACCACGTATCCATCATCATCTTACCTTCACATCATCATCGTAATACGCGCGCAAATGGAAACACCCGAACTAAGTTGTGGCATCCTGGACAGGTTTGAGGGTCCGGTAATAGATTGCGGGGAGGCCCATAGAACTCCCACATGTGGTTAGTGCGCTCAGTCTTGGATCAGCGGAAAAGAACTCGGGTCCTAGGTGACACTAGCAGAACAAATCACCACGATTGGCCTTCCGCCGGTGCCTTATCTTTATTATATTATTCCCATCGCAACAGAAAGATAAAGATTATCATTTTAGTTGAGCCTAGCTACCATGTTATAAGCAAGACTAGACAAAGAGATAACAGGACTTAAGCAAAGCACCTAAGCATGCACTAGGACTCGCAAGGCCAACAAGGTAAACAAGCAACAGGGTAATAGGATGTGGAGGTGTGGCTATATCATGGCTGCAAGGGAAACATGCATATAGGATCGAGACACAAGCATCGTGACATAAGGCTAGCAAGGAACAAAAGATAGGACGAGTAAGAGACAGAAAACAAGCAAAGATAGCAAGGGAGTATCACTTGCCTGCAATCCGGTAGAGGTAGCAGAACCTGTCGTTGCTCACATCAACTCAACGTCCTATTCCCGAAGAAGCAACAAACACTGGAAGGCAAAAGATGCATTTTACTTCTATGGCAAAAGAAGCAGCATGTTGATGACATGATGCATGACAAATTAAAGGTTGTCCAATTTTATTCCCTAACTCATGGCAAAGCATTTTAAATGGGATCGGTGCTCAATATAGATGCACCGGACAAATCCCATAATTAAATTGATTTAATTTGACTAAATAGGTAAAGGTGCGATGTTGATTAGTGATGCATGATTTTATAAGATATCGCATATATATATGGCATATAGGGGTTTAGGGTTGGGGTCACACATCGGGAACGAGAAACTTTGGATTTGGAGCGGAAGTAGTCGAAGTAGTCGTTGTAGTCGAAGTAGTTGAAGTAGTCGTTCATCCGGAGTCGATGTAGTCGAGGTAGTCGACGTCGTGGAAGTAGTCGTACTCGGGTCGTCGTCGTGGCGGACCTTGGTGTACCGGGCTTCGGGGTCGTCGGGGTTCCACGGTGGTCGGGGTCGGACATCGGCTTCACGGACGCGCACGAAGGCGGCCGGCACAAAACACAAACGAAGAACTTGTCGCATTTCTGGTCGGGGAAGATCTTGTCGTCGTGTCGCACTTGTCGTATCCACGGTCGTCGTCGTACTCGGTCTTCAGGCTTCACGGCGGGGAATCGGGGAACTTGGTTATCGGGGACGGGATCGAGAACCGACGGGAAACGGGGAACTCCGGTTCACGACGGGAACAACCGGAAAACTTGCTTCACGCCGGGGACGCGTCAGGGAAAACGGGGAACGACACGGAAACGTCGGGGAACGGGAAACATCACCGGAGACAGAGACATCGGGAACGGATACACGGAGCCGTCGGGAACTGCACCGGGAACACGCCGGGGAACTGCATCGGGGACACGGAGACTCGGCAGATGACGGGAGACAGCAGCAGCACCCACGCAGGGCACGGAGGCAGAAGCAGCACACCCACGCAGCAGAGGAGGAGCCGACGCGGGTGCAGCGCGAGGTGGGGAGGCGAGGTCGAGCATGGGCGGCCGACTTGCTTCAGGAGACGGCAGGAGAGAGCACGGGCTGAGGTGGAAGAGCGGTGGGGAGCACGGGAGGGGGGCGGTCGGAGAAGGAAGAAGGGGTGGGCCGGGAAGGAAGGCCGTGGGAGAGGGAAAGGGAGAAGGAGGGGACCGGCCGGCCAGGGAGGCGGCGGGCGGCGGGTGGAGTCGACGATGCGGGCGCTGGCGGCCTGGAGGAGCGAGGGAACCGCGCGGGAGGAGGTGACATGGGGAAGGAGCGGGGTCGGGATGGGTGGGCAGAGCGGAGGAGAAGGGGGAGCCGACGGCGAGCTCGGGGAGATGATGGCCGGCCGGGCCGGAGGACGGAGGGGAGAGGAGGAGGAGCTCCAGGCGGCGGGGAGCGGCAGCTCGGTGGCGGAAGACGCAGGCGAGGGAAGAGGAGAAGAAAAGAAGAAGGCGGAGGAGCAGAGGAGGCCGGGATCGGGCAGGTGCAGGAGATCGAGCCAGGGAGGAGCTCGGGCTGACTCGGGAGCGGGAGGGGAGGAAGAAAAAGGGAGAGGGGAGGAAAAAAAAGAAAAGAAAAAGAAAAGAAAGGGGGGAAAAAGAAAAGAGAAGGGAGGTGGAAGGGCGTCTCGCGAAACGAAAAAGGAGAGGGTGGCTGCAAAACAGGGGGTGGGAAAGGAAAACAGCCAGGGGCAGGATTAGGGTTTGAGGTTAGGTGGGCTTTGGGCCGGATTTGGGCTACTCTCTCGCTCTCAAAATTTTTATTTTGCAAATTTAATTTGGCAATTAATTTTAGAAAACGGAGACGACTGTCTCGATAAAATATTTTCCGACAATTTTAGAAAAATAAATAGGGTTTAATAAAAAATTTTTGTTGCCAAAATGCGATGCGATGATGCTGATGTCATGATGATGCAAAAAAAAATAACAAAACTAATTTGGGGAAAAACCCCGGGCATTACAACCGACACCACTAACAAGGGATCTCGCCCCGAGATCCACGCTACCGTCAGGGGGGAAAGAAGAGCTAGGTTAACTATCGAATCTTCTCGCGTCATGTTGATCTTCTCGACACCACTAACAAGAGGTTCTGGCTCACGTTGATGGCGATGTTCGTCCGTCAAGATCCTTCCGAAGATCGAACCTATTAGGTCAAAGGCAAGAGATCGTCCAACCCACGTAGCTGCTATAACCAGAAGATAGATAAGAGACGAGATTTAAATCACACAAAGGTAAGAGGGGGAATAGCAGAGGGATAAGGAATAAACAAGAGTCCTATTGAGATCTTTTCAAATAACTTTTAGTAAAATAGTTTGGACACTCTACAAACAACGACCATTAGCTAGGGTATCCTACAGGCAGACTGGACCCGCGGGGTATCGAGGAACCATGGCTCTGATACCACTTTGTAACGCCCCAAGATCGGTACTATGCAGATTTTAGCGTTCCAGCCAAATCCGCATAATAACGATCCTAAAGGACGCCCACCAGGCATAACGTGCACGTCGCAACACACACGTTATGCGGGTGGAATTGTGATAACATTACAACAGTTCTCGATGGAACCCACAAAAGAACATATATACAACGACTCACCGAGTCAAGAGCAAAGATACAATACAAAGATCCAAATAACAACGGAAGCGGGTAGCGTCCGACTACGGACAAGAAACAAGTTGGACTAAGAGTCCTGAAGATAAACGAAGGCACCATATCCCTGCCCAGGCCAAGCCGGAGGGATTCCCAAGCTAACGTCGTCAGACTTCAAACCTGTTGGCTGCATTGGAATAGCAGACCCGAAGGGGTCAGTACTATAAACAGTACTGGCAAGTAATACTCACAAGATATCAAAGCTGGAATTCCGGGGAAGAGGGTTAGCGATTGAGGCGGCAGCAAGCAACACTAACAACTTATAGAGACACGCTACAACTTCCGTCTATCAGAGACAAGGTAAGAGAGCGCATGAGGAACCAACTATACTACTCACCAAACATAACCCAGCCGATTGTTACTCCTCGATCAACCCACGAGGAGCAACCCAAAGGCACGCACACGGTTGTTCAAGTTTTAATCAGATTATTATTCATGTCATCTATCTTACTAGTCAAGTTATAATCATCATAAGGTGCAAGTTGTCTATGATCTTTTTAGCCAGCGCATTTCACCAAGTCGTCCATAACCGCGGACACGGCTTTTCGAAAAGATTTAACCCTGCAGGGATGCACCAATGAACCCACACGCATCGAAAACTCTCGCTTAGAGGTGTACCGGTGGAGGTTTCGACGCAATACTTCCCTTCTCTACAAACAAGTCCAGGGAGCCACCTAGCTAGGACTGATCCACCTTGAGAGTCCGGCCGAAGCTTCGAGGTGGGCCTAGCCGTTTGCGACTACGGCTAGGTGACACAAACTACCATGAGTTGGTCACTTCGCATCATACCGCAAGCCCTACCGTAAGTAACCACGTATCCATCTTACCATATCATCCGCGCTTGTAACCGTATGAAACACCCGAACTACTTGTGGCATCCTGGACAAGTTTGAGGATCCGGTAATAGATTGCGGGGAGGCCCATAGAACTCCCACATGTGGTTAGTGCGCTCAGTCTTGGATCAGCGGAAAAGAACTCGGGTCCTAGGCGACACTAGCAGAACAAATCACCACGATTGGCCTTCCGCCGGTGCCTTATCTTTATTATATTATTCCCATCGTAACAGAAAGTAAAGATTACCATTTTAGTTGAGCCTAGCTACCATGTTAACAAGACTAGACATAAAGAGATAACAGGACTCAAGCAAAGCACCTAAGCATGCACTACGACTCGCAAGGCCAACAAGGTAAACAAGCAACAGGGTAATAGGATGTGGGGGTGTGGCTATATCATGGCTGCAAGGTAAACATGCAAATAGGATCGAGACACAAGCATCGTGACATAAGGCTAGCAAGGAACAAAAGATAGGACGAGTGAGAGACAGAAAAACAAGCAAAGATAGCAAGGGAGTATCACTTGCCTGCAATCCGGTAGAGGTAGCAGGACCTGTCGTTGCTCACATCAACTCAACGTCCTATTCCCGAAGAAGCAACAAACACTGGGCAACGGAAAAGATGCATTTTACTTCTATGGCAAAAGAATCGGCATGTTGATGACATGATGCATGACAAATTAGGGGTTGTCCAATTTTATTCCCTAACACATGGCAAAGCATTTTAAATGGGATCGGTGCGACATATAGATGCACCGGACGAACCCCATAATTAGTTGATTTAATTCGACTAAATGGATAAAGGTGCGATGTTATTAAGCATGCATGATTTTATAAGATACGGATATATGATATATAGGGTTAGGGTTGGGGTCACACATCGGAACGAGGGATCTTCGGATTCGAAACCGTCGTCTTCGGGTCGTAGTCGAAGTAGTCGTCGTAGTCGAAGTAGTCGTTCCATCCGGAGTCGAAGTAGTCGAGGTAGACGTTCGTCCGGAGTCGATGTAGTCGAGGTAGTCGACGTCGTGGAAGTAGTCGTACTCGGGTCGTCGTCGTGGCGGACCTTGGTGTACCGGGCTTCGGGGTCGTCGGGGTTCCACGGTGGTCGGGGTCGGACATCGGCTTCACGGACACGCACGAAGGCGGCCGGCACAAAACACAAACGAAGAACTTGTCGCATTTCCGGTCGGGGAAGATCTTGTCGTTGCGTCGTCGTGTCGCACTTGTCGTATCCACGGTCGTCGTCGTACTCGGTCTTCAGGCTTCACGGCGGGGAATCGGGGAACTTGGTTATCGGGGACGGGATCGAGAACCGACGGGAAACGGGGAACTCCGGTTCACGACGGGAACAACCGGAAAACTTGCTTCACGCCGGGGACGCGTCAGGGAAAACGGGGAACGACACGGAAACGTCGGGGAACGGGAAACATCACCGGAGACGGAGACATCGGGAACGGATACACGGAGCCGTCGGGAACTGCACCGGGAACACGCCGGGGAACTGCATCGGGGACACGGAGACTCGGCAGATGGCGGGAGACAGCAGCAGCACCCACGCAGGGCACGGAGGCAGAAGCAGCACCCACGGGCAGCAGGAGGAAGGAGCGACGCGGGTGCAGCGCGAGGTGGGGAGGCGAGGTCGAGCAGGGCGGCCGACGTGCTGGAGGAGACGGCCAAGGAGGAGAGCACGGGCGAGGTGAAGGAGCGGGTGAGGAGCACGGGAGGAGATGGCCGGGCCAGGGAAGGGGAGGCTCGGCCCGGTTGTGGAAGGAGGAAAGGAGGCCGGAGATGAGCAAGGCAGCAGCGGGTGAGGAGCTAGACGATGGGGAAGGAGCGGGGACGGGGAGAGGGCGGCCGGCGGTGGGGCGAGCAGGAGGGGGCCGAGGGGAGGAAGAAGAGAGGAGGCGCGGCGCCGGCGAGCCACGGGTGAGGGAGGGCGGTGACGGAGGAGAGCTGGCGTGGAAGAAAAGGAGCACGGGCTCGGGAGGATGCGGCCGGGGAGAGAAGACGGCGGGGAGAGGGAGAGGAGGAAGGTGAGAGGGAGAGGGAGAGCCAGGCGGAAGGAGCAGAGGAGGCCGGGGATAGGGGCAGGTGCAGGAGATCGAGCCAGGGAGGAGCTCGGGCTGACTCGCGAGCGTGCAGGAGGAGGAAGAAAAAGGGGATCGAGCGGGTGAGGAAAAAAAAGATAAAGAAAAAGAAAAGAAAGGGGGGAAAAAGAAAAGAGAGGGAGGGTGGAAGGGCGTCTCCGCGAAAAACGGAAAAAGAGGAGAGGGTGGCTGCAAAACCTAGGGGGTGGGAAAGAAAAACAGCCAGGGGCAAGATTAGGGTTTGCAGGTTAGGTGGGCTTGGGCCGGATTTTGGGCTACTCTCTCGCTAACTCAAAACATTTTTATTTTGCAAATTTAATTTTGGCAATTAATTTTTGAAAAAGGAGACGACCGTCTCGATAAAACTTTTGCGACAATTTTAGAAAAATAAAATAGGGTTTAATAAAAATAATTTTTGTTGCCAAAATATGCGATGCGATGATGCTGATGTCATGATGATGCAAAAACAAAATAACAAACAATTCTAATTTGGGGAAAAACCCCGGGCATTACAACCGACACCACTAACAAGGGATCTCGCCCCGAGATCCACGCTATCGTAAGGGAGAAGAAGAGCAAGGTAAACTATCGAATCTTTTTGCGCCATGTTGATCTTCTCGACACCACTAACAAAAGGTTCTTGCTCACGTTGATGGCGATGTTCGTCTGTCGAGATCCTTCCGAAGATCGAACCTATTAGGTCAAAGGCAAGAGATCGTCCACCCACGGAGATGCTATAACCGGAAGATAGATGAGAGAGAAGATTTAAATCATATAAGGTAAGAGGGGAAGGAAATTAGAGGTGAGGAGTAAACAAGAATTCCTATTGAGATCTTTTCAAATAACTTTTAGCAAAATACTTTTGACACTCTACAAACAACGACCATTAGCTAGGTTATCCTACAGGCAGACTGGACCGCGGGGTATCGAAGAACCAAAGCTCTGATACCACTTTGTAACGCCCCAAGATCGATACTATGCAGATTTTAGCGTTCCACCCAAATCCGCATAATAACGATCCTAAAGGACGCCCACCAGGCATAACGTGCACGTCGCAACACACACGTTATGCGGGTGGAATTGTGATAACATTACAATAGTTCTCGATGGAACCCACAAAAGAACATATATACAGCAACGACTCACAGAGTCAAGAACCAAAGATACAATACAAAGATCCAAAAGAACAGCGGAAGCGGGTAGCGTCCGGCTACGGACAAGAAACAAATTGGACTAAGAGTCCTGAAGATAAACGAAGGCACCATATCCCTGCCCAGGCCAAGCCTAGCCGGAGGGATTCCCCAAGCTAACGTCGTCAGACTTCAAACCTGTTGGCTGCATGTGGAATAGCAGACCCAAAGGGGTCAGTACTATAAAACAGTACTGGCAAGTAATACTCACAAGATATCAAAGCTGGAATTCCGGGGAAAGAGGGTTAGCGATTGAGGCGGCAGCAAGCAACACTAACAACTTATAGAGACACGCTACAACTTCCGTCTAACAGAGACAAGGTAAGAGAGCGCATAAGGGACCAACTATACTACTCACCAAACATAACCCAGCCGATTGTTACTCCTCGATCAACCCACGAGGAGCAACCCAAAGGCACGCACACGGTTGTTCAAGTTTTAAATCAGATTATTATTCATGTCATCTATCTTACTAGTCAAGTTATAATCATCATAAGGTGCAAGTTGTCTATGATCTTTTTAGCCAGCGCATTTCACCAAGTCGTCCATAACCGCGGACACGGCTTTTCGAAAAGATTTAACCCTGCAGGGATGCACCAATGAACCCACACGCATCGAAAACTCTCGCTTAGAGGTGTACCGGTGGAGGTTTCGACGCAATACTTCCCTTCTCTACAAACAAGTCCAGGGAGCCACCTAGCTAGGACTGATCCACCTTGAGAGTCCGGCCGAAGCTTCGAGGTGGGCCTAGCCGTTTGCGACTACGGCTAGGTGACACAAACTACCATGAGTTGGTCACTTCGCATCATACCGCAAGCCCTACCGTAAGTAACCACGTATCCATCTTACCATATCATCCGCGCTTGTAACCGTAGAAACACCCGAACTACTTGTGGCATCCTGGACAAGTTTGAGGATCCGGTAATAGATTGCGGGGAGGCCCATAGAACTCCCACATGTGGTTAGTGCGCTCAGTCTTGGATCAGCGGAAAAGAACTCGGGTCCTAGGCGACACTAGCAGAACAAATCACCACGATTGGCCTTCCGCCGGTGCCTTATCTTTATTAAATTATTCCCATCGTAACAGAAAGTAAAGATTACCATTTTAGTTGAGCCTAGCTATCATGTTAACAAGACTAGACATAAAGAGATAACAGGACTCAAGCAAAGCACCTAAGCATGCACTACGACTCGCAAGGCCAACAAGGTAAACAAGCAACAGGGTAATAGGATGTGGGGGTGTGGCTATATCATGGCTGCAAGGTAAACATGCAAATAGGATCGAGACACAAGCATCGTGACATAAGGCTAGCAAGGAACAAAAGATAGGACGAGTGAGAGACAGAAAACAAGCAAAGATAGCAAGGGAGTATCACTTGCCTGCAATCCGGTAGAGGTAGCAGGATCTGTCGTTGCTCACATCAACTCAACGTCCTATTCCCGAAGAAGCAACGAACACTGGGCAACGGAAAAGATGCATTTTACTTCTATGGCAAAAGAATCGGCATGTTGATGACATGATGCATGACAAATTAGGGGTTGTCCAATTTTATTCCCTAACACATGGCAAAGCATTTTAAATGGGATCGGTGCGACATATAGATGCACCGGACGAACCCCATAATTAGTTGATTTAATTCGACTAAATGGATAAAGGTGCGATGTTATTAAGCATGCATGATTTTATAAGATACGGATATATGATATATAGGGTTAGGGTTGGGGTCACACATCGGAACGAGGGATCTTCGGATTCGAAACCGTCGTCTTCGGGTCGTAGTCGAAGTAGTCGTCGTAGTCGAAGTAGTCGTTCCATCCGGAGTCGAAGTAGTCGAGGTAGACGTTCGTCCGGAGTCGATGTAGTCGAGGTAGTCGACGTCGTGGAAGTAGTCGTACTCGGGTCGTCGTCGTGGCGGACCTTGGTGTACCGGGCTTCAGGGTCGTCGGGGTTCCACGGTGGTCGGGGTCGGACATCGGCTTCACGGACACGCACGAAGGCGGCCGGCACAAAACACAAACGAAGAACTTGTCGCATTTCCGGTCGGGGAAGATCTTGTCGTTGCGTCGTCGTGTCGCACTTGTCGTATCCACGGTCGTCGTCGTACTCGGTCTTCAGGCTTCACGGCGGGGAATCGGGGAACTTGGTTATCGGGGACGGGATCGAGAACCGACGGGAAACGGGGAACTCCGGTTCACGACGGGAACAACCGGAAAACTTGCTTCACGCCGGGGACGCGTCAGGGAAAACGGGGAACGACACGGAAACGTCGGGGAACGGGAAACATCACCGGAGACGGAGACATCGGGAACGGATACACGGAGCCGTCGGGAACTGCACCGGGAACACGCCGGGGAACTGCATCGGGGACACGGAGACTCGGCAGATGGCGGGAGACAGCAGCAGCACCCACGCAGGGCACGGAGGCAGAAGCAGCACCCACGGGCAGCAGGAGGAAGGAGCGACGCGGGTGCAGCGCGAGGTGGGGAGGCGAGGTCGAGCAGGGCGGCCGACGTGCTGGAGGAGACGGCCAAGGAGGAGAGCACGGGCGAGGTGAAGGAGCGGGTGAGGAGCACGGGAGGAGATGGCCGGGCCAGGGAAGGGGAGGCTCGGCCCGGTTGTGGAAGGAGGAAAGGAGGCCGGAGATGAGCAAGGCAGCAGCGGGTGAGGAGCTAGACGATGGGGAAGGAGCGGGGACGGGGAGAGGGCGGCCGGCGGTGGGGCGAGCAGGAGGGGGCCGAGGGGAGGAAGAAGAGAGGAGGCGCGGCGCCGGCGAGCCACGGGTGAGGGAGGGCGGTGACGGAGGAGAGCTGGCGTGGAAGAAAAGGAGCACGGGCTCGGGAGGATGCGGCCGGGGAGAGAAGACGGCGGGGAGAGGGAGAGGAGGAAGGTGAGAGGGAGAGGGAGAGCCAGGCGGAAGGAGCAGAGGAGGCCGGGGATCGGGGCAGGTGCAGGAGATCGAGCCAGGGAGGAGCTCGGGCTGACTCGCGAGCGTGCAGGAGGAGGAAGAAAAAGGGGATCGAGCGGGTGAGGAAAAAAAAGATAAAGAAAAAGAAAAGAAAGGGGGAAAAAGAAAAGAGAGGGAGGGTGGAAGGGCGTCTCCGCGAAAACGGAAAAAGAGGAGAGGGTGGCTGCAAAACCTAGGGGGTGGGAAAGGAAAACAGCCAGGGGCAAGATTAGGGTTTGCAGGTTAGGTGGGCTTGGGCCGGATTTTGGGCTACTCTCTCGCTAACTCAAAACATTTTATTTTGCAAATTTAATTTTGGCAATTAATTTTAGAAAACGGAGACGACCGTCTCGATAAAACTTTTGCGACAATTTTAGAAAAATAAAATAGGGTTTAATAAAAATAATTTTTGTTGCCAAAATATGCGATGCGATGATGCTGATGTCATGATGATGCAAAAACAAAATAACAAAAACTCTAATTTGGGGAAAAACCCCGGGCATTACAGGCATGAAACCTGAAACAAGCTACCATGCCATGATCTCCTGCACAAAAGTGCGTGCTCCTCATCATTACCTCAGAAGAGAATGGCCTTTACCGGATGAACACCACTCAGATTTACATGCCATGATTGGGTTCTTGTTCTCCTTGGCAATATTGATGATTCCATGAGAGCAAAATTACTCTTACTGTGGAGAGTTTGGCATTTTAGGAACAATTCCATTTTCGGTGATGTTAAGTGCAACATCCAACAATCTTCCATTTACTTAAATTCATAGCTTGCCTCTGTACAGGATAATAGAGACACTGAAATTCTCGTATATGTAAAAGGAAAAGCCCCTCTCTTCATGCTTGATGAGATTAGTAAAGAGCATAGTAATCGAAACTCGAAAGGAAGACTTATTGTTGGACAAAACCGACTGACGGCCGAGCGAAACTGAATTTTCATGCAGGTTTTACTGAAGAAGAGAAGTCAGGTTCATTGGATGCAGTGTTGCGAAATGATACGGGCCGTGTGCTTCTGTCAGCCCGGAGTTGCATTCCACGACTCCAAAGCGCTGAAGCACCTGAAGCTATAGCGCGTGTACAAAATTTACAAGCCGTGCTACCACACCACATTGGTCTTGTTCATTTAGAAAAATGATTGCCTCTCACTTTTTTTTGAAAAGGCGCAGGAGAGCTGCGTTTTCATTGATAGAAGAAGTTGTAGTTACAAGGAACCGACTGTACAATTAAGAAAAGGCGGCGAGCGCCAACCTGGACGGAAACTACTCGCGGTCTCGCAAATGGAGGTAGCTAGCCAGCCCCCAGGACGATCTCTCGTCCACCAAATCTTGAAGCACGACGAGAGCCGGGCGATCAGTGTTACGGAACACCCGTGCGTTGCACTCGCTCCTGTCTAGAGATAAAGGAGCTTCTTGACTTTCTGACATATTTTGTGGTGTCCAAGGTTCAACGTGATGGCAACAGAGTGGCACACTCTCTAGCCTGATTAGGCCGTAGTGAGCTGATTGAACAGCTATTATTTTGTTCAGTGCCAACCTGCGTTCCTGACCATTGCTGATTGTAGTCAAACAATTGTTTCCTGAGCGCAGTTTCTATTACGAGACTGACCACGATTCGACTTAACTCGTGCTCACGCGTCTCGACCGTGCGATCTGGATCCAACAGCGCGCGCCGGCCAACGTTACGTAGCGGGGTGTACTACGCTGTGTGGGGTTAGCAACGTCGCCCACCTCCCCCGCAGTTCCCCACTCGCCACCCCCTGCAATCCCCATTCCGCTTCAAAATTGCGGCGAGTTCTCCGGCGATTCCTCCACAGTTCGTCTCCCTGGCTGCCGGAGAGGAGAGGGAGCGAAGTAGAGAGGCACCCCCTCGTCGGTGCGATGTGTGGCAGAGGAGCGAAGGAGCGGGGCGGAGGAGAAGGTGGAGGTGGGGGCGGCTGAGGTGACGGGAAGTCTCCGGCGATTTCTTTCACACAGTTCGTTTCCCCGGCCGTGGGGGAGAGTAGAGGGAGCGAGGCAGAAAAGCATCCCCTCGCAGATGCGAGGTGCAGCAGAGGAGCTGGTGGGGGACAGGGAGGATGCTCGCGCGTTGTTTCTCCGGCGATATCAGCTCTACGAATTCATCGGTTCTCTGCAAGGACAGGTAACAGCACGAAGCCTTTAGGCTGCCCAACTCGTACTTCATGTTAGTCTTCCACGCACATATCTGGGGGAATTATCTGAGTGTAGCACCGGCTCCTCGTTCGGGAAAAAGGGAGTGCGCAGACCTGGGGTTTCTCATGTTCGAGTAGATGTAATTTGTTTTCCTGGCACTAGATAGATGGGTCAGATGTAATTTTTGTTCTTTCAGATGCAACTTTGTGTTGTTCAATCACACACAAATTTAGTAGAGACAATCAACTACGGCTATTATACTAATGTAATTTATTTTGTTAAGTCAAAGTGGGGTCCTGTTATGGCCACTAGAAGGAGCGCTAGAAATCATGGTGATGTTAATGTGCTTTCTAAGGCTGAGGAATACCTGAAGAGGAGGAATCTTGAGGTTCCACCACATTTTAAAGGTAATTCCTTTGCTGTTTTAGATTCTGATTCCTTACTTGATATGGCTGAAAATGTGGGTCTATCCTTTGGTAGCTCCCAGAGTGAAAAATTGATGCATGTCCAAATTCTCTGTGAAAATGAACTTGCTCTTAATCATGAATTTGCTAGAGATAATCCTGAAATGGTCCTTCCTACTGATGATGACTTATGTTCTCCTAGTGTTAGGGCTGCCAGTAATACTTTTTCTAGTAATAATTCTTCTACCCTTGGGGTCGCCATGCATTCTGATCAGTTGCCTGATCCAGAGTCTGGCCTACATCTCAACCCCTGGACTGTTGTTGTGAGTGGTAAAAATAAAAGAGTTATCATGATAGGTGCATTTGGAACATTAGAGGCACAGGTAAAACTGGCCGAAAACAAGCTATCACTGATTTTATTTCAAACCATAGGCTTGAGTTTGTGGGTCTGCAAGAAACTAAATGTGCTAAGTTTTCTTCTCAATATTTGCAATCTATTTCTGGTCCTTGGGATTTCAAATGGATTGAATTACCTGCAAATAGAACTGCTGGGGGTATTTTGGTTGGTTTTAGGGAGGATCTCTTTGAAGTCCTTTCTTTTGAGTGCTTAAGATTTTGTTTATCTGTTTTTGTCTTGGACAAAAGAGAAAACATTGTCTGGCAACTTGTTATGGTCTATGGAACTCCTTATCATGAGCTTAAGTTGGAGTTCATTGCTGAGCTTCATGATATCATGGATAATTGTGCAGTTCCTATCCTTTTTGGGGGAGATTTTAACTTGGTCAGAACTGCGGCTGACAAGAACAATGGATTGATTAATGCTAATTGGTCCTTTTTGTTTAATGACTGGGTGAATAAATGGTCCTTGATTGAATTCAAATTATCTAACAGGAGTTTCACCTGGTCTAACAAACAAAACTCCCCTGTTATGGCTACTTTGGACAGGGTTTTTGCTAGCACTGATTGGGAAGGGTGTTTTCCTTTAACCTCTATTAAAACTCTACCTAGACCCATTAGTGATCATACTCCCATTTTTCTGGACTCTGGGTCGAATTTGAGTGCTCCCCCAAAGTTGTTTCGTTTTGAGAAATGGTGGCTGGATCATGAAGATTTTATTAATCTTGTTGTTAAGACCTGGAACACCCCTTGTCGTTTTACTTCAGCTATAGATATTTGGCAATTTAAGGTCAGGCTGTTGAGGAGAAATGCTAAGGGGTGGAGTATTAATGTTGAGTCTGCTCAGAAAAAGCTGAAGAAAAATCTTTTGCTTGAATTTGATATTCTTGACACCTTCTCTGAATCTAATCTGCTGTCAGATTTAGATAAAGTCAGAATGGGTCAGATCAGGAAAGAGCTTGATGATATCCTTAGTCAGGAAGAAACCAAAGCCTGGCAGAGGTCTAGGGATAGGTATATAAAAGAAGGCGACCGTAATACTTCTTATTTTCATGCTGTGTTAGATGGACCTTGTGGCCCAGTAGAGTCCAATGCTGATATGCTTAAAGTTGCTTCTAACTTTTACAAAAATCTCTTTGCTAGAGAGGAAAAGATGAATATCTCTTTGGGATCTCATTTCTGGGATCATGAGGATATGATTTCTATTGAGGAAAATGATTCCCTCCAAAAACCTTTTTCTGTTGATGAAATTAAAGCTGCAGTGTTTGGTTCTTATGTCAGTGGTGCCCCAGGTCCTGATGGCCTGTCCTTTCTTTTTTATCAAAGGTTTTGGGACCTTATTAAGGAGGACTTGATGGCTTTAGTGTGTGACTTTGAGAATGGGTCTCTAAATGTGTCTAGATTAAATTATTCCATTGTGACCTTGATCCCTAAGGAACCTGAGGCTAGGGAAATGAAAAAATTCAGGCCCATTAGTTTGGGTAATTGTAGCCTAAAGATCATTTCTAAAGCTATTACTAATAGGATTTCTCCTATTGGTAATAGAATTATAGCTCAAAATCAAACTGCCTTTATTAAAGGGAGGTTTATCTTGGATAGTGTGGTTGCTGCACAGGAGTTGATCCATGATGCTCACTCTAGTGGGGATAGTGCCTTGGTTTTAAAATTAGACTATGAGAAAGCCTATGACAGAGTTGATTGGGATTTCCTTGAGGAGATGCTTCTCTCTAGAGGTTTTGGGTCTGTGTTTAGAGGTTGGGTTAGAAGCCTTTTGGTGGGAGGCTCCTTCTATGTTAGAATCAATGATGTGAATAGCTCTTTTTTTAGAGCTGGAAAAGGTTTGAAATAGGGAGATCCTTTTTCCCCCATTCTTTTTAATTTTGTTCCAGATGTTTTTACCAAGATGCTTAGCAGAGCGGCCGGTCATAGCTTGATTAGGGGTTTGTTACCTCAGGTTGTTCCTGGTGGTATCATCAGCCTCCAGTATGCTGATGATACTATTCTTTTCTCGGAAAACAGGCTTCATTTTGCTAGAAATCTTAAGTGGTTTTTGGCCTGCTTTGAATATATGTCTGTCTTGCGTATTAATTATCATAAGACTGATCTCATGACTATTCATGTAGAGCCAGAGGAGGCTAGGGCTTGTGCTCAAGTTTTCTGCTGTAAACTTGCTGAATTTCCTTGTAAATATCTAGGGGTTCCTTTACATTTTTCACAACTTAAAAAAGAGGACCTACAACCTGTTGTGGATAAAACTCTGAAGAGGTTTGCTGGGTGGAGGGGGAAACTCCTTAATCCTAAGAGTAGACTGATTCTTCTTAAATCCTGCATTGCTAGTATACCTATGTACTTGTTGTCTGTTATTAAATTTCCTAAGTGGGCTATTAAAGCCATTAATTCCCAGATGTCTCACTTCTTGTGGAGTGACTCTGTGGATAGGAAAAAATATCACCTGGCCAATTGGGACATAGTGTGTATGAAACAAGAGTTTGGGGGTTTGGGGATCCAAAATCTTAGAGACTCAAACCTTTGCTTGCTAGCCTCTTGGATCAGGAGGTACCATGGGGATAGTGATAAAATTTGGAGGAAAATTGTTGACTATAAATATGATCTATCTCCTAATATTATGTGTGCTGTCCCCAGATCATGCTCACCTTTCTGGAAAGGTATCATGTGGGCTAGTAGTGCAGCTAGAATTGGATACAAGTGGAAACTAGGAAATGGGGAGAAAATCAGGTTTTGGAAGGATGTTTGGATTGGTAATTGTAGTCTGGAAGTGCTTTTTTGGGACTTGTTTGTTATTGCTAATGAACAAGATCACACAGTGGCTCAGGTTTGGGATGGCTCAGAGTTGAGAATTACCTTTCGGAGAACTGTTTCTCCAGATACGTTTGAAAAGTGGACTAATTTGTGTCAGTTGGTTAGCACAACCCAGCTGTCTGGAGATGAGGATATGCCCTTATGGGTTTTTAATTCCTCTGGTGTATATAATGTCAGGTCTTTCTATGCAGTGATTAACAACAGAGGGGTTGTTCCTCTGTATACTCCTGCAGTTTGGCGGTTAGATGCCCCCCCCCCCCCC
The DNA here is from genome assembly GCA_012064385.1 of Puccinellia tenuiflora. Lineage (NCBI taxonomy): Eukaryota > Viridiplantae > Streptophyta > Magnoliopsida > Poales > Poaceae > Puccinellia > Puccinellia tenuiflora. Next base: position 45,030 of record QRDG01002157.1, on the reverse strand, counting down.
CGTATCCATGTTTTCCTTTGGCTACTAGCCAACAATAAGATTTTGACTAGTGATAATCTTGCTAAACGTAGAACTGTTGATGATCTGACCTGTTTATTTTGCTCTGAGGATGAAACTTGTCATCACCTCTTCTTTGATTGTTTTGTTGCTAAGCTTGTTTGGCCTGTCATTTCTGGTATATGTGGCATCCGTCTTGGTGATGGTTTTGATTCAATTGCCAAATTGTGGCTTAGTAATTCTACAAATTCTGCGGTGAATGTAGTTTGTGCTGCTGTGCTTTGGACCTTGTGGAAACTTCGTAATGATATGTGCTTTCAGGGAAAAACGTGGCCTGGAATGACAGATATTTGGAGAAGGGTGGCTGCCAATTTGGAGCTATGGAAAGTGCTCTCAAAAGATGCAGCGTCGGAGCTCCTAGCAAGAAACGCCCGTTTACTAAACAAGAAATGCGGGGAAGTGATGAGGATCGCCTGGCGGTGAAGCACAAGACCCAGAGTGAGGACATGGCGCTCAGCCCTTTGAGGGGTGATTTTGATGCAAAGCAGGGCGAGATATGCAGGCAGCTAATCATGAAGTTCTATGGTGTGCAGCCCACTGCTTGATGATCTCCTGGCTCTCTTTGTAGAATTTGGGTGCCTCTGTTTCGGTTGTCTGGCTCTTGCTCTGTAGTGTTTTCTTTTGTAAGTGAGGTTTAAAACTCTTCGTTTGGTGGATGTCTGACCTGTGAGGTAGGCTTGAGAGCTTTTAACTCTGTAGCAATGGTATGATTTCAATGAAATCGGGGAGAGCCCTTTGTATAATAATAATAATAATAATAATTTATTTTGTAGGTAATCAAGCGACAAATATTGTAGCTTACTTTGTCGGATGTAATTTTTCAACAAATATTGTAGCTTACTTGTCAGATATAAATTTTCACTAATACAAGTTCCCCTGCACAATGTAAGTTTTTGTGCAAGTTAATGGATTTATTGATTTTTGCTAAAAGCACTGATGCAAGCTTCCATGCATGTTTAGTGCTCCTAGTGATTTTTGCTAAAACCAGTAATGTAAGTTTTTCACAAATTGTTGTTGGAGAATTTACAGCGAGGCGCGAGATGTAATTTGCTTTCTAGATAATTAAGGCACACAAATATTGTAACTTACTAGCCAGGTGTATTTTATTTGTGTTTTTTAACCACACACCGAACCACTAATCAAGTTCCCCTGAATGTCAGTGAAGCTAGTGATTTTCTGCTAAATTTTCACTAATGCAAGTTTTCCTGTATAATGTAAGTTTTTGTGCATGTTAGTGTATCTATCGATTTTGCTAAAATCACTAAATGCAAGCCCTCTGCATGTTTGGCGATGCTAGTGATTTTTTCTAAAACCAGTAATGTAACTTTTTCACAAAATGTTGTCGGATAATAGGGAGCGAGGCGCGAGATGTAACTATACTAGATGTAATTTGCTTTCCAGGAAATCAATACACAAATAATGTGATGTTTGCTAATTTTTTCACTAATGCAAGTTTCTCCCCCTGCACGATTAGCAGTGCTAATGATTTTCGCTAATTTTTCACTAGTGCAAGTTCCCCTGCATAATGTAATTTTTTGCGCAAGTTAGTTGATCTAGCGTTTTTTGCTAAAACCAGTAATGTAAGTTTCTCTGCTAACTTTGATGTAACTATTTTGTTTGATGTAACTTTCTTTGTTAATTGAGACATAACTTTTAGGATATGCTAATTCTCAGGCGCCTGATTTTTTCTTATGTCTCAGTCACCCACAAAAATGTGCATGAGTTGCATTTTTCTGGGAGAATTGCGTAATTGCACTAGTCTGCCAGAAAAGTGCAATTCGTTCTAGTTGCACTTTTTTTTAAACTGCAGTTGCATTTTTTCTGAGGTGATTTAGACTTAAAAAATTCTCAGGCGTCTGATTTTTTCTTATGTCTCAGTCACCCACAAAAATGTGCATGAGTTGCACTTTTCTGGCAGAAAAGTGCAACTCGTCCGAGTTGCACTTTTTTTTTAACTGCAGTTGCACTTTTTTAGGTGATTGAGACTTAACAAATTCTCAGTCAACTGAGACATAGGCAAACCCTAACTTTTTCTGTAAACTGGATGTAACTTTGATTGAAAAAAAATGTCGTCAAAACATATCGACATGGGATCTAGTTTCGAAGATCTTGTCGCGACTAGCCCGACGGTGAAAACGAATCTTAAATCGAATAAATGGATTAGCCTACAAAACATTTTGAATTTTCAGGTTTCGTAATTAAATATTGTTCATCCAGATGCGGCCATGGTGCAGCGCTGGGGAAGAGGCGCCCTTTTTTTATGGGTCGGGGCTGTCCTTTTTTGGTCCCGCCAAAGCCGCACCTGGGGCAGCGCGCGGGAAGCCTTTCCCTATCTGTACCGTCCCGCTCGCATCGTTCCTTTCCGTTTCTGGCCGTGTCGGAGCGAGCTCGCTATAAGGTAGATCGTGGTCGACCACGATCTAGCAGCGTCCTTTCCTTGAGTAACTAATATAGCCAAGTTAAAAAAAAAAATACAACAAAGCACGTGCTCCCGAGCTCTGTTGCACCCTGACCGCAGGGCATGCCGTTTTGGCCCGGACGATTTGCTTGACGTCGATGCAAGGCAGAAAATACAACAGAGTCCTGGCGCCGGACGATTTGCTTGACGTCGATGCAAGGCAGAAACCCGAGCTCGGCTCGGAATCGGGCGTAACGACAAGGGAAAGGATCAAAACTCTTTGCGCCCCCCGTTATAAGATCGATACAAGACCGCCGCCTCACCCCCAAATCGAAAGGTAGGGTTCCAAATCGAACAATCTTCAAATTTCCGTAGAGGAGATCGACATCGACCCACCGATAGCCAGCGCGAGGTGCGCTCATGGGAGCTATGGCGGCGGAGGAAGAGCTGCCTGTTGTTGCGGTGGATCCGACGGGCGTCGGCAACGAGAACAAGGAGCCGGCCGTGGACTACCTCCTCACCGTCGAGTACAAGCCTTTCGACCGCCAAGACCACGACACCTTCAGCGCCGAGCAGATGAAGAAGTATCATGAGGCGGCCGACTTCTTCGACGAGCTGAGGAAGATGCTCGCCGAGTCCCAGAAGGAGCTCCGGGAGGAGTGCGGCTATGTCGTCGACAACTAGTTCCGAGAACTTAATTCGAAGCCTCCTTTCGCGCGGGTCTGTTGCGCGACGACAGCGAGTATAACTGCTGTTACTATCAAGTATATTGGTCATATTTTGTGCTATTCATTCCAATGCCTATCCACCTATCTGTGTAGCACTGTTTGAAGTTAATTTGAAGTTGGATTAATATATGCTTGGTTCGTGATATACGATGAGATGTATCTCTAATGTTACCGTCGCTCCTGATTTGTTTGGTTTCTGGATGCCGTATGACATTTTTTTTTGTCATTTTTTGGTTGCGTGATACATTTTACTGAATAGCAATTTGGAATTTTGGATAAACTAAGCTGTTATATATATATATGCCCTTCTCTATTCATGATAGGAGCCCAGCTCCGATCCAATTCACCGAGACCGTGCATTGCTAGTCATGCGTGGTGTAATATTTACGTCTTACACATGAGATTTGTTGATGTGGTATGTCGTTCCTTCACCACCCTCTCGCATGGCATGCGTGGTGTGAAAGTGTGTAACTCCCGCCTGCAATCAGACGAAATAAGCAACAAACCATTTGATTTGCTTGGGTCCAGAGTCGAGACGCTTGGATGCAACTTCTCCTTATGGCTTTCAACATGTGATGCTTGAAGCCTTAGTATATGACACCAGAAAAGTAAATTTTGCTTCATGCGTACCGATGGCACCCGTCCCCATTGGGTATGGGTATAGCTTAACCAAACCCGCACCCGCGTCTTGCATATCTTACCCGCACCCATACCCGTACCCGCATCTGGGTATAGATTTTATACCATACCCGCACCCGTCAGGGTATTAAAAACCCATGGGTAAACCCACCCAACAACTTAACGAGGTAATATTAACAACATAACATATAATAAAAACAATGACATGTAGGATTATTTATTCACTAATTCGATCCTGGGTGATGAGATCGATCGTGCGGGGCGTCGGGACGTCTATGATGCAGGAGATGAAGCGATAGGAGGCGTGGGCGATTGGCCGGGGCGTCGTGTCATGAGTTGACTTAGACGCGGCGGGCCTGACGGCGGGGTGGGATAAAGTAAAACCTAATTGGTCTTAGGGTTAAACTAAACTGACTGTAAATTTAGCACTTGTCTCGTTTGGTCTAGGTATTAAATTTTGAAAATTGTGATTTTCTAGAGTAATTCTCGTTTCATATGCGAAACAACTGGGTACGCGGGTATGTGGGTATGAGTTCTGCTATACCACACCCCCACCCACTGTACCCACTGGGTACACACATTTTATCATTTGCATACCTATGGGTAATTTTCTGTTACCAAACCCTCACCCTACAGGGTAAAAACCCGCAGGGTAGGTGGGTAATGGGTACCCATTGCCATCGGTATTCATGCGGTATGACACTTCTCGTTCTTTCTCAATTGCTTCTATATCTTTTGGTAATCGGACAATTGTACGAATCGTCCAATGATATAGACCTCAATGCCAACACTCAAGTTGTACACTTAAACTACAAAGTTGCTTGGATGGTTAGTAATCCGTCTGTTCCACATGATCGGTCATGGATGTAGAATTCTTCTCTCTTGAGCTCACCACACAATTGTACAAATTGTCCAATGATATAGGGCCTGCCAACACTCAACTTGTACACTTAAACTACAAAAGTTGCTTGGATGGTTAGTAATCCGTCTGTTCCACATCATAAGATATCCAAATGTGTGGTAGAGGCCGTGTCAAACCTAGCCCGCTATGTATAGCTTGGTGCTCCAGTCTGGAGATGACAAACTCCACAATATATAGAGAAGACCCCCCCCCCCCCCACACACACACACAATATATGCTTGTGTGAATGAATTTAAATTGCATTGCATATATTATTGCATACATTGGCAAACATAAATTTTGGTGGAGTTTCCTCTATATATTTATCCATGCAACAAGTATCAAATACAAATAATATAGATAATCATGAATGACAGAGAATATTTATTCTAACCCTCTAAACTTCTTCCCTGTTGGAAACTATTACAAAATGGAAGGAAGACATAGAAAGCCAACATAGTACGAGTTCCTCATCTGTGCATTTTTCATAATGCGAGTGGTATCAAATGCACATATTCAAGCACGAACAATTACATGATCCATACTATAATGTGGATCCAAAATGCGAACAGACGATATGATATGATAAAACATCAGACATGTGAAGCGAGCAATCAAAAGATACATAAGACATATATATATATTTTTTGATATGATACATAAGACATATTTAGACAAGAAGAAGTGGTGAACAAAATCCAATAAGATCATCGAGTCAAGCAAGAGTCCAAAAGATATCTAACATACCGGCCCAAAGGTTAGATGGTGAAATGTTTATTTAGCGGAAGAATGGTTATCAGGCCATGAAAGCAATCGGCCTGCCGAACAGCCCGTCCCAACGATACCAGCCCAAAACCCCTAGAGAAAGCCCATAAACCAACGTGGCGAATCCAATCGCTCCCATTGGCCAGGCCACGGCACCACGCCGCGTGGGTCCCACCATCCCCCCTCTGTACTGTACCCCACAACTTCCACGAACTTTCCCCTCCTTCCTCCCGAAGCAAGCAACCGAGCTACACGAGTCCGCTATATAACCGGCGATCGGAGGGACCGAGACAAAAAGATCTCACCATCACGCCCATGGACGCCGACCTCGACCTGGACGCCCTCCTCGCCTCCTTCGCCGGCGAGTCCCCCGCCGTATCCGACCTCCTCGTCCCGTCCCCGCTCCCTCCTCCGCGCGATGCGGAGGCGGGGTCGCCGGAGTCGGTGACCTCCCGGTCGAGCCCCGCCGGCGGGGAGGTGCTGTCGGAGATCGAGAGGTTTCTGATGGAGGAGGAGGCGGCGGAGGCGGAAGGGGTGGAGGGGATCAGCGTGGACGAGTTCTTCGACGCGCTGTTCGATGCCGGGGAGGGGGCCGAGGAGGGTAAGGGGAGTGTGGCTGGGGGCAGCACGGATGGGGACTCCGGGAGGGAGGAGGAGGAGGTCGCGGAGGTGGCGGAGGTGGTGACGCCGGAGACGGAGGTGGAGGTGGTGACGCCCGATACGGAGGTGGATGGCGATGATCCTGTCAGCAAGAAGAAGAGGAGGTATGCCAATTTTGTTACTTATTTCAGCATATCATCTGAAATTGGGGATTTTCTGTGATCATGCTTATCTGTAGAACTGACAAATTTGCATCCAGTTATCCGAATTTGTAGCAAACTCTTCAGCTTGCACACATGCTTAGGTCAAAGTTAATTGTTCAAAGAAATTTGCACTGCACTGAGGTCACAAAAGTATTATAAATTTGTAATTGCGTCACTTGTCAGTTGTCATGTGGGCTTTGAGTGTTGGGCTAAAATGGCTACATTTGTATACATCTTGGTTAAACTGAATGTTACTACCTCCGATCCTAAAAATAAGGCGTATAAGTTTTTTTTTGTAAAAGTCAAACAGATTAAAGTTTGACCAAGTGTATAGAAAAAACTATAAACAACTATAATATTTTATTATAGATATATAATGAAAGTATATTTAATGATGCATCTTAATAAGACCGATTTGACATTGTGGTGGTTGATAGTTTTGTCTAAATGTTTGGTGAAACTTCATATGGTTTGACTTTTAATAATATTTATAAAAAAATCTTAACCAGATGGGAAGTATTCTTGTTTAAGAACTGGAGAATGTTTGTTTTGTCAATTACAAGTGTAGTTTGGCCGTTTAGACTTTAGACTCATATACAAGTTGCGTCCCTGGTGAATTTGTCAGGCAAATGAGGAATAGGGATTCTGCCATGAAGTCGAGGGAGAGGAAGAAGTCATATGTGAAGGATTTGGAGACGAAGAACAAGTATCTCGATGCTGAGTGTCGCCGCCTCAGCTACGCACTCCAGTGCTGCGTAGCTGAGAACATGGCACTGCGGCAGAGCATGTTGAAGGATAGGCCCATTGGTGTTCACACAGCCACGCAGGAGTCTGCCGTACTCACGGGTAAGATGATGCATCGACATACTTACTTCACGATAAGTTGAACGAACAAATTATCTCTTGCCAGTTGGTGCTGAATGAACACATTATCTTTTGCTAACTGCTTTTGATTGCTTAGCCATGCTGGCAAACAACTAGCGTGTGTTATCTTGTGCTCATCTGACTTGAAATCATGGATAAGTTTTGTCCAAGCTAATTATGCTATGGAACTCTCATGTGTGCAAGAATAACCACACAGCTTGCATACAGCATTCTCTTTACTCTGACTCGATGGCTCGCCATTTACTCATAGAAGTTTGAACTGCATCCAGTATTACTACAATCTTGCAAGATGGTTTAAATCTGCCTTTGTGCTAAATGTAATTGTTTCCTGTTTGCAGAAACCCTGCCGTTGGTTTCCCTGCTTTGGCTGGTGAGCATCGTGTGCCTATTCCTCATGCCCGGACTACCCCATCGAGGCCCGGTGGCTCCAAAGAGCGCCGGAAAAGAACTCGTGATGGTAGCCGGAAAGCTAAGCAGTGATAAACCAGAGACCTTGGAGCTTCTACTTCATGGAAGGCGCTGCAGGGGCACGAGGGCGAGGATCAAGCTAGATACCTCGCCTTTGCATGCAGCAGCAGCTTGCTAGGCTAGTGCCACCTTCATCGCAAGTTCCCAGTATGTAGTGTAGCTAGCAATGCCTATTATGTGTGATTCTCTTGCTGCCACCGTGACTTTATCCATGGATCATGTTTTTTGCTCTTCTTTTCCTCCTCTTGTTCTATGATATTCTCTAGTTCTGGATTATGCCCTTATGTGCTTATTTATGTCTCGGCATAAGTTTGGACACTCTGTCTAGCTTTCTGGGTTTTTGCAGTCATGTGAATCGTGATTACCTAAGGCCAGATTGACGTGTCTAACTGAAGTGCCGGGCATTTAAAGTAAATTTGGAGGGAAATTCATAAAGAGTTCATACGCGAACTCAAGTGCATAGTCACAAGGTCACAAGTGTACTTGTCAATAGAGTGACGACGTTGGTGAGTGTTGATAGTACGAAAGCACATTTCGTCCATGTGTAGCTATAGCATAACTTCATTGGATAAGAATTTCTCTGGTCATATATGAATTGCAAAGAGTTTCAATCTGGAAAGAAATTTTAGGCCAACTGGTGCACTTGGACTGTTCTCTATGTTCCATTGTTCCGGGTTTCAAAAATTATGAAATAATTCATGAATATAAGTCATGCTACATCATGTGCATGTGCAAAATTTTAAAAAATGACTTATTGTGGTCGGCTTAAAAAGTTCAAAGTATATCATGTGCATCATTAATTCGAATCTTATTGCGACTTATGATGCTTCGTAAGAGAGAGAAAAAACATTGGACGATATCATGTAAGCATGCAAGATCATCTTCAACAAATTTTGAGTTTTTTTTGTTGTCAAACCTGTATATGTAATGTCATCAAACTTTAATCCATCATACAACTAACAAAGTACGATGTGTTAAGTTGTCCAATGAAGGTCTCTTTCATTTATATGATTCTCAAAACACGTGATTAAAGTGACTTGTGGATTCTCAAGACACATGATTAGAGTAACTTGTACTCTTGAATCCTATAGGATTGGAAACTACATAAATTTTGATCAAGAAGTGTTTAATACCACTAAAAACAAACCAACTCTTAAAAATAGTTTGAGCAGATGAAAACTACCCATCAAACCAGAGTGCACATAAATTCTACAATCCTCTTTGAGTCAAAGGATTTGTATAATTTTTTGGAGGATTCAATCCTTAGATTTTTTTGTACGATGGTTGTTTGATTTTAAGGATTGAAAGTTATATGATTTTTTTTCCTACGAATCCTTTGCAATAGATTTCATAGGAAATCTAACATCCCCTCAAACTTTCTTTTCGAAATCATTTGCTTTTCCTATGATAGAATCAAACAAACTTTGGTGATATAAAATTCTATAAGATTGAAGTGAACATGACATTGCAATCACACGTTTTTACTATTAGCATGTTTCTAAAATCCCGCGAATCAAGGAGGCCCTACATTTTTTCTAAGGATCCTGATCATGCGAATCCAACGACCACCACGACAGCAGGAATCCAAATCTTCCAAAAATCGTACGAAACTCTTGAATAAAAGAACCATAAAAGATAGAGGATATATTCACTTGCTTCTGTTTTCAACTTGGGAGTTTGTACAAAGTTGTGGTTCATGTGTATAGAAAAACCTTGGGGAAATCTGTTTCGTCTCATAGGTGTAGATGCACCCAGTACCAAAGAACCGTATTTCAGAATATCAAAAAATTCCAAGCAAGAATTTCGATGTACATCCAAACATTCCGTGTTTACACGCAAAGTTTCATGAAACAAATACACCTAGGCCTCAGCAAAAAAATCAAACACCCCTCGCACGTGACGACCGGATCGTACGAGACCATCTTTGGGTCGAAACTCGAAACGCAAGAACCTGGAGAGATTTTGTATCGACATTTAAAAACTGCAGCTCGAGTCATGGTGTACCGTGTACGTACGTGGCCATCGGAGCGGAGACCATTGACAGACTCAGGCGACCGGCGGCCTTGGTTCCACAACTGTCCCAGGGACCAAGATGACTTGCGGTTTACTGCTCCCGTGTGCTCGCCTCCGCTGCTGATCTGTTTGCACTTGCCCGCTCCTTCCACAGCTACCATACCAGCAAGCGGCAGAGTCCAGCACAAGCGCGCCAGCTCCCAGATCTCCCCACCCCCACCGACCGCCGATGAGCTCAGCCGCCGCCGCATCCACCTAGCCGCACACTCCCCGGCGCGCACCAGCCACCCTAATGTCGTCCTCCGCGGCCGACGCCGACGCCGATCCCCTCGGCGGCGCCTCCCCGGCCGGCCGCGTGCTCGCCCGCGCCCTCGACAAGGTCATCAAGCACTCCTCCTGGCGCAAGCACTCCGCGCTCGTCTCCGCCTCCAAGTCCGCCATCGACCTCCTCTCCTCCGGCCCCGCCTCCACATCCACCTCCGGCCCCGACGAGCCATCATCCCCCATCCCCGGCCTCCCGGCCCCCGTCGCCGAGGCCGCGCTCCAGGCGCTCCTCCTCGCGCTCGATCCCGGCTCCCCCAAGGTCGCCGAGCCGGCCCTCGACTGCGTCGCCACACTCCTCTCCCTCCGCCTCCTCCTCGGCGACGTCGCCTCCGCCGACCCCTCCCCGCTCTCCAGGCTCTTCGCCGCGGCCCTCTCCTGCGGCGGCCTCGGCGACGACGCCCTCGAGCTCGCGGCCCTCCGCGTGCTCGTCGCCTTCGCGCGCTGCCCCGCGGTCTCCGTCCGCGGGGACTGCCTGGGCCACATGGTCAAGGCCTGCTACAACCTCTACCTCGGGAGCGCCAGCGGCAGGAGCCAGCTCTGCGCCAAGCTCGCGCTCGCGCAGGTGCTCGTCGTCGTCTTCGCGCGCGTCGAGGCGGACGCCATGGACGTGCGCGTGCGCACCGTCTCGGCCGCCGACATGATGGACCTCTCCGACCGCAGCCTCAACGACTCCAGCGTCGTGCAGGCGGCGCAGGCCTTCATCAACGAGGCAATGGAGGGGAGCGACGCGCCGGAGGAGGCTCCCCCAGCGGCCGAGGGACACGGAAGCGGCGAGGAGGATGAGGGGATGAGCAGGATCAGGGAGGATGGGCTGGCCTTGTTCAAAAACCTCTGCAAACTGTCCATGAAGTTTGCCACGCCCGATAACCCAGATGATCCGGTACTTCTCCGGGGGAAGGTGTTGTCACTCGAGCTACTTCGGATGGTCATTGACAACGCAGGGCCGTTCTGGAAGACGAGCGACAAGTATGTACACATGCCTATGCTTCTTCTGATTATATACATCAGATCAATTCATTGCATTCCCTCTTTCCATAAATATCTATCATTCAAGTGAGTCTTCATATACCAAAAATGGTAGGGGAGGGATGTTAAAATGGAGGATGTAGGAAACCACACTTGCCAACAGCGAGAGCATTTGTATTTTTAAGTAAGTAGTGTGACATTTTTTGATGTCCTGCTCATGTTGGTTATGTGTGTAATCTGCTTGATTGACTGTCCTTAGGGTGTTAAAAAAAGGTTCTAAATCGTAAAAAATACTACCTCCGATCAGGTTTAATTGTCGCCCAAAAAAAGCTAGTCAGTAGTACTACTCGCGACAATCTTTCCAGGCCCGAGGGAGTAGTATTGATGGATAATGAACCAGATTATCAAGCTCAAATTTCCAAATAATGTACTGATTACTTATCATTTTATTAGCTGCCGCTTGCCTGTATTGGAGTCATCTTTAATTCAGTTCGTTGGTTCTTCGAGCAAATAATCCATGAAAAAAAATAACATCATTAAGGGCAGCAAGCAGGTTGGTAAGAACTGAGAAGCGAATATATTAGCTACATAGCCTATGCATGTAGAGACAGTGATTAAGTTTGATGATGCCACTTGGCAGCTGGCACTAACAAAATCATCAGTACTGCTGATTAATATTCTAAGTTGGTCTTTATTCATACGGAAATGTTTCATCTAATCATTCTAAAAGAAGTCCATACTGGAAGCTGGTTAAGTCATCTGATCATTTCATATAGGAACGTTAAATTAAGACATCCCGCTAATACCAATTTTTTCCCCTTTGCTGCTGCAGGTATGTTGAAGCAATTAAGCAGTATCTTTGTTTATCCTTATTGAAGAACAGTGCCATGTCAGCAATGAGCGTTTACCAGCTTTTGTGCTCCATTTTTTTGGGTCTTTTACTAAGGTTTAGATCTGGTTTGAAAGAGGAAATTGGAATATTTTTTCCTATGCTTGTGCTGAGAGTTCTTGAAAATGTCCTTCAGCCTAGCTTCTTGCAAAAAATGACAGTTCTAAACTTTCTGGAGAAGATCTGTAAAGAACCTCAGGTTATTATTGATATCTTTGTGAACTATGATTGTGACGTTGATGCACCAAACATTTTCGAAAGGTATGCTAGCTTTATTCTTGATCGAGATTTGTGTTTGTTTCTAAGATTCACTAGTATTCTTTATCAAATATTCAAATATAGCGAAACAGTCTATACAAAGGGCACAATTCTACATGTGCAACTTCCACTGAAAAAAATATGGCATTCTCTTTCTAATTTCACAATAAAGAAATTTAATTACATAGTTCTTGACAGGATTGTCAACGGACTACTAAAAACAGCTTTAGGTGTCCCTGATGGATCAACGACGACATTAACTGTCGCACAAGACCAAACATTTCGGATTGAATCTGTCAAGTGCCTTGCCACCGTTATTAAGTCAATGGGTTCATGGATGGACCAGCAACTGAGAATTGGTGAAAGTTCTGAAGTACCGAGTTCAATGGACAATCATAATATTCATAATGGAGAAGAAGGGATAGGAATGGATTACGACCTGCAATCTGAGTCTAGTAGCTCTGACGTATCTGATTCTTCCTCACTTGAGCAACGCCGTGCTTATAAAATAGAACTTCAGGTGTAAATGATTGCCTACTTTAAATCGTTGTTGTTTCTTGGTATACATTGTTTCTTTTATAGGAGTACTAATAGGTCCATGTTTTGTTTTACAGAAAGGAATTGCCTTGTTTAACAGAAAACCTTCCAAAGGCATTGACTTCCTCATTCGAGGCAAGAAGATAGGCCAGTCTCCGGAAGATGTGGCTTCGTTCTTGATTAACACTGCTGGCCTAAATGCAACAATGGTTGGAGACTATTTGGGTGAGAGAGACGAGTTTCCTCTCAAAGTCATGCATGCTTATGTGGATGCACTGAACTTTGAAAGGATGGATTTTGGTGAGGCAATTAGATTCTTCTTGCAAGGTTTCAGGTTACCAGGGGAAGCACAGAAAATTGACAGAATCATGGAAAAGTTTGCTGAACGCTTCTGTAAATGCAACCCAAATGTTTTTACCAGTGCAGATACCGCTTATATTCTTGCTTATTCAGTGATCTTGCTAAACACTGACGCTCACAGTGCCATGGTGAAGGATAAGGTAAACCAATTAAGATCTGCCAATGTTATCATCTGGGAGTGGCTCACTTATTATGAATATTTTCTTGTGCAGATGTCTAAGGCTGATTTTATGCGCAATAACCGGGGAATTGATGATGGGAAGGATTTGCCGGAAGCTTACTTAAGTGCATTGTACGACCAAATTGTCAGTAATGAGATCAAAATGAGTGCTGATTCTTCAGCTGCACAAACCAAGCAAACCAACAGCGTAAGTAGGCTTCTAGGCTTGGAAAACATTATGAATTTTGTCAACTGGGGACAGACCGAAGACAAGGCGCACGGGGCAAATGACTTGCTCATTAAGCACATACAGGAGAAATTTAAAACAAAACACGGGAAATCAGAGTAAGATCAGCATGTTTTCTCTTTGTTACAATACTTATGTATTGAATGATACTTTATGAACTTAAGCTTGTGCGTGGTGTACATTATGAACCTAAGCTTGTGCATGGTGCAGGTCCGTGTTTTATGTTGTTGCTGATGCAACCATTTTAAGGTTCATGATGGAAGCCTGTTGGGCTCCTATGATGGCTGCATTCAGTGTGACACTGGACCAAAGTGATGATAAGGCTGCCACATCACAGTGTTTAAATGGATTGAGATCTGCCGTGCATCTCACCTCTGTTATGTGCCTGCAGACACAGAGAGATGCTTTTTTAACATCCATAGCCAAATTTACATCCCTCCATTCTGCTGCAGACATGAAACAGAAAAATGTTGATGCTGTTAAGGTAGGAGGCACTGAACTATATTGCTTTTGTGGACTTTATAACATGTTTCTTCTATATAATCAGTTTTACAAAACTATGCACATTAGATTCTATGGATCTTTGGAACATATATTCTAGCTTGTTACTACCAAAGGCCTACTTTAGTCACGTCTCCTGCAAAATGGTTGCATCGGCTTATGCAAATTCAGAAATTCCATATCTTGCATATCTCTAGTGTTATAATTTAATTATGTAATCTGTTGTTTTTAACCATTTGGTGTTTCAGTACTCTCCTTGAAAGTGAACATACCAACTTTAAAACACGTTAAGGGTCAGGACTGCAACTGTCCACTGCTTAACTACAAATAGTGCTGCTGCAGGGCTTGTGCAATTGAGACTTTTAGGGAACATAGTAGACTACTGACTTGAGTAGATTGGAATTTGAACAGTCCAATTTTTTTGATGGATTATTGAATATTGATGCTATTTTTCAAAAAATGATCACCATTAATCATGCCAATCTTGTACATATTTATGTTGAATAATCAATTTTTGTGAGGGTATATTCAATATTGATGTTCATGATATACTTTACTAGTAAGCAGCTAGGGATATCTGACTGTTTCAAAGTGTCTGAATTATATTTTTTTTCTTGTAAACAGGCTATAATTTCCATTGCAATCGAAGATGGAAATTATTTGCAGGAAGCTTGGGAGCACGTGTTAACATGTTTATCACGGTTTGAGCATTTACATTTGCTTGGAGAAGGAGTGCCTACTGATGCTTCATTTCTGACAGTACCTCTGGTTGAGTCAGAAGGAAAAACCCAGACGTCTGCTTCTGTTCTACCTTCAAAGAGAACCAATGCTCTTCAGAATCCTGCCATGATGGCTGCTGTTAGAGGGGGTTCTTATGACAGCACTGTGGCAAAAACCAGTGCCTCTGGGCTGGTTACTCCTGAACAGATCAATAATTTCATATCAACCATACATTTGTTGGACCAGATAGGCATTGTTGAGTTAAATCACATATTTGCCCATAGTCAAAGGTTAAACAGTGATGCCATTGTTGCTTTTGTGAAAGCTCTTTGCAAGGTCTCAATGACTGAGTTGCAGTCTCCGTCAGATCCTCGTATCTTCTGCCTTACAAAAATAGTAGAGATAGCGTAAGAAAATTCTTATGATCCACTCACAAAACCAACCATTTTAAGTAGCATGCAGCTGCCATGACTCAGTACTTAACTAGTCTAATTCTGGATTTCGTTTGTGCAGGCACTACAATATCAACCGCATACGTTTGGTGTGGTCTCGAATTTGGAAAGTCCTATCAGAATTTTTCGTGTCTGTCGGATTATTAGAAAATCTTTCTGTGGCAATATTTGTAATGGACTCTCTGAGGCAGCTAGCAATGAAGTTTTTGGAAAGAGAAGAACTGGCAAACTATAACTTCCAAAATGAGTTCCTTAAACCCTTTGTGGTTGTTATGGAGAAGAGTAATGTTCCCGAAGTGCGAGAGCTGATTGTGCGGTGTGTCTCACAGATGGTCCTAAGTCGGGTTAACAACATAAAATCTGGCTGGAAGGGTGTTTTTACGGTATGCATTGCTTCATTGGTTAATTTTAGTTTACTTCGAGTGCCTTGGATAAGTTCTCATCTGGAGGTAGCATGGCTTGTCCAGGAAAAAATATACTTAACTTGATGATTTTGTGTCATTTATTGATTTTCCTCAATGTACAGGTTTTTACTTCCGCTGCAGCTGATGGCACGAAGAGTACTGTCCTAGTAGCATTTGGGACTATGGAAAGAATTGTCCGTGACTACTTTCGATACATAACTGAGACAGATGCGACAACATTCACTGATTGTGTCCATTGTCTTATTGCATTTACAAGTAGCCAATTTAATAGTGAGGCCAGTCTCAACGCTATTGCATTTCTCCGATTCTGTGCTGTTAAACTTGCTGAGGAAGGATTTGTTTGTCATGATAGACCTAGCAATTCAGACATGCTAGATGGAAATGCCACTCTGAACAAGAATGATTCTAAGAATGATTCTGTTTCCTTCTGGGTTCCCCTCCTTGCAGGTACAACGTTATTATTTCTTTATTATTGAAAGGCTAGTTACTTTGGTCATGCAGTGTGAACCTTCTTGTTCGATGAAAATATGAAGGCACAGATGTTTTTTTATTAATCAATCATATTAATGTTTTTCCTTTTTTTTCCTTGCCTTTTCAGGTTTAGCCAGATTGACAACTGATTCAAGGCTGACTATCGGGAAAAGTGCTGTAGGAGTGCTTTTTGACATTTTGAAGGATCATGGACACCTCTTCTCGCAGTCCTTTTGGGCCAATATCTTTGAATCTGTTATTTATCCTCTATTTAGCAGTCAAATGTCTAGGGTTAGTGATCGGACCTTAACATCAAATGGCGCTGAGGATGAGTTTTCTACTCTTGAAACACAAACATTGGCAGTGAAATCTTTAGTGGTTGTATTTGTCGATTTCTTTGACGTGATGCGGCCAGAACTTGCTAGAATTGCATCTATTGTCACATATTTTACCAGAAGTCCCTATAAACATTCTGCTACCATCGGTGTATCTGCTTTGCTGCGTTTAGCAGAGGGAGTTGGTAGCAAACTTTCAAAGGATGAATGGAAAGATATTCTTCTGTGCTTCAAAGATGCATCAACCCATACCTTTGTTGTATTCTCTAAAATTGTAAGGATGATGCAAGACATTGACATTCCTGATAGAGCAGAATCTTATTCCGAAACCGATCAGTATTCAGATCATGAAATTTATAGTAATGATGAAGAGGAAGCCAATATGGAGACAACTTCCTATGCTATTGTCAAACTGAAGAATCATATGGCCCTGCAACTCTTAGTTGTTCAGGTACTTATTTGTTATTAATTACATCATGCACATTATCTTGCCTAGAACTACAGGGACTAGCACCTCTGGCTTTTTTTTAATCGAATGAGACAACTGTGAACTCAGCTCACACATCTAGTCAAGTGGCGACACTCAGTTCTCATGTACATAATCTTGCTAAGACACTCATACTCGTACATGCTTTAAGTTTGACTCAGAGATCTTCTTTGTATGATAAAAATGCAAAAATATATAGAACCATTTAGATCTTTTACACAGCTTGGCTTTGGGCATCTGTCTAGATGGAACGTAATCGGCCTGGCCCATTTTCTACGCACGTGCCTTAGAATCTGATAGTATTAGTGGCTAGGCCTATAGTGGTTTTGTCAGCAATTAAGGCACCAACTTCTGAAAGAGCAGAGGGTAAGAGTGACTTGTTAGGATAAACAGAAATTATTTTTTTGGATAGTACAGGACAGTTTGCTTCTTCCTAGAGGTATTGATGCTAGTTTTCGTGTAGAAGTAAGCTCTGAAGCCTTATCACACATCTTTCTTTGTTGGGCAATACCTAAAATCTCGTGCCGAAGTGATCCATACAAGGCAGTCCTTTTCTCTTCCAGTCATACTCAGTCTGTTCCTTTTACACAGGCAATTACTAAATTGTACGAGGAGCAGGGAAAATATCTTGATGTGG
Source organism: Puccinellia tenuiflora (assembly GCA_012064385.1). Lineage (NCBI taxonomy): Eukaryota > Viridiplantae > Streptophyta > Magnoliopsida > Poales > Poaceae > Puccinellia > Puccinellia tenuiflora. The sequence continues at coordinate 27,604 of QRDG01002157.1, read as the reverse complement.
AGCACATTAGCATTCTTTTGGAGATGATATCAGCCATTGCGACACATGCAAGTGAAGTGAGCTCCGACTCTTTATTACAGATGAAATTCCATAAGGCATGTTCCCTTTTGGAGGCATCTGAGCCGGCAGTTGTCCATTTCGAGAACGAGACATACCAGAGCTACCTCAAGCTTCTCCAAGCTCTGCTCCATGGGTATCCATTCCTATCGGAAGACATGCAGATAGAATCACGAATACTTGATGCCTGTGAGAAAATACTGCGGACATATCTAAAGTGTGCAGGGCACGGACCATCTGACGAAGCTTCTGACAGTGATCCAGCTTTGCATCGCGTAGTGCCACTGGGCGTAGCCAAGAAAGAGGAACTGGCTGCTAGGACTCCGTTGGTTCTTGTAGTGATGCAGTTACTGCGTAACCTAGAGAAGAACTCCTTTAGGAGAGTGCTGCCCCGGTTTTTCCCACTATTGGTTGATCTGATCCGCTGCGAGCATAGCTCCGGAGATGTTCAACATGCGCTGTACACAATCTTCAGATCATCAATAGGTCCCATGATAGAAGTATAGTAATGGCACATCCCTGTTCTGCTAGGCATACAATTGTTTGACTCCATTTTGACAGGCGACTAGCCCAATAACCGACAGCAGACCATAACTACATTTGGACATCCAGGTTGAGCCCTTTCCTTCAGGATCTGGAGTTCAAGGTGGAAATTCTCACTAGTTCCGACCACTTCCATGTTGTGGTACACATATCTTATTCAACTGAGAACTAATCTGTGTATGCCTTGCCTCTTGCAGTGCCATATTACTCATCCAGGTATCCGGCAGAAAGAGAAAAAAATCATATTTTTTTGCCTATATTCGCTCCAACCAATGAGCCTCAGCTGAACATGACTTGGCACTTTCGTGAGCTTGGTATGTGCTGAGGTAATTTCTCATGTCCTTGTATTGCAGAAGGGTTTCGTGCTCCCATACCAGCAATAGCATTTGCCTTAAACTGAGGGCAAACTGTACATAGTAACATGTCCCACGTGCTACTAGAGAAAATCATTTGAAGCTACGATTGCTTTGTAATATCCTATTTTCCCCATACATTATGATTTTATCCACGATAGGTTTTGTTTGTAATTCTTTTTGTTCATATAAACAGATAGTAGTGAATATTTGTTGTTTGTCATGTAAATGGATGAAAATACTAGTGTGTTTAGCTGATGCTTAGGAGAATGAGCTATGACGACATTGGTTAAATCGTAAGAGCATGTACGTGGATGCCTAGAGGAGCACTTCTCACTTCTGCAGGAAAAAAGAGTAGTACACAGATTCACTGTCAACCTAAAAAATGTCCAACTCTGACTGATGTGAAAGCTGTAAAATGTACGACCAATCTTTGGATTTGAATCACTGATTAGACTGATGTGAAGGCTGTAAAATGTACGACCAATCTTTGGATTTGAATCACTGACTAGACTGTTGTGAAGGCTGTAAAATGTACAGCCAATCTTTGGATTTGAATCACTGATTAACCCTTGCATCTGAAGTCACCTCTTATATACCTAGTATTAGCCATAATTTACAAGGACATGCTGCAGTATAGTAAGAGAAGTATAAAACCCCCTATGTTTTGCCACATCAGATGCGCTAGTCTTGAATAATCGTTTTGCATCTGAACAGGATAAGCATACACATAGCCTTATTAGCATCGGAGATGAAAATACTGATCAGTTAATGACATTGCAACAATGTCTCTTGAATCATCCATGAAAGGATGCTAGCATGTGAAGTGGATTCTCTCCACCCTGATGCACTTTTGCTCCAAATTTGACAATAACTTAGCATGGATTTCATTTTCTTAACACTATAATCTTGTGGGGTAAAGAAAATGCATCCCAAACATAAGTGCAATAACACCCAGGTGGAAATAACCATTTCTCCTTTATGCTAGCAAAACCACAAAAGAAAGCTACCACATTTGAATTCGAACCATGTGGACGAACCACCATTCTTCCATGTGTTGCAACTTGCAACAAATCATATTATTTTACAGGGTAGAATTGGCCTTATTTAATTACACGGTGCATGTAACTGATATACAGTTTCAGTTTAGAAATAATAATTTACAGAGCCAACCGAAGACACTATGACACCGAAATACCTGTACAACACATGCACACATCCTACGAAAAAGATGACAATGGATATAGACAGCATGAACTGGATGCAACACTTTGAAAGAATTGAGCTGTTCTACGATTTGAAACCCTACATGAACTACTATACTACTATAAACAGGTTGGACTGCTGGACTCCTTTTCCGGCATCCAGTTTGGTCCATGCACAGACCACCAGCTATCAGAATTCCTGGCAGGGGACGGAGAATGTACATGACACTGACAGAAGCAGATCAAGAGTGGCTTCATTTTCCAGCTCTCGCTCACGCTTCCCGCCCCATCCGATGGAGCGGCTTAACATTAACATTGTAAGCATTGCGGGGGTAACCATGGATTAAGGACAACCTGAAATAAGTTAGAAACAATATAATTCAGCCCACACAGCCCTTCCAATAAAAGGGCTAATGGTAATGTTAACCAGTGCAATGACCAACCTTTAAAAATGCAAAAAAAGACAGTTTGCAAGAAAAGAAGCATGCCGCCCAATTAGCAGTACTGCTGTTCTTAGTCCTGCTGCAGAGTAGAGGATGCCTGCAACAAGGAAAGCTAGATGTCACAACAGTCTGTCAACCGGGAACTGTAGTTCGACCAAGTTAAACGCACCTCAAATTTGTCACTGGCATCCTTTTATCATCCCGACATTTGTTCGGAGATGTTGTTCGGCGGGAACTGTGGTCCACGGGCAGGGAGCAAGATCTGTTGCTGAGGGCGTGGAGCTCCTGTTTCCACACAAGAGGCACATATTAAACTTTGAGGAACACGGCATGGTTGTGTTGTGCAAGATATAGTCTGTTCGATTCAACCATCCACAATCGATTTCTTGCCTGGAGGATATTGTTGTTGAACTGTTGATGCGCGCGCATTTGCAGCATTCTGATTAGATAGTGGGAGAAGGTGACCTGGTACATAGCCGGGTGAATAAGAATGATCACTTGTCACAGGTTGGCCAAACTGCCCATATGGGTAAACTGCTGGGCCTACTGTTCTGGGACCACCGTACACCGGGACATACTGTTGCCCAACATATGGACCATAGGCATTCTACAAAACTAAAAATATGATAAATTAGCGAAAGCAAAAAATAAAATAAATAAATTAAATCGTGGACGAGTTCTCAACCTGTGGATACATGTACTCTGGTCCATATGTTGATGGCCTGCAATGACAAAAACAATGTATCATTATTTGCAGCAACCAGGCTGTTCACTTGGAAATAAGAAGATACTTTAGCACCACAACATTATATACACTACAATCATGTAAAGCATACATTCCAGACTAGCTACAGCTTTAATCAGTGTGCCAGACAACCTAACAGATCACAGCTTTAGCTGTGCATGATCTCTGCCAACAATGCATCGAATGAACTGTTAACCTACCCATAAGGAGGATACACAAGAGCCTGTGAGTAGTTGTAGGGGGATTGCTGATATGTTGGGCTTGGTACATACATGCTCCCTGGAACCGCCGCACCTCCATTGTATGGGATGACCGGCCTTATAGGTGCTATTACCACATTAAAAAGGAGGAAAGTTATCAAACTTTTATGAATATACACAAGGCACACACATAAACCAGTAGGCACTTTACAACAATATATGTTTTTGCTAGTCCTGCCAGCCAAATGATGAATGTAGAAGAAACTCATTGAAACTCAATTGGCGCATACATTTGGGAGTGGTCATTCACCAAGGAGCTACATCTCATAGAATTCGGCCATTCTATTGGATGTGTACTAGTCTGCCTATTTGATTTTTCTGGGAGAACTATTACTGATTCAGCACGTCCATTATTTTCAAGCTACTTTTGAATATGTTTGAAAACTTCCAAGTGTTATGCTCTCCTATTGTAAGAGTGACAGCAAATGGATGAATAGTAAACAGCTAACAAAAGGTGTGCATTCCATCGGAAAGAAATATGATGCTTATTTTTGGATATATTGTTTGTCTTTGTCATCATTAACATCTTTTATCACAAGTTACAAACTATGCAAGAGATGTTTGACTTGTAGGCAAAACAGTTTCTTATACAAAAACCAATATGATTGTCCGACGCTTTCTACTACCCACCAGCTAATGAGTAGTCCACTATCTGTCACCTAATCTTCCTTTCATTCAGGTCATGCACTAAGCCACTAACTCTACCACTCATCCACAAGCATGACTGACATAAGACTAGTAGCTCTCAAGGTTCTTTATTTTGTTTGGTTTTTAGAACTCAAAATGAGTCCTGACAAGTCTTTTTTGTCTTCTACACATACTGCTAGCAGTTGAAACAAATATGCAACACCAAAAACTGACTCTGAATTGATAGAAAATCAGGGCTATGACAACTCTAATACACTGGCAATGGACAATGATTTTAAATTAAACCCAGTGGGCAAAATATTAAGCCGTGAGACATTTGACAGTTCACAAAATTGTAATTAGGACAACAGAAAACCAGGTCAGAGACTTACAAAAAGGCACAGCTGGCCCAGGCCGCCCCAGGATGGCAAGGTTGCAGTTAGCACGCCGGCCGTCGATTACTGGATACGGATCCATGCAGGCCATCCTCGCCGAATCTGGGTCCCGGAAGGTCACCTGTACACGCATCCACAGGAAACGAAGACACATTAACATCGTGAAAAACTTCCCCCTGATTCCCACCCCAGAAACCAAATTGCTTCCACATTCCCTTCAAATAGTTCCGCGGTTCACGAGGAAATGCCTAAATTTTACTCGAATTTGGGGCCATAAGAATTTCCCAAGCAGCTAAACACATGTTACAGCACAGAAGCCCTAGGCCCCATGAAAAGCAAACTTTGCCAATGAATCAAACTATTTCCTCTACTTCAATCCAGAGGAATCAGTTTCCAGATTTTCTCTACGAGGACTGCAGAACTCCCAAATTCACAGACCTTCCCCGCCGATCACCACCGTCCGAAGTCACATAACATCCCAATTGAACCCCAAACCACAAATACTTGGCCAGAAATCACAAACTCTAGCTCGAGAATCAAACCCTCCCCATGATCACCACCCCCAAAATAAACCCGAACACTAGCACAAGAGGAAGAACAGAGAGGGGTGGAGAAAAAAAGCGGGCGCTCACGAATCCGTATCCCTTGGACCTCCCGGTGGCGCGGTCGGTGATGACGACGGCCTCGAGGATGTCCCCGTAGGCCTCGAAGTGGGCGCGCAGGCCCTCGCTGCGGGTCTCCCAGGCGAGGCCCCCCACGAAGACCTTGGTGTAGGTGGTGTCCCCGTAGGGCCCGCTCAGGTAGTGCAGCGCCGGCGTCCCCCCGCCCCCGCCCGCTCCCCCTCCTCCCATCGCCGCCGGCGACCGCTGCGGCGTCATCATCCCACGCGCATGCGCGAGCTCGCGAACCCTAACCCTAGCTGGCTGGCCCGGCTGGACGCGCGAACAGCCAAAGGCAGCAGCAGCAGCAGAGCACGAGGCGTGTCGTGTTGGGATTAAGCAAGCGGGGCCGGCTCGGTGGCTGCTAGCAGCGCTATTATAGCGGCGCGCCCGACGCTGATCCGAGAAGCGGTTAGTGAATCTGGCGGGAGAGGCAGAGGGGAAGTTGGTGCGTGGGAACGTTGGTGCGTGGGAACGAAAGAGGACAAGGCGAGGCCAACTGTGGGGGTGGTTTTGGGGCTTTTTGTGGATGGGACGCCTGGCCAGCGAAATGGCTGGCGTTGCCGTCGACGCCAGCTCGTCAGAGCATCTTCCACAATCCACAGGGCTCTCTCTGTTCAGGTTTGGAAAACTTGTTTTGGGTTGCTGGCACAAAACAAAAAACGGATGTCTAGAGAGGCTGGCTTCTATTCGAGCCCCAAGACCTCCTCCCTCCTGTTTTTTTTTTCAAAAATCCGAAATTTGCATTGTAGGTTCCAAAAAATTCTAGAAAATATGATACAAGTGTGCAAAATTTCAATTCGATATTCGTCGTATATTAAGCTGGGAAAAATGACAAATTGGTGAATCTGGATGGTGGATAGTATAGATACAAAAACTTGAAATTTTGCTATCTTTGTATTTTTTTGTAGGCCTAGAATAATACGGGTTTCGGATTGAAAATTTACATATATTGTTTTAGATTTTTTTTGATATTTAGTATGCCTTTTTTTAGTTGGGAGTATGTGCTCATGAGCTCCATTTGAATTCTGTTTCATTTACTTCTTTGCAACCTTCCATAAAATAAACTTCTTCTAAACCTATACTATCTCTTTGTTCTCTTCTCTATATACAAAGTTGTAATTATTTCTGAAATTTTCTAAACCATTTCATTATGCACACTTGTATTTTGGTAAATTTTGTGACCACACGAGCTCGGCACAAAACACGCAATTTTGACATCCGAACAACATACTATTCACTCCTCGGGCGGCACCAAAATTGTTTTTATTAGAATATTCACAAATTTTTAATATCAAGGCCATCCGATACATTTGTAGAGTTGGTGCAAAGGAGAGAATACAGGTTGTGTGTGCAACGACGCGCGCAAAATCTGAGTTTCATATTTGAGATATTGTTGCCATTTGTCGAAGTTGTTCACGTTGATGAAGAAAACCAAGTCCAGACCAGAAGAGAACATAAGCTGACGGCGATCGGGAGGTTCTGTCGCGAAATCTCCACGATCCCAGCCATCCTACTCACGCTAAAGAGAGCGATGACGAGTTCTAGTAGTAGTATTAAATTGTGGAAAAGGACAGGGGCTCCGCTCGCTCGACCAACGGCCATGACCGATGCATTGCATTCTTATCCACAAGGAGCACAATAACTTTATGCGATCGCCTCGAATCTTGACCCGGAATCTTCCTTATCGTTCAGCATGCCAATGGCGATCGTATCTTCTGCCAAGTGTATGAAGTAAGTATATCATTCTATAGTTTCCAATCTGCCAGCATGCATTCTTCTGCGAGAGCAGCACCTTCAGTTAAAAGCTTTGTTGTCATCTCATCTGGAACGTTTATTCGGCCGATTCAGAGCTGACGATTCGAAGGTACGACCAAACGCGTGAGTGATCTATACATGTCAACTCTCTGGAGCTGTTGTGCAGGCAGCCAGGCAGGTGTAGTGCTGCTGCTGCTGTCACACCACGGTCTGGGCAGTGTCTTCTTCTCTTTTCCGGCCGCAATAATTTAGCGGACGGACGGAACGAAACGACATGTGGTCACGTCCGACGCTGGCTTCAGGGTTCCAGAGAGCCCAGACCAGAGGCCGTAAACGCGGTCACGTACGTATATAGATACAAAAATGGTTATATTGTGAAACTGAGGTAGTACTTAAAAAAACACACAAAGTTTACATATTAATTACATGTGGATAGGTGGTTGCGCCAACGAGGGTCAACCATCTTTCTTGTAATCAACATATCTAAAACAATTATATGCGGAGAGTAAGATCAAGAACAATGCGTGGCTCGAGGGCGTTGCAAATTATGTTGTTGGTTTGTTAGTTTCAATGAAACCAGGGGTGCCCCTTTTATGATTATCTGAATTTTTTTTTTATCAATTTCATTGCTACAATTCTAACCACGATCACTGTGGATTTTTTTTCGAGTAGTATCACCCGGGATTTGGCTCTTTGTGGTCGAACATGTAAAAAAAAATCGATCTCGGCACGTCCATTGCACTCTATGCTATGGCGATCGCGTACGTGTGGATTGCATCGCGAGTAGACGCGCTGTGGAAAAGTGGTTACTAGAAATTAGTTAACAAATCATGTTTGGGATTTAAATAACTTTTGCTTCACTCATCAATCACAACGTCAAGATGGCCGAGTTGGTCTAAGGCGCCAGTTTCAGGTACTGGTCCGAAAGGGCGTGGGTTCAAATCCCACTCTTGACATATCTACTTTTGTTTTTATTTTGCTTGTTTCCAGCAACATCCTCCAGTTTTTTTGGCACTACGCTTCAAATCTCTGAGATCTCAGGCTTCGTTGCCAAAAGCCAAACCTCAATTTGGCAACGGTATTTGGCCCTCAGTCGCTCATCCTCTGCCTCAACAAACCTGCAAAACAACCGCTCGATCGTCACAACTCACAGAAACACAAGTATTTTCATGCTTGCGGATCAAAGGCGTCCTCGCTTACTTCTTGGGCTGGTTCAGATCCGGATAGAAGCTCCTGACGATGTCGACCATTTCGGACAGCCTCTTCCGGTACGGGCTGCAGATGTACCGCCCGGACGCCTCCGGGTTGTCGTACACCAGCAGGAGAGCGTCGGCGAGGCCACAGACGTCCACCACTTTCCTCACCTTGTCTTCGACGGTGTCGCGGTCGCCTGCGCGTGACGCTTGGTCAGATGAGGACTACTGCAAGAACATCAATGGCTCTACCTTTCAGCAGGTTGATGAGGACTAAGCTGCTCGTGTTCGCCACGGGTTGCAGCAGGGGCCCGAGAACCAACGGCGGGCAGACGGTGACCACGTCCAGGCCGGTCCTGTCCGCGTAGGAGAGCGCGTCGCGTTCCGCCAGCGTCTTGGAGAGGCAGTACCACATCTGTCAAGGACACAAGTCGATGAGAAATGGATGAATCGCGACTGAATCTTTCTATGTCTGAACTAGTGAACACTAAACTTCAATGTGCGTACTAGATAGTACTACTACTACTACAAACTAAAAGAGTGCTAGTTGAAGAACTGAAAACAATAGTGGTCCTGGATGACCAAGCGTCTTCGTCCAGGACGGCTTCCTTGGGGAAGTTTGGGTTCATGATGACCGCGGCCGCCGACGACACCACGACGACGCGGCGGACCTTCGCCTCGTGGCAGGCCTTGAGCAGGTTCTGCGTGCCCGTCACCGCCGGAGCCGGCACCTCCACCTGCAGTGACGATTTCTCGGAGTGAAAACGAAACCAGTGGACCAATAATTCAATGTCTGATCCGTGGTGGGGCGCTCTGCCATCCCATCCCGGCCCTCTTCACGCACGCCATGAGGCCCCATGCCTCGGTTGCGTCTGTGCTCCGCGGCGGGCTGCGGAACGCCCTCGTCCCCAAGCTCACGACTGTCGGGGAACGGGAGCTGGCTGCCATCCAGCCGGTGGTCGAGGCGGCGATCCTCACCTCGGTCCCCGACTCACGTCTGTTGGCCCCTTGCAAAAAGGTCAGCGGCGAACTCGACGTCGGTGCACTCTACCAGCTCCGTCTGCACGGTGGACTCACGCCCCCATTCGCCTCCTTCGTCTGGGCTAGTTTTGCCCCGACATAAGCGAAAATCTTTGCGTGGCTGCTGACCCAGTCCCGCATCCAATCCCGCACTGCCCTGCTGAAGAAATCGGTGCTCATCGAGGAAGAGGCTGTGTTCCTGACCTGCAATGCGCGGAGAGAGACGGCAGTTGAAAGTAGGAAACCCTAATTTTTGTTATTATATTGCGCTGACCATCATGGGGTATATATAGGAGGTACAGTACATGGGGAGAGACTTGAACTTGAAGTACTCCGTACAAGATAAATCTAAAGTTCTAGTCTAACACGTATACACCCCTACATATTATATATAGTCTAACATTTCCCCTCGGTCGTAGGAGGAGTGAAGCGAACGATTGCGACTAGATTTTTTTTTAAGTCGGTGCCTTCCGTGTATCTCCTCTCTTCCCTCCCGCAGTCAAAGCGAGACTGTCGGGGACACAAGTGATGACACAGACACTTTGATTGGAGTTGACGATGTAGACGTTGTTCTTGGTGTCGAAGCCGAGACAACCGGTCGTGATGTAGACATGGTCGATGTTGTCGTAGTCGTGGTTGTTGTAGCCTATAGCGCCGGAGGCACAAAAAATTTTGTGCGGTGTTGGACGTAGTGTCTTAGGTTTTGTGCGGTGGCGGCAGGTATTTTTTTTTGTGCGGTGACGACAAGGATCTGCGGCAGCGGCGGGTTTTTGTGCAGCGGCGGCAGATGTCTGCGGCAGCGTGTTCTTGGGTCATTGTGCGGCGGCGGCTGCGGGTTTTTGTGCGACGACGGCAACGGTTTTTTGTCTAGCGGCGGCAGATGTCTGCGGCGGTAAAAGACCACGTGGATGTGGACCTTGGCGAAGATTGTGTTGGCGATGTAGAACTCGACGAATATCTTAATGTAGTTGTACAGGTTGAAGTTGTTGTTCGGCTTGATACGGTGCAGCTCGGTGTAGATGTTGGATTTGTTGGCTCTCCTGTATGTATATATAGGAGGTACATGGGGGAGACTTGGAGTACAAGATAAATCTAGAATCCTAGTCTAACACGTATACACCCCTACGTATTATAGTCTAACAACGACAAGTCACATCATCTTCTCTTGTCCTTTAGCCGCTTGTTTCGGGGACGAGAGATCGGTGGCCACTTCCCTGGCGATGCCAATGTTCGTGACCTCCATGGTTACGAGGGACCTGCGACCGCAGGCGCCACGACGTCCTCCTCTTTCATGATCCTCTGCTGTTGGAACCTCTAGAAGCTGGGGTGGCTTTCAACGGCAATCGCCTCTGCATCAACTAGGTTATGGCTACGTGTAGGAGTGACGCTGCCCTGTGGTGTACTAGGGTACCCCCGGTGACATCGTGGGGAGACTGATGCCTGGGACGCCTGCTTCCGTGCAAACGCTCCTCTCATCTCTCTCTCTCTCTCTCTCTCTCTCTCTCTCTCTCTCTCTCTCTCTCTCTCTCTCTCTCTCTCTCTCTCTCTCTCTCTCTCTCTCTCTCTCTCTCTCTCTCTCTCTCTCTCTCTCTCTCTCTCTCTCTCTCTCTCTCTCTCTCTCTCTCTCTCTCTCTCTCTCTCTCATGGCTTTTGAGTTTTGAGCCTTTTTATTGAATGAAAATATTCAGGTGGGGAAGCTCTCCCCCCCCCCCCCCCCCCCCCCCCCCCCCCCCCCCCCCCCCCCCCCCGCGCCATCTGCCACAATATTATCTAAATTTTTAGGGAGGCTTGGTCGCTCATAATGATTTCCATTATTTTCATTGTCTCCAAGATCAGAGCTGCCCCATAGTCAGATAGTATGCACTTCACGATATAGCTACAAAATTTATCTTTAGGCCACATCGCGAAATATTCACTTCCATTTTTGCTAACTGGATTTGCTTGATCGCACAGGCCATCTCCTTATCGGAGTTGACTAAGTAGTCGGCTAGTGGATGTTGGGCGAAATATTCACTACAAACTGTATCTATCAAGTATCGAACCCGTATTTACTAACAAAACCGTATTAAACGAATCAAATTAACCATATTAACCGAACGCGCAACCTTATGTGTGTTGGGATGACATGGGATCTCAGGGTGCAAGCGAGAGTGGTCTACCCCCGACGTCATTTACCCAAGCCCACATAAATTTGTAAGCGGGTATCCGCGGTTAAGCACAAATATTATTTCGGAGAAGTGGGCTTTGCCAATTTGTTCCATACTAAACCCAAAAATGTCACTTCCGGTACGTTCCTATGTGTAACGATATGGCAATGAGCAGCCGGACCGCCGCCATGGCTATGATTAGAGTCTGCGACCATGTATACAACGCTCAACGTCGACCGCTAGGCTCGTCGTCGACCTCTCCGTCACGTCCTCGACAGGGAGGCGACGGTCTGCTACATGGTCCATGGGTGATGCTTACACACTCAGCTGACGTGCCCATAGTAATACAATTCTTGGATGTTGAACCGTTGTTAGATGAAGGTCGTCACACATCTTCTCGAGCTGCTCCACTAAAATCGATCTAGGCTGCCAAACTTGTAATATTTGAGACACCGTCATGATTTTAAACAAGCTCCAACCAGTTGTTCACCAAAAAGCTGGACAAGAAGGGCGATCACCCAAGGCCCAGAGAAGAGAAGAACCCCAAAAATGATAAAATATATAGTAATCAGTATGCCATTATCTATTACACCCAAGAAACTACTTAATACACAATGTAAAAAAAATAGAGTCGGAATGACTTTTTCTGGTTAACAATGTATAATTACAACTATGGTTTTCACTTATATTGACTTTTTTGGTTAACAATGTATAATTAGAACTATGGTTTTCACTTATATTATGTCTAAAAATAGTACTCCCTCCGATCCATAAAAAGTGTCGCTCATTGTAATAAGTTAGTACAAACTTTATACTAAGTGGGCGACACTTTTTATGGATAGGAGGGAGTATAATATAAAATATTTCACAAGACAAAATACAAAAATGTATTTATGCAAACTTAATCCATACACTTCGGTGTTGTTAGTGATCAAAGATCGTGAGTCAAAGATGGTGAAAAATCGAGGGCACCTTACATTACAAATGTAGTATCTTAACATAATTGGACGATTATTTTAAAGAAGATAATACACACCACATAATTTTGACACGTAATAACAAATCAACTTGACCGGTGACAATAAGTTTAGTTAACATGATATTCTCTTTGTGGTGGAAGGACAGGTGGGGTCTTGTGTACAAGTGATGATAACATACACCATGCATATAAAATAATAAAATTTACATATGAAAACATAATATTCCCTCCGTTTTATATTAATTGACGTTAAAAAAAGGATGTATCAAACGTATTCTATTGCTAGATAAGTAGAATTCACTATATTTTCCATTTTTTGTTGGTTTCTATAAGAAATTTCATTTTAAAAGTACAAAGTATGCACAATTTGTTTTTTTTACTTACTATATAATTTTGACCACGAAAATGTAATGTCATTGGTTCAGTTTGTACTCTAAATATTTCTGTGAATATGTTTACTTAATCATACACAAGAAATCGCTATTGAGATATTTGTTACATTGTACTTTTTACAGGTCCTTACCATAAGCAAATATAAATTATATAGATTATGTGTTATAGAAAAAATTATGATAGAACATATTTTGATATCCTTCAATAGTATTCAGTACAAAAAACACACTAACTAAAGTTGACTTATGCGAACAAACATAAAATTATACTTGTAACGTGGTAATATGCTAAAAATAAGATCTAGAGAAGTATAAAAGTTTAGTATAAATTGTATTTATTTTGATTCACTCGTGCTCATTTTTTCACTGGACATGCCCTGCTACTACTAGACCTGGAAATGGTTTTTATTTAACCAATTGTATTAGTTTGGTTTCCCCACATGGGTTTCTTTAGTTTGGGTTCTAACGGTCTGATATGAGAATAGTTTGGCTTAATTCGGTTTCCTCTAGAATATGGTGTGGGTGTGGTCTTGTATGGGTCCAACATTTCCAGTTGAAAAATAAGCTAACTCATGGTTCACAACCGTAAATTTGTCCTAGACTCCTAAGGATGCACAACTCTGATAACCCACAAGTGTAGGGGATCGCAACAGTCTTCGCGGATAGTATAACCCAATTTATTGATTCGACTCAAGGGGAGCTAAAGAATACTTAGAGGTCTTCGCAGCTGAGTTGTCAATTCAGCCACACCTGGAGAAGCACAAGTAACACGAGAGAGGTGAAAGCAACAGTGATTTGAGAACAATAGTAACAGTAACACGAAAGCAATGATGGAGAAATATGGACCGGGGTTCATAGTTTCACTAGTGGCAGCTCTCCTAAGCAAATAATCATGCATTGGGTGAACAAATTACAGTTGGGCAATTGACAGAATTGCACTAATTAATTAATTATGACAAAACATTCAGTTTATCAATCATACGTAGGCATGTATTCCATATATAGTTGTAACTACTCGCAATGAGAATTCGCACAACAAGTTTTGTCCTGCCACCCGGTTTCAGCCGGGCCAATTAATGAACAAATGGCAATTAAGGTGTTACTTTTAATAGAACACCGGAGCAAAGCATTAACACACAATGAACACATGTAATCCTCAAGTTACTAACCATTCCCATCGATGTCCCTGTTTATGTCACTCGAGGTCTCCGGTTCTGGACTAATAACAGGTGCATACAATTTGTAGATACGATCTAAGCATCAATTATATTCATGCAAACATAACGCGCCCAAATCTAAGATCATGCCACTCGTGCACTAGTGACAAGCATTAAGCATAACAAGATTGCAACAACAACAATTCATAAACATAAATAATCTGATCATAACATGCCAATCCGTCGGATCCTAACAAACACAACGCATATTACATCGGATTGATCTCGATCATGTAGGGCAGCTCACGAGAACATGGTATTGAACAACAAGGGGGAGAGAGTACCATCTAGCTACTGCTACAAATCCGTAGTCCATGGGGGAACTACTCACAACTCATCCCGGAGGCAGCGGTGGCGGTGAAGATAGCTCCGAGGGCCAATCCCCGTCCCGGCAGGGTGCCGGAACATGCAATCTGACCCCCAAAACTTGTCGGCGATGGCGGCGGAGCTCTGTATCGTATTTGGGAAAATCCTTTGGGGGTTATGGTTTTTCCGTCGGGGATGATTTTATAGGCATCGGAGGCGGCCGAGGGGTGCCCCATAGGGCAGGGGCGGGTCCTACCCGTGGGTGGACCCTAGGCCGCGGCAGCAGGCCGCCCCTGGCCTGTGGGCTGCCCCCTGGGTCGCTCTTCTGGCTCCAGTCCTCATTTTTCCAATAAAAAATCGTCCTAAATTTTCGTTCAATTTCGAGAATATTTCCAGAAGTAACCTTCTTCAACAAAAACAGCACAAAAACAGGGAACTGTCACTGGGCATCTTGTCAATAGGTTAGTCCAATAAAATGCCTCAAAATAATATAATAATATAGCATAAACATGTAATAATGATGGGAATCAAGCATGGCACGATAAAAAATTATAGATACTTTTGACACGTATCAAACTCCCGCCTCCGTGCGTCACTTGAAGGCCTGGCCACCGCTTAATCCATCCCCTACATCGATCTGCCACACGTCTCCTTCGACGGCGCAACAAAGGCATAGGAAGGATCTTCTCCGACCAGTGCACCGCGAGCGACTACATCAAGAACATTGACTGCTTTGTCCTCGAGGACTCCACGTCCCGTACTTGGAGTTGTTCGGTCGGGGAAAGAGACGTGTCGGTGCCAGAGGAGATTGCCTCATTAAGCGGGAGCCCTTCTAGGTTCTGCCCTTGCTTCCTAATGATTTGTCTGAATAATTATGACATGGTCATGTTAAGTAGTCCTAATGGATGTTCTCTGTGTAAGACATTCATTGACTTGATCTTGACATGTGGGTAAAAAATCTGAATTTTGAGGAGATTGTTTCATTTTGTGCTTGTTTAACATTGTTTTTTGAAACTCCATTGATCTACAATTTTAACTTATTTACATCATATAGGCATGCTTTTTATGATTGCATACTTGAAGTGATTTTTTCGGGGTTATGCCCAAGAGGCAATAATAAATCTAATTAATAACCATTTCATAATTAATGTTTATGCTCTATGCTATATATAACAATTGTGGTTTCTGAATAACGGATTCAGAGGAAAACACATACGCACGCGTAGAGACATGGACATGATAAAAAGGACCCTAGTATTGTCTCTTGGACTAGCTTTTTGATTGCTTGATGGCTCTGTTTTCCTGGTCATGAGCAAAGGTTTTGTTGGCATCAATAAGAGCACATTGTTGGCATAACGATATGGTTGGTTTGTCCAATTCTTGATATAACATGATATCGTTTCGTCACATAGTTAATGGTATTATCACAACATGGTTATCATATATATATATATATCCTTAGACCATGAGGTTATTAGGATTCGTATATACTTGAAAGGTTCTTTGGTTCTATTGAATGTCACTCCATAACAGGGTGATCATAAAGGTAGCTTCTAGGTAACTCATAGAGTATATATTAATCTTTATGTTCCAAGACCGGGAATTGCTCCTCCGACGAAAGAGAGATACAACCTGGTCCCACTAAGTATGAAAATATACAATACATTTTGCAGATATTTATACCATGGGGGTACTAGAATATGAGAACGAGTAAAAGGGAACTTATCGGTAATGAGGGAAATAAGATATCGTAATAAAGAGTTTATCACATGATATCAGAATATCTTACCTCGAATAATGATCAGTATCACGAAGTAATGGGAAATAAATATGACAATCAACAGGTTCAATCTGAGCATACATTCACATAACAATGCGAGTCAATATGGGTGTCCATGGCTCCGCTGTTAATTATTATTCAGAAGGTGTTCAAGTCATGTCCACTTTTTATCGAACCTGTAGGGTGACATACTTAAGATGATTATATATTTTTAGTGTATAGCTGAATGGTTGGAACAAAAAAGAGTGTCACCGGAATGGTCCCGACGTGATCGAAATCATTTAGAGAGATCAACGGAATAACTCTGGGATTTTATATAGCATACATGCGATGTCCCGATATCATTAAAATAGGTTTTGATGATAACATAACAATCCAAAAGATTTTAATATGCGGACATACGATGTCCCAGTGTCATTAATATATGTTTTAATGATGACGAAATAGTTCTGGGGATTTTAATAAGAGGGTAGAAGATGTCCGAGGTAATTAAAATGTATATGTAAATTTGAAAACGTTCGAGATTTTTATAGGAGATATTTGGATGCCGGATTTTATTAGATAAATATAATGCGGGGAATATAAATAGTCAGAATCGTCCCATGGGCTACAACGAGGCCAAAAGGACCTCCGGCGGGAAATCTTTAATAGGCCACGCCAACATCTTCATCAACACATCTTTCCTCTAAATTGCGTTGGTATTATTATCTGGATCTATCCTTTACGATGCTTGTACCTTCATAGTTAGATCTTGCTGTGGTACGGCTAAGGCGATCTTTTTATTTCCCATACGTAACCCTTTAGTTCTATCAGAGCGATCGATGCAGTAGGTACAAGTACGATCTAGATCATATGCGATATACGGGCATCAATATACAATAGTTCTATGGAGCACTAGATGAGATCTATGACTTGATTGTTCATGTTCGCTTCCCATGAACTTGTAAATCTATGATTCCCCAACAGCATAGACGAGTTTTTATTACAATTTTCTAGCTATCTACGGACCTTCTATGCTTCTCCTGAGTATGCTGGTTTTTTGTCCAAAGATGTGATTCGGTAGCTTTGAGTCTTGCTATAGTTGGGAAAGATTGGAATTGCAAGCAATTGAGCGTGTAGATTGGATCTACACGGGGGGTCAAAGTAATGAACGAGTTTAGACTGGACCAGTGGACCTCAAGGTTTGGCAACGAGTGTCGTGTTCCAATCACCCAGTAAAGTTAATCTAACAAGATGATCATCGTGTTTTACGATGAACGTAGATAGTATTCGGTTGGACCGTAAAATCTAATTGCCACGTTAAAATTGCAAACACAATGTTAGAGGCGCCTACATTTTTGCAGGAATGTGGTGTGGTATAGTCTTTGTCATTCAAGTGTTGTATGTGATGCTATATTATGTATTAAATTCATGGTATGCGTGTCTGATGATTGGTGATGGTAGCGTTGGTGGTGCCCCAAGCGAAGACGTGGATGTAGCAAGTAGCAGCTTTCTCTCAGTGAAGAACCAATGTTTAATCGAACCAGTAGGACTTTGAAATCAATAACGAGGTGCACGTTGACAACCTATGGCGCTTAACCGTCAACGAGCGTGGACCTGCACACAATCAAACTATTACTTTACCCCCAACGGCAGGAAAGTTGTCAATATTCCCGGTTTGCTGAAAACAAAGCGGTTAAGTGTATAGTGTAGTGGATGAAAATATGGAAACGGACCAGCAAGCAAATGATTATGAGAAGCAAGTAAAACGGTGTTATAATTAATGGAAAAATATGGACCGCGGGCCATGGGTTCACTAGTGGCGTCTCTCCATAAGATAAAATGCTCATATGATGGGTAAACAAATTACAGCTACGCAATTGACAAGATTATGACACAAATTTAATCTAGCAAAATCAAAGAGTTCATGGTAATATTCATGTAGGCATCACGTAAATAACAAAGACCGTTGAGTCCAACTAAATCTTTGTCTAAAAAGTCCACGTAGTGATCGCTATCCAGCCTGTCACCCATCGGTATTAAGTTGCAAGCAACAGACAATTGCATTAAGTAAAGTGCATGATGTAAGCAATATTTATAATCACTTAGACATAAACACCGTTGTTTTCTCCTTAGTAGGAACATCACACCCTCGTCCTTAGACGTTTCTGTCACTCGTGCCCAGACACAAGAGGGGGCATGAACCTACCATCTAGCATAAATACTCTATCTTGGAGATACAAGCAATCACTTGGCCAAAATAACTACGCACATCGGAGAGCATGCAAGAACATAAATCAACATATAAGAACCATGAAAAATTTGATCATAACTTTATAATCCATCGGATCCCAACAAACACATCATATAGCATTACAACAATAGATCTTGATCATGTTAGGCAGCTCACAAGATCATAAACATAAAGGCACAAGGGAGAGAGACAACCATCTAGCTACTGCCATGGACCTGTAGTTTAAGGTGGAACTACTCACGCACCATCCTGGCGAAAGGCATGGCGATGTAGAACCCTCCGAGATCGATCTCCCCTCCGGCAGGGCGCCGAGATTGACTTCTGAATCTCCTCGAATTAGGTTTCGATGTGGCGGCCGATTCGGATGGAGTTCGTGGAAAATAATCACCGCCCCGTCAAAATTAGGGCAAATAGGAATTTATAAGCGTTGAGAGGGGTCGAGGCATCCTCCAGGGGGCAGGGACGGCCCCCACCCGCGGGTCCTGGTGGGGCCGCGGCTAGGGGTCACCCCTGGCACCTGGGTGCCCCCCAGGTCTCGCTCTTCGGTTTCTGGCTCCTTCTTGATGAATAAAAATTCGCCGTAAATTTCCGTGCAATTTCGAGAATATTTTCAGAAGTAGAATTTCTGAAATAGAAAACAGCAAAAACATGGAACTGGCACTGGACATCTTGTCAATAGGTTAGTCTAGTAAAATGCCTAAAAATGATATAATAAACATGTGACAATGACACAAAACAATTATGTATCAATCAAAAATTATAGATACGTTTGACACGTATTAGTGCCATGGTACAACACGATGGCTGCTACTCATAATTAGGCCTGCGTGTCAAACTCCGTTAATTAATTACATTTAACTTATAAGCTGCACGACTAACCAACTATAGTCTTTTAGGTGATGAACATGGAGATGAAAATCATGTGCCGTTGACCTCGATGACATGTCGTGTGCAAAGAAGGAGTTACATCACACATGTTTTAACTGCCTGTGATGGTTAATCCTTTTATTGCATCCTTGATTGTGCAGTACACGTGATTATTAGGATGCTTTCTCACTAAAGAAAATATCAAGTAGTTAATGTTCGCCCAAGTATAACACCTTCAAGATGATCGACATTTTTCATAGGCGCATGGACACATGACACTGAGATTTGTGACATAAGTCGGGCCTGAATAGTTCGCGCAACAAGATCATTTGGTTGTCTTGACGTCCATGCATGATAGTCATGAGCTCGGAACACAGCATCGAAAGATGAACGAGAATCACATTGGATGTGATTAGTAAGTTGGCCTGCCAATTCTACACGTGAGGCGGACACATCCTTCGCTATATGATAGAATTGGATTCTGAATCACTAAACTATGATTATGAGAAATGTTGGATTTAGTGGGAGCACCGTCGTGATTAAAGTGTTTGATCTATTTAGTGCTAATAATTAATTATAAACATGTCTAAGTGAACATGTTAATCGTTATAAATCAATGCTCATGTTGCTCCACTCCCAATTAACCTTGGTCCACTAGTTGGAAAGAAGCCACTTACTGTCAGTGGGAGCAATTACGCGGATTGGATCTGCTCCCTGAAAATTGTTCACAGGGGCTCCAAGAATGAGCATGCCCTAGACACTCATATTCCTAATGCTCCAAAGCATATGAGCTCGGGAGCCGTTTCGAATTTCTGTTCTTCTTCCACACACACACAGCGCATGTAGCCAGGCTCAGTCAGTACGCCTGCAGCCATGTCAACGTCTCCTCCATGGTCCTGAACGTCCACCCCAGCCCCTGCAGCTTCTCAGAACTGAACACCTTCTCATCCCCCACTTGAACGAACCTGCCAAACCACCTTCGTCGTCGTCAAAATCACGAGAGATTACACCACGTTTGCACATACCACTGCACTTGTACTTAGTCATCGGCCTCTTACTTCTTGGGGTGGTTCAGGTTCGGATGCAAGTTTCTGAGGATCCAAACCATTTCGGACACCACCTTCGTGGCGTACGCGCTGCAGATGTACCGGCCTGCCGCCTCCGTGCACTCGTACGTCAGCACAAGAGCATCGGCGACGTCGTGGACGTCCACCATGTTCCTCACCCTTGTCGTCCATGGCGTCCACCCCGTCGCCTGCGCAGAGCAGATCAAATCAATGGCATCTTAGAACTGCACGGTGGCTGTCCTGTCGTGTTATCTGCATTTTTATATCTGAATGTGAAAAGACACAACATGAAGTTTTACATTATTTCAAGTATTTGATGAGGAACAGGCTGCTGGTGTTGGCCGTGGGTTGCAGCAGAGGCCCGAACACCAGCGACGGGCAGACGGTCTCAACGTCGAGCCCGGTCTTCTCTGCGTAAGCTAAGGCCTCGCGCTCGGCCAGCGTCTTGGAGAGGCAGTACCAGTTCTGACAGAAGCCGTAAGGTTAGCAGGATAATACATCTTACCGGTCAAATTCAGTCTTCCGAGTTGAGTACGGGCAGGAGAAAAAGATTGCATCAAAGGTCCCATGGTCTAGTGGTTAGGACACAAGACTCTGAATCTTGTAACCCGAGTTCAAGTCTCGGTGGGACCTAATTTTTTTACCCAATTATAAATTAGTTTGTAAGAAAAAGAAATAAGGTGGGCTAGGTATCCCTGACCTTGGGGATGTGAACCTATGCCTTGTCAACTCCTAGATCAAAAGATACTTGACTGATGAGGGGAAATTATGGAAAATTCTACTCCCTCCGTATTAAAATATACTAAGATGTTTTAGACTTTTGCTTTCTATCCATATCTAGACATGTTTTATGAACCTTGCACTAAGACATGTCTAGATACAGATGGAAAGCAAAAGTCCAAAACATCTTATATTTTGATACGGAGGGAGTAGTTCATAGTATGACACTCAAAACCCGAATATCTTTTGCACTATAAACAGTGCCTCCCAGTTCTGAAAAGGGCCTAAAGTTTGTATATGGATAGAAGATTGGGAATGGTGCTAAAGTGATTCCTAAACCTGAAGATTGTGTTTTTTGTTCTGAAAAATAAATCTATACAACATCTTTTCTTCAAACACATTGTTGCTAAATAAGTTTGGCAGGAATTGCTCTGTTCTTTCATGTGGATTTGAGTCAAGGGTTTCTTTCCATTGCCAAATTTTGGCTAGCAAACAAAATATATGTAGTCCTAAATTATGTTTGTGCTTGTGCTCTGTGGAGTCTTTGGAAAAACTAGTTATGGACTAATATCTGATGCTCAAACGTGGCTTGGTCTTACACAGGTCTGGAGGCTAATCCTGAACTCCTTCAAAAACTGGGAACACCAGGACACTACAGCCTGAAGTACCTTGCTCAAACATTTGAAGACTACTGAAAAGAAAGGCTCACATAATGTTCACTTATTCTTCATGTAAACATGGTTCCGCCGGTGATCAAGTCACCGGCTTATTCTGTTTCACAGTTTACATGAATCAGAAAGACCGCACAAACCATCAACGGATAGCTAAAACTAGTCCCGGTTGAATGCTCAGTTCAGGATGCCAGATGCTCTGTAGGATTCGACGTTGTCCCTGAGCGTTTCCTCTACGGGCCTGAAGGTCCACCCTAACTTCTGAAGTTTCTCCGAACTAACAACTTTATTGGGCTCCACTTCCGCAAAGCTGCAATGTTTATATGAATCAAATGTTTATATCAGGAAACGGACAAATCGAGTTCCATATTTATCCTTCCTTTTTTAGGGAATGCCATCTAGCTTATGAAATGAAGAATTGAAGTAGCAGTAAGAGAAACAAATTTTCCTGGTGAAAAAAGGAGCTTACTTATCGGGATAAGGGTATGTTGGATACAAGGTCTTCAGGATGTTTATGATATCAGAGACTTTAATTGGCGATGAACTGCAGATGTACCGTCCAGACGCCTCTGGCTTTTTATATGTCAAAAGAAGAGCATCGGCGAGATCACGAACATCCACTAGGTTCCAGAATCTATTGTCTACGGTCTTGAGTTCTCCTGCAAGAGAAAAATATTTTCATTTTTAAAGAAACAGAATTATAATTCTAAACTGGGTTGATGACTCAAAACAGTGATGGTAAGGTATGAAGATCTTTTGTGCTTTTGGTTACTCTGTTTTGTTCAGTTAGAAACAAACAACAGAGGCAGACATCATTTGTGATGGCCAGGTTTAAACAGAGCAATGCCAAGTAAGATGACACCCTTTTATTTATGTAGTAACTGAACCAAAAACTAAGAGAAAGCTAAGATAAACAGAGCAATGCCAAGTAAGATAACACTCTTTTATTTATGTAGTAACTGAATGAAAAACAAGAGAAAACTAAGATAAGCACACGCACCTTTGAAATACTTGAGGAGGATTTTACTGCTTGCATTTACTGTAGACTGCATCAAGGGGCCCATTACCAATGTTGGGCAGACAGTTACAATATCCAGCCCAGTTTTTGCTGCATAAGCAAAAGCCTCACGCTCTGCAAGCGTTTTGGAAAGGTCATACCAATCCTGCCAGAATGACAACACATACAATTTATTTGAAATAAGTGATCCAGAGCAAGGAATTACTAATAGAGACCACGGACCAGAAATATAGTTTGTGTGATTAACTGAAGAACATCATATTAGAAAGCCATAAGCCAACTATTGAAAGACTACACTTGTGCCCCGCAAAAAAGAAAAAGAAAGACTACACTGGTGAACAAAGCAACGAAAAATACAGTGTGATGTGTAAGAAGTGGCATTGGAGTTAGCCCAAATTTTGATATGTGAAAGCCACTAGGATTTCCAAGCCATCGGTAGATATTTTATATCTGAGAGTCAAGGCCGAGTGAATGCTAATATTAACATATTTGTAACTTGCGCTGAGAAGTATCTGAAACTTTGCTCTTTCCAAGAGACATCTATTACATATAATAAAACCCAGAGATCTGTGTTGTTGAATAGCTTTCAGAAAAACCTACAGATTCCCACAATAAAAAAATCAAGCCTCTTAACAGGTCCAATGATATGTGCCCACAGGCTTCAAGGAAAATAGAATTATGCCATAAATTCAAACAGGATAAAGAACTAGCTTTTATTTCGGTGGATCCTAAGCTATAGCTAACTGACAACCAGTAATTGTTTGTTTGCGACATATCTAAACTGTGAGATAAAAAAGATGGTTCAACAAATAATACTTAATATGAAAACATAAAAATCAGAAATAGAACCATATATATTCCAAGTCAAAAATAAATTTGTGATTAATTAGGTGACTACGAGTCCATGTACACTAGCCTGCTATCAAGATTTAGCAAATGCGAAGGCACTGCCTTACTTACCTCATTCTTTCTGCAGAGATCGGGGTCTGACCAGCTGTCTTCATCTAAGACTTTACCCTTGGGCCAATTAGGATTATTGAACACGGCAGAACCTGAAGACACCACGACAACTCGCTTAACTTTTGCCTCGTGACAAGCCTTCAGCACATTCAGAGTGCCAGTTACAGCAGGAGCTATGACTTCTGCCTACAAAGTAGTAACCAATAGATTATTATTATACGCACTTGTTTTGAGAAATTAAACATTAAATCTGCATTATAGCACTATATTAAAGAACGAGGTATATTTCAGATATCCATATGCTGCACAAAGCATAAACCAGGCAATAAACCATGCCTGTTGTCATGACCCATGAACTATTTTCGTAGGCAAACACGAATATCCCGAAAGGATGATAAAATAATTGTAAACTTTACATCTAACTCGGAAGCGAAGCCACACATAGTTGGCAATAAACTGAATCATACTGAATAAGTAAATCACAGTATTCACCAGCTACGCCATAATGCCAGCTTGTTTCTACTGAAAACCCAACAAAACTGTGAAACATATGTCCTTGAAAATTTCACCTCAGGGTTGGTTGAACGGGTGGAAGGGACAGGGCTAGCAACATGGAAGACTCCCTCACAGCCTGCAACTGCCGACGCAACGCTTTCGTAGTCCAGCAGGTCAGCCCTGACCAGCTGCAACCTTTCCCCAGCACCTTCCAGTGCCTTGAGATGGGCATTCTTATCATCATCTGCAGCACATGGGCACACAACACCATGGTTACATATAGCAAATTTCTCTGGTCCATCACAGTAAAATACTACCCAATTTTTATTTTCAAAATTCAGGAACTGCAAAATGAGCGAGTTCATGATTCTTATAATTCGTCTCAGCATTACACATTCCCCTCCAAGATATCTTAAAAGTACTCCTTGCTAAGGCATCAAGATTTAGGATCTGAAAAAGCTTCCGTTCACTTCCAACTTCCAAGGACCTCGTATCTCATGGTGCTCACCTGGCCTGCTTCGGCTCAGCATTTCAGCAACTACTACGTTCTAGTATTGATCTGTTCCTACATATTCCTCTGGCCTCGGGACAGCTAAGAGAGAGAGAGAGACACAGAGAAAAGGAAACTTGAGGAGCTGGGTACCAGGATTGCGCACGGTGCCGCGGACCGCGTAGTGGCCCTTGGAGAGGAGGAGCTTGACGAGCCAGGAGGCGACGAAGCCTCCGGCGCCGGTCACGCACACGCTCTTCCTCGCCGCCGCCATGCTCGTTCTTCTCTCCCGGCGGCTCTACTAGACTAGGGTGGTAGCACTGGCTGGTCCGCGTCTCGGCACACTGTGCTGAAGTGGACTCCAATCCAGTGAGCATTACCTGGCTGGTCTCGTTTTTTAGTAGGGTTTTCCGCTCTGGTCTTTTTCTTTTCACAGGGGAGAGAAAGCAGAGAGGATAGAGTAGGCCCGCCCCTGGCTCCATGTCTCACGTGCTGACAGCGCGGCAGTCTCTCCTTTTTCTTTTTGCGAAACGGTGCATGTTCATGAGCGTAGGATGATATACAGCACAACACGATTGCACACCCGAACCCCTACCAAAATGAAATTATTACAAGAAATTCTACAACGGTTTGTGCACACAAGCCGCGTGCTCGCCTCGCCGGAGAACAACGAGGAGACTATCGAGCCATGAGCCGAAGAAGCATTGGTCTAGTTTTTGCCTCTTCACAAGTTCACGGTTTTGTGTTGTATCGGTTAGTTTTTCTCATAAATTGGCCACCTTGTTTTTTTTTTACGGAAATTGGCCAACTTGTTTCTACTTGTTAGCATAACATGTGTGCGTGTGTGTAGTTTTGTGTACAGTCAACACACACGATCACACTTCCCCCACGTCCTTCAGTCGTAGTGTTAGTGGCCTGCACACGTTCTCCAGTCGCCTGTGTCCTGCACCTGTATAAGTATGCCACAGATCGTTAATACAAAGTGTGTTGCCTCTCCAATCACTCTTACATGGTATCAGAGGAAGAACTCCTCAACCCCTTCTCGCCGTTCTTCTCTCACGCTTCCGCAAGCTCTCCCACCAATCCAATGGTGACGCCGGCCTCCACTCCCGATGGTACTCCGCCCGGTTCGCCGCTGCGCCGTGCTGCCGCGAGCGTCGTTCAGGCCCTCAACACCGCGCCACCTGCTCCAGCTCTCCCGGCCTCCGTCCTTCAGACGGTGGCCATCCGCTCCCACGTCCCTGTCACTCTCGACATGACCGCCGGCAACTTCGCTCAATGGCGGCGCTTCCTCACCACCGTCGTCGGCAAGTTCGGCCTCAGCGACCACCTCGACCCCAACGCCGCGCGCCGCGACAACGACCCCGAGTGGATGATGATCGACCACTGCGTTCTTCACTGGCTCTACATCACCATCTCCCCCGAGCTCCTCGACGTCGTGATGCAGCCCGAGGACACCGCAGCCACCGTCTGGGAGGCCATTGCCGCTCTCTTCCGCGACAACCAGCTCTCCCGCGCCGTCTACATCGACGCTGAGTACCACGCTCTGGTTCAGGGCGATCTCACCATCATGCAGTACTGCTCGCGGCTCAAGCACTTCACCGACCAGCTCCGCGACCTTGGGCAGCCTGTGTCGGAGACGCAGCAGGTCTTCAACCTGATTCGCGGGCTCGGTCGCCAGTACCCACGCCGCCATTCCCCACATCACCGGCCGCGTACCTCTTCCTTCCTTCCTGCAGGTTCGCTCATTTCTTCTGCTGGAGGAACACCGTGCGGAGCAGGCCGCACGCCAGCAGGCGGCGCACGCCCTCGTCGCTCGCCACACTCCTCCACCGCCAAGCGACGCTCCCTCCGGCTCAGGCTATGGCCGGAACAGGGGCAAAGGGAAGAAGAACAAAGGCAAGGAGCCTGCTACGGACTCCCGCCCCACAGCCGGTGGCACCTGCGCCTCGTCCTCCTGCCGGCCCCGCGCCTGCACCCGGCGCCAACTCGTGGACAGGCCTCGTTCAGGCCTGGCCTGTCAACTGGCGCGTTCCTGGCGTCGGTGTGCTTGGCCCTCGCCCAGGCACGCCTCACCAGCAGGCCATGATGGCGGCCACTGCTCCTCCGGGCCTCCTCCCGCCCGGTTTACGGCGCCCCGCTGGGCTACGGTGCGCCGCCCCACGGCAACGGCTACGGTGGCTACGGCACGCCTAGCGCTTCCTCAAGCTCTGCGCCGGCGCCTCAACCATGGGACATGAGCGCTCTGCACGCCGCTCTGAACACACCGGCATCCACCTCTTCACCGTCGGGCGGCACGTCGGAGTGGTACCTCGACACCGGCGCGTCCTCGCACATGTCTTCGAACACCGGTAACCTCTCCTCCGTCCGTCCCTCATCCAGCTCCTCTCGCATCATTGTCGGTAGTGGTCACTCCCTTCCCATCACTCACACCGGGCACTGGCGCCCTGGTCACCTCCACCTCTCCCCTCCAATTACGCAATGTTCTTCTGTCTCCCCACCTCATTAAAAATCTCTTGTCTGTTCGTCAGTTATGTCGTGACAACCCAGTTTCAGTTGAATTTGATGCTTTTGGCTTTTCTGTTAAGGACATCCGAACTCGGACGGTGATTCTCCGCTGTGATTCTGACGGCGACCTCTACCCCGTGGCTGGCTCCGCTTCACCCCGATCATCCTTCGCCGGCGTCGCCACGGTGGACATCTGGCATCAGCGTCTCGGCCACCCCGGTGCTCCCGCATTCAGACGCACTGTATCTTCGTTTTCGTTCGATTGTAGCAAGTCTAGTCCTCATAGCTGCCATGCCTGTCGGCTTGGAAAGCATGCTCGCCTGCCTTTAGCAACTCCACTTACAGTAGCTTTTTCCCTTTTCAATTATTGCATATGGATGTATGGACCTCACCCGTTGTAAGTATTTCTGGCTATCAATATTACCTTGTGATCCTAGATGACTACACCCACTACGTCTGGTCCTTCCCGCTCCAACGCAAGTCCGATGTCTTCTCT